>CM031965.1:25973880-26131380 GCA_018749465.1 Paracanthobrama guichenoti | reverse complement strand
GCTCTTATTAGACATTATGCTTACGTGAGTCAGAAAGAGGGGAAAAACGTTCTCATATTCTCATACCCTAAACATATCATAGATAAGATCCACCAGACCCCAGAAGAGAAGCGGTGAGCGGTAAACAGCATACTCCTTCACTGCTTTGTCAGTGAGCCTGAAATTATAAAAATGCAATTAAATCACTTCTTAGACTGATTCTGATATTCAAAATCAGGAATAGCCATTAAGTCCTTGTCCACACTAATACGTTTTCGTTTGAAAGTGCATCTCCATCTCTGGCATGATTTCTGAAACATAGGTTGCGTTAGACTTTCGCATTGTCTGTCATTTTGATGGACAGGGTCGTAAATATTCTGTCAATCTATTATTACCCATCATTTTAATGATAAGACATTTAATAGCTTTTGTTTTCATTCATTGAAATTCATTTAAAATGAAAATTTGAGTTTACAGGATGAGCATATAGGCTAGATTATGCAAACAATAATGCAGAGGCCTGAAACAATCTGACACACCCAGTCCAAGCCATGCTTGATATAATCTTGCATCAATCAATGCATACTATAGTCTTGCTTTAAGCCAACATAAGCAGTTTGAGTAAGCACAAAACACATGCCAAATCCAAAAATAGACACCTAAGCATGTAAAAGCACAGAGCAGGCTTGTACAAGCTCTTAAATGTTCAAGCTCTGACACGTGCAGAGTCATGCTTCGTTCCCTTACTTGTTAGCACCCCCTGGTGAGACCTTGCGAGCATGAGAGGTGACAAGCAGCCTACGCAGGAAGTCAACACGCGTAGCCCTCCAGCGCTCAGGTGGCAGGATGTGCATGGTCAATATAGTGAAGTAGTGTGGCCCGTCCACCTCGTACGAAGTCTCCACCCACTTCTCACAAGGCTGCTCCAAGAAGCTCTGTAGATTTTTCTCCTCTCGTGATGTGGCCCTTGTTCTAAAGAGGAAGTTGGAAGAAAAAAAAGCTTAAAAACTGTAACATCTCAAAATGCACTGGAATTTAAATCTCATCTTTGATAAACGTACGTGTTAAGGACATAAAGAACTGTGTGAATGATGTAAGGGATGAGGTGGATGTTGCTCTCGCGGCCTCCACCCCCTGTGTCCACGCTAAAGGATTGCTCCATTGCAAAGCGCAGGAACAGCAGCTTGGTATCATGAATGTTGAGCTGGTATGTGGGTTCCCTTTGCCCTGTGCACTCTTGCAGATATGTGTTGTGCCTGTAACAGTACAAAATAAGGACATATTCTTGTAGCTATTCAGTACATGAACTTAAACTGGATGCAAACATGACGTACCTTGCCAGGCAGGTGGCAAAGGCAGATTCGGGTACGTGTGGCCCCCATACTGGTAGGAGCCCATTGCACTTTGTGTTGGCATTCTGTAGTGCTGCACTTTCCCATTCCTCACGCCCTCTGGCAAGCCTGAGTCAGACACACACGGAGAAAATTATAAAAGGAGCCAGACGACAAAACCTTTCTTGATCAAATCCATTGTATTAACAGCAGTTTCACGCACCTGACAGCAGCAAGATGACAGTCATAGTGGACTATGTTAAAGTGTGAGACAGTGCTGTAACCCTGCTGCTTGAGGGGTTTGTTCTCAAACTCCTCAAGGGCCACACGCTTTGTAAATGTGTAGATGCCCAGAACTTTGGTAGGCTGTGACATACAAAATATGAAGAGGCTGATTAACAACACCACATTAACACCACAACAGCCTACAGTAAAATGGAATGTAACTGGTACAGAAACGGACTTGGAACTTGTAGCCCTCTCTACAAATACAGCAAGTCAACCCAGGTTCTTCTATTAGTTCCTCCATTTGTTTAAGCAGGGATGTCTTAGTCACCACCTGACCCTTCTCATTGGTCTGAAACAAAAGCAAAAAACGCAAATATTTCAATTCAAAGACTTTTTCCGGTTTAAACATCAAGCTTCTATCTATATGTGCAACTCACTGTCATTCCCAGTGTGCCGAGAGCTTTCTGCCTCATTGCCATGGCCATGCGTTTCTTCTCCGCTCGAGTCTCCCTTCGAGCAGCGTCGATCTTCAGGTTAACCTCTGCGTGCTCCCTTAGAGCCTCCAGAAGATTCTCTGCTAAAGTGCCAATACCCTCGTCACTGGACACCTGCTCCAGCTTGTGCAAATTGGTTATTGAATCTGTTCCGATTAGCATCTATAATAAGAAGAGATGGTTTATTTCATTTGTGTTGTGTGCATAAAGAGAAACTGCATGAAATACATCTCAAACTAGTGGTCAAAGTATTACCTGAGTAGGGGGGTGTTGGGTGGCCAGACCACGCAGCAGTCTAAGGATGAACGGAAGGGCTGGTCGAGCAAGGAATTTCTTCCATACGTCTGCATCCAGACTACAAAATAATATGTATAGACAGGGTAATCACTCTGTAAACGGTAATGTTTTTATAGAAGCATATTATATTATAAATCTATAAACAAATATTATATTTAGACAAGGGCTGTCAACGTTAATGCATGAGATTAATTTAAAGTCCTTAACGCGTTAAAATAATTTAAGCTGCGTCATTAACGTAACTTTCGTCACGCAGTTAGATCGAGTCGGGAGTTTATCACAATCACACTGAGCATCTACAAGCACCTGTGACCCTGGTAGGAAGAAACATCCATTCTCTAACTCTTTAACTCGATTCTGCTTCTCTGTTTGTGATCAGGCCATTTAAAGCCGTTAAACTCTGGGAAAGTGTTCAGTGATCCAGCTCAAACTCATTCAAAGTCCAAAACAGCGCTAATGTAAAGAATGCCAGGCTGATTACATCAGAGACATATCAGAGAGAATAGAGACTCGCATGGTGTTTTTAGTGAATTATTCGTTCCAGTGTGTGCTTTGCTTTAAAACACGAGCTCTGTCGTATTCTGCGATTGTTTCTGAAGAGCGCAATTTCGGTGACGTACCGGAGTCGTACAAGTAAGCACGTGAGTGTCTGACGCAACAAACCATAGATACGTATACATATCTATGCAACAAACAACAAACCGTGAATGTGCGCACTCTAGATCACTGATTGATTTTAGAGTTTTTGCCGTTTCCATGTGGTCCTGTTTGGTATCGCAGCTTGACTCTTCTAAAAACAATCTTGTTCGTTGTTTCTCTGTACATACTACACACCGTGAATTCTGTAAAGTTTTTTTTTTGTAATGTTTTTTTTTTTTCATGGGTGCTTAGGTGTTATTATATAATAGAATTATATGGACTCCTTATATTTGGTGTCCTTTTGGAGTCTCCAATGATCCTTGAAAGCTTGCAGAAAATAGAGCTTTGAGAGAATCACCCTTCAATCTGATTGTTTACTTTGGATATAGCAAATTATGACAAAATTAAATGTTTAATAGGATAAATGGCATATTATGAATTTCACGACAAGTGTGCGATTAATCGTGATTAATCACAACAAATTAATTGCGATAAAAAACAATCTATTGACAGCCCTAATTTAGACATTTCATACTTCTTAGCACAGGGGATATGTTTCTTCATATAGTCCAGAGCACTCTGGGTGATGCCCTTCTGTAAGATGAGGTCTTTCAGTTGATGGCCATTACTATTGTTCTTGATTCCTGCAGCTATTTTACAGAAGCAGTCCAGGAAGACCTTGTCATCAGCACTGTGCTCCTCATCATACCTGAATGCGAAAACAAAAAAGCAGCAAACGTTATCCACTGTTTCAAGGAGAAGTCAAAAGTTCTAGGTTATAGAGATGGACAAACTCCATACTTATCGAAGTTGCAGCAGGGTTTAAAGCGCTCGACCAGGATGTGCATCTTCTCTAGTTCACCAAAGGACAAGTAAGGGATGATGCGGAGCAGCCCCTGCAGGACACTGGGATTTGAACGCACAAACAAGGTGTTGATCTGATCCAGCAGCATCACCAGCTGGTCCTTATCACCCGTCAGCAGGAGGTTACCCTGGAGGAGAAACCCAATGGAGGAGAGATCTGAACACAACTGGCTCACTTCTATTTGGTTGTAATATTCATTGCATAAATCAAAATGACTTGCTGACCTTGTCTTCAGACACAGTCTCAGCATTTGCCTCATCCAGGATAATCTCCATAATACTAAGAACCTGCTCTGCTATGGATGCTCCTCCACTGTCCTTGCTCTCCTGCTCTGCCAACAATGCCTGAAACACAACATCCAATTACAAATATCCAAAATATTACATTCTGTCTTACAAGCTCTAGTGATTATTCCTTTGGTATGTTACTTACCAGATTCAGCGTGCCCAACATAACGTTCAATGTGTTCATCTCTGGTTTCACCAGCTGCTGTCTGTTGATTTTCACTTTCACACAGTAACTAAATAACTTGAGAAGAACCTATAAAGTAAAACACAATCATTAGAATTGTCTCTGGGGTTTCTGAGGAATCTGTAGAAAGTGATGAACTAGAGAGGTGAACTTCATACTCACAGTGAGAAGGTGCCTGCCCTGTTTGAAATCTTTGATTCCAGAGAGCCTGTTCAACATGCACTCTAGGCCTCCACACTGTGCCATCACTCCAGCCATCTTATATACCTCCTCATCATCCTCCTCTTCATCTGCAAAGAGAGAAAACCCCAATTACAAATAAGAAACATGAGGGAAAACTAAAAAAAAAAAAAAAAAAAAAGACAGCAATGTTAAGAAAAAGTCCTAAAACATAACACTTGCCTGTAGTTGAGTCCAAAGACTCAATGAACTCCTCTGTTGCATCTCCCAGAAGCCCTCATTCTGTAGATGATCCTCATTGGCTCACCCTTTATTGAAAGAAACAGATTTTATGCCATGGTAAATGAGCTAAAGAAAAAATCTTTTAAAATTAATAAAATAAAAATGATCTTTTTTTCCTCTTTAGCTCACCTCATTGGTGGGGCACCAGACCTTCTTATAGACCTCAGCAACAGAAAGATCCAGACTAATGATCTTGTTATTCACAAGAAGCTGCAAAGAAAAGTCATGTTTAAAAAAATGTGTGGACAAAGAATCAAATAAGACAATGGAGATTTTGTTAAAAAAAAATCTCTGTAAATGTTACCCCATTTTGTTTTGTTTTTATGTTAACAGTAAATTATGTATAATTACATGCAACTAACCCTATACCTATAGTAAGCTCATGTAGTTAATTAATATTACTCAATATTTCAATGTATAATTACACTGTAAGGAGGACACTTTAAGAAAAAGTGCTTATTATTATTGAAATCTTGTAAAAAATATATTGTTTTCTTTCCTGCATGCTTCTGGTTGCACCACTTGACTTAGTTGGGCACATTTGGCATTTATACAATTTTATTTTTATGGTTTTGAAGTAAAGTAAATAATAGTAAAGTTAACCTATTTAACTTCTATTTTAATACATTTTCAGGAGTCTTTGATTAATTGAAAGTTCAAAACAACCACCATTCTATTAAATCTATAGACAATGCTTTTACTAACCCTTTAAATCAATTTAATACATCCTTGCTAAATAAAAGTATCCGTTTCTTTCAAAATGAAACTGACCTTAAACCTTTGAATGGTAGTGTAATTGACTCTAAAACCTTAATAAACGCATTTCTTTTGGTTGATTAAGGTTTTAAATAATTTAAAAACACAAATAACACTATATAATGTTAAACAGATTATTTGAAATAAAGCACCAGGACACTGGTCTGTTGCAAATTACGTACCTCCATGCCACTGTCGTCTTCCAGTAGTGCCACAAGATCGCAATCCTGGCAGATTTTGTTCTTGATATCCCTCATGAGAGGGCCAATGCCTGGTTCGTTACTGCTGTATGGGTTTCCTGGCATACGGCCCTGCAGGAAGTCCTCCTGCTGTGGGTCCTTCTCCAGTGTAACAAAAAACTCTGTCACTTCATTCTCCTCCTTCATAGAAACAGATAAGAGAAATTAGCTTGAGTTTTGCTAAGATTATTTTTTCCAAAAGCCATAGTCGATTGTCAGTGAGCTGAAGTCTACTCACCGGATAAATTATACTACACAACCTCTCGAAGATGAAGACAGGGGTGCGATAATCATCCAGATCGTACCGCTTTGCAGTTTCGATGCACACAGCCATGAACGCTTTGGTCTCAGATTCCGTTCCTACAAAAGAAGCAGCATTGAGCCGATTTTGTCTCTAATAATGCAGCAACATCAGAAAAGACCTGAAGGTGAAGGATGGAACCTGTGGTCATATCTTCCAACATCTCCAGCAGCATGTCCTGGGTCTCATCAATCAGTTTAGTTCTCTGGACCACCAGCTTCCTCAAGCACAAGTAGCCATTCAGAACTGTGCCAACCAACCGACTCTTAAAGTGACGCTTAATGGATTCCACCTCCACGAATGAGGACAGCAGGCCTATATATAAACAGAAACTGTTAAAAACATCCACAAGCTCTCAAGAAGTTTCAGATGAATGAATTTTAACTTTATTGATCCTGATAAAATAGGACACAGAAACTGTTCACAGAAAATTTACCTGTCAGGCTCTTGAGGGCATATCCCTGTTGCAAGTCTGTGCTCAGTGTGGCCTCTTCAAGGGCAAGAAGATGAGCAATTTCCTGAAGAACACACGTTTAGGTTAATTGGAAATGACTCACTATATAACCCTATAGCATTTACAGTTTCTGATGATACCTTGGTGATGAGGTTGCCGATGTATGGCAGAACACCACGGGCAGCCAAATAAACCTTCCAGTGAGCAGGTTTGATAAGCTTCTGGTACAAAGCCAGGTATTCTGCAGCACACTCTCCCGCGATGCTTAGCTCATCCAGATAACTGAAGAACAAACAACAAAATCTTCAGTCCAGTAAAAAATTATCCTAAATCTGACTAGCTCTGGCCAAAAAGAATTATATTATTCATCCATGTGATTTGTACCTTGTTAGAAGGTCCAGAACCTGCTGCTTGCGGCTGGGGATTGACGTTAGTGCTTCGACGATGGTGCAAGCCGCCTGTCTCGCTGCCTGGGTGGCTGGGGTGAAGAGCACCTATGACAGGGGTCAGATTGCATTAGAGCACATTAATGGAGAATAGAATACCTAACCCACACTCTAGAGACTTTTGAGGGGGCATTTACTTGTCTCAGCCAGTTGTTATGGCCCAGTTTGAGCAGGCGAGGGAACAGGCCTTCCGATCTGGACCTCATGAACTGCTTCCACTTCCACACGTACTTCTCCATCAGGTACTGCCTCCTGATCTCAGACTTATTCAAGGGTTTAGAGACTGTTTCCTGACCTGAGAAAGACAAGTGTGCATAATCAAGTAAAGGATTGCACGCAAATAGACCTACAGCATTGCTAATGCAGAATTGGGATATTTACATCTAGCAGGAAGGCACTTTTTCCAGGCTTCATAAGATGCCTTTGGGTCTTTTTTGAGCCAGAGCTGGGCCTGTGCGTGGATCTCGTTGTTATATGGCTTGACTGTAGTCAGGGATTCGACGGCAGTATCCTGTTAAAGAATACAAGTCAAGTAAGTGCATCAGAATGTATCGATCAATACATCTTAAGTACTATGAATCTGTTGTACCTTATTTTTCTTGCTGGTGGGGGCAGGAGGTTTGATGAGTTTTTGCAGGATCCTCAGGCACATCAGTGTAATGTTTTCCACCACCACAGGGGTCTTTATATTCACTGCCATCAAGAACAGACTCAGGGCTGAAAATGAATGGAGAGGAATGACAGTAGGTAAGCACCGATATAAAAATTATATAAAACATATAATACATATAATATATAAAACCGATATAAGAAAAAATACAGATAAGCTAATAACTATATAAAAAAAACATTGAGATTATATTTCTGTGAAACAACTACAGGTTCAGACGTTTATCTCTGTAAATCCACCACAGCACTCACCACAGCGAAGTCTGAGCTCCCAGCATCCTCCCTCCTTAGCAATGGAGTCTGTAAGAAGCAGCATTTCATACTGCAAACTACTGACCTGAATGAGAGATGACAACTGTAAGTACTAAAGAATCAAGAAAGAAGTAAAGATCTACCACATGCATCAAAAACAGTAATTCTCAATAGCTAGATGTGATCTTAAATGTACTATGTAATAAATACCAGATCAGGGTTGGCCCAGTGTCCTTTAAGGGCAGCTGACACCTTGGCAATAATGAGATCATTCATCTGTTGCGTGGCCTCTGGGTGATCTCTGCAAAAATACATTGACATAAAAGTAGTTAACAACTGGTAAAACACCATTAAGCTATTCTCTTCAGAGATTTGTGTGTGTATACCTGGTGAGCAAACAGACAAGCTGGCGGACCTCCTCCCTCATGGCTCCAGTGCCACGGCGCAGGTTGTACTCAAACAACTCTCGGATGAGGCCCTGCAGTACCAGGATCTGCCTGATGGCAGTGTTGGTCGCCAGTGCGCGCAGTAGAGTGATGCAGTGGCCCGTTACTGCGGATGCACAGCCGTAGCACTTGGTGGAAGATGTGTGTCCACAACCCAGCACAGACAGAGCTCGGTACTGGCTGGCTGTGAAGGTGGGTTGGGTGGAGGTGCGGGATGATTTGGTAGCTGCTTCCCGCTGCTGCAGGTCATACTCCAGCAGCTCCTTACGTGATGCAAGCACTTTCTGAATGAGTAATAAAGAGAGACTTTATAACATCCATATTATAATAAAATTATTGAACAACAACAACAAAACAACAATAATAATACTTCTGTTAATATTAATATAAACAATAGTATTAGTATTAGTATTATCAACAATAGCTGCATAAATTATAAAATTAATAATTTATTAGCACAATTAAGATAAATATTAATTTAAAAATACTTGTATAATAATTTTAACTTTTATAATTAGAAATTTACATTTAAAGCCATAATATTTAATTATTCGCTGCTAGAGGTTGCTTATTCAAGGCGTAGCTTGATGGTGCTTTGATTTCACAGAGCTTTTATTATGCCGCAGACGAGTGCTTCCGCTTCCACTCATGCGTATGTGGGGTAACACAGCGCTGTTTTATCATATTAGATTAATTTGAGTGTGTTGAAAGTTATGTTATAATGCTACTCTGTGCGTTCGCTCGGTGGCTACTATGAGACACTTGTTGCGCACTGCAGTAAGTTAGATCAGTATTAGGCATGGTAAAACATGGTACATGCAGTAAATAAAAAAAATTTGATTTAAACAATAAGACTAACTGTTGAGCTATATAACAATGATTAGTTTTCTGTCTATGAATGTATCCAAACAGTTGTTCCCATGTCTAATAAAAAGCGATTATATACAATAGTAATAGTTATCATATAAAAGGTTTTTGTATATTTTAATCCCCAAAAAAACATACATATTGTGCGTTTAACTTTAATAGCATATTAGTTGTAGTTCACTATGGTATGAACATTGGTATTAGTATCATAACATTTCTCTTGTATTGTTCTTGTTACTATTTTGGGGTATTCTTCCTGAAGCCAACTATGCTTGCAAGTTCCATCATTAGCAATGTAATTCAACAGAATTTACAACCATAGTTGGCTGACAATGCTTTTGGAAAACCCACCCCCGGTAACAGCTTTATTTATCTCTAACCTGGATGATTTTGGAAAGCTCATCGAATGAAGTCTTGCAGTCTCCGCTGTATTCCTGTGCCAGCTGCTGAATGTACCGGTTCACACAGGCAGTTGAAGTGCCCAGACCAGCACCTGCTCCTGTATCGTCCTGAGAAGAATCATGAAAATATGAAAATGACACACTCAAAACTCTTTTGGGATGATTCAAAAGAGAAAAGTCATTGATCTGTCTGAAACTGATCAATGCTGACAGACTGACCTGAGGTTTCTCAGGTGCAGCCTCGTTCACTTTGGACAGCAGACTCTCCAGCTGCGGCCGGTGGCCCATGAGCTGGTGGTAAACACGGTCAGCCTTATCGAGTAGAGTATTGATGTTTGTCACAGCCTGGACACAATAAATCAGTAACAAATGTTTTAGGACTTACAAGATGCAGTCTCAGCATATACTTGTTCATTTAGAATATTCCTAACTTAACTTGGTCTGTTTGTATGTCTCGTTTTGTGTTGTTGTACACATTTCTGTTTTACATTACACAATCTATATAAATAGATTTATATATTGGGTATTTATGCCTGCCATACCTTTTTCCTATCTTCTTCATTTTCTATAGGATCGACAGCACAGCAGGGTTTTGCATACAGCATGAAGTCAAAGCGTGCATATTTACAGAAACCACAGGCATTGCACAGGAATGGGTCCTTTTCGTCATAATTAATGGACCTGGAAAATTCAAAGCAGAAAATTACAACCTCGATTTCAGTGCAATTCTGTCAGTTTCTTGGGTCTTTGTACAATATTCATTTTTAAAACACATCTGAACATCTCCATACCTGCACTTGTGACACTGATACACATTTTCTCCGCAGTTGCCGCAAACTCCTGGGTTGGCAGGGACAGAAGCGCTGCAGCGAGGACACTGCAGGGTCTCTGTAGAGGCCTGGTAGTTCTCATAGAAATCAGAGAATTCGATCATCAGGTTGGAGGCCACGATGGGGAGAGGGAGGTCGATCTTCACTTCAGTTTGGCCTGGGGTCAACTGTACCTTCTTAGCTTTGTGCCAGCGAGCAGGTCTGTGTATACAAATTTGAAATTATTTGAATGCATCAACCATCTACAAATACTGTCAGCAAAAATGGGCATTTTTTTAACTTAAGAGTCTGATTAGCATGCTCACTTGTTCTTCAGCTCTACGATGGCCTGTACGGTCCTGTTGTTGTAGTAGAGGTTGATCGTGCGAACCATCTTGGTTCTCTTGAGATCGCCAATCTTCACAGTGACTTTGCTGATAGTGTGGCTGCCAATCAGCTTCACCACTTGCTGAGTGGTAGTGTAACGGGTGTCCACTTTGATAGATGAGAGTTTGATGTTCTAATAGCACAGGGAATAAAGTAGGCCAACATTCAGACCCATAGCAACTAAAACAAGCAGTTAAACGTGACATGTCATGAACATCACTCACTGAGAAGGGCACTTCAGGATTGTTGCACACCAAGCAGGGATCACTCTCCAGGTAAAATCCATCAAATTCCACCAGTCCAGACAGGGTGCTGAGAAGATAAGTGTGAAGAGATGAAAAATTCAGGGATGTTTGCTCATCCATGACTCAAAATATCTTCCAATGAGAGCACTTACTTGTATATGTTTGAATTGGGATGATTGGTCAGGATGTGGTTTTGTGCTCTCAAAATTTCTACAGCCTTTTGAGAGTATTCCTTTAGCTGGAAAACACAGAAGCAAAACATTAGGTGCAAAGCAAAACAAGTTACAATTTAAAATCTACTACAAATTACACCACAGTTCAAAAGTTTAAAAAGTATAATGAAATTCTACCCAGTCATCTTAATAAACAAACCCATGTTTGAGTATGACTACCTTCTTTTCTGTCTGAGGTGTTTTGAGGGAGAAATATCCGAGAAGGTCCACAAACTGAGCTGCTTTACGTCCATAAGCAGGAAGTTCTGGCCAAATGGCCCACATCAGGTCGAGCAGCAACTCCTGCTGGGATTTGTTTGAGTTCCTGAAAGATAAATGGTTCGGTTTGATTTAACATGACAGTTCAAGCTCAAAGCATTGGACACAAGGGAGTGCATTTTAGGGAAGGTTCTTGCTTCTAAGTACCTGTAGATATGCAACGTAAGACAGTGAGCTTGCCAGCGCACAGATGAAGAGTTGGACTCGAGCAGGAAGCAACGCAGAAACTGAATGAGAGTCTCCTTATCCGCAAATTTGTTGAGTTGACTAACCAGAGCCGTACACAACTGATCTTCCTGACTTCCAGCTCCATCTCCTGCAGGAAACACAACAAGAACACTGAGAAAAGTGTCATGGAATAATTTTTCTGATTATTAATCCTGAATGAAAGTGGTTTAATAATCAAAAATTATGAAAGATCAAACCTTCTTTGTCCTTTTCCTTGTCCTCTTTCTTGCTCTTCTTGCTGGAGGATTTGCTCTGAGAGGGCTGAGATGTTCCTGAACCACCACCTGAAGATCCTGTCGAGGCCGCCAGGACTTTACTGCCACATAAGGCGCAAGAAAGCAGCTGCAGCAGGACTGGAGAAACACCCTCATCTACTAGGAAACTCACTTGCAGCAGGAAGTACAACACCGCTACACAAAGACAGAGAGAGAAATCGATTAGTACTACAAGTGACTTTACAACTAGGAGAACAGTTAAGCCTTCCTGTAGCTTCTTCCTTGGCTCTAACACCAAAGTCATGGGTTCAATTCCCAGGGAAAGCAAGAACTGATAAAATTTGTACCCTGAATGCAAAGCAAGACACTTTGGATAAAAGAACATTGTACACTTACAGTCATCCTTCATGCAGAACTTCTGCCAGTTGATTGTTCTCTGAGTGGCTATTTCAGCACATGCTTTAAGATGTTCCATCTGTGTAAAAGAGAAAAAAAAAAAGTTCACAAATCCAAACGGGAAGAAGAGTAAAAATCATAGGGCGTCACACATGCCGTTACTCACCAGACTAATGAGAGTGTCATACTGTAGAGCGGAGCCAGATGTCGCGGTTACGATTCCTCCCCTCAGGAAGATGCCCTGCTCCTCCAGAAGCTTCTTGATGCCACGCACGTGGGAGTCAAGTGTGTGGAGATCTCGGAGTTGGCGGTACTTCTCTTTGGAGCCACAGATGAACAGCAGAAGCTTCCTCACCTGTCGCCTCACGAACGGCGTCTGCTGGATCATCAGATACTGGAAGATAATCGAAAGAGGTTGATGTATGCTGAATTATTCATTGATAAGTCTTCAGCGCAGGCCAAAAGTGAATTAAGTGCATTACCTCTGACAGGAAATAGAACCAGGAGTGATCAAAGATTGGCGGTGGGATGCGTGGATTGGCGTCTGCGATTTTCTTGATCTGGTACGGAAGTCGGAGGACCATTTCGGTGAGGAGCTGAGAGTATGCTTCAAACACATCAGCAGCGTGGCCCTGAGAAACACACAATTTAAAGATCCTGATATTTCCTTATCAAATATATGTAACATTTGGGTAAGAGCAAGCTTTTTACGATCTGGTCTGTACCTTGACATATTGGCGCAGGAAGAAGGGGCTCATGTCTGGGGGTGAGGAGGAAGTGTGGGGTTTAAGGAGCTGACTGGTGGCCGCTGGCTCCTCCTCACCCTGCTGGGTCTTCCAGAACTCCAGCAGGGATTTGAGCACATGCAGGCAGTAGTCTATTGCTCCCATGCTGAGCAGAGCAGTAGCTGTTGCATTGGAGATGAGAGAAGACGACTGGCGATAGAGATGAAATAGAATTATTTAAAGGTTTTTACACATACTGCTCTGCAAAGTAAACCTGGTAGTAGCATATAAATAATAGAGATTTAAATAGATTTACAGTTTCTGAAGAAAAATATAGTTACATTTGAGGTAAGATTATATTTTAGGCTTTTTTGCAAACATTAACCTTCAGAACAAAGCATTGTGAGCATGATATTACCACAACAAAGTTGACAAGTTACCTCAGAGGAGGATTTTGAGCCAGACTTGGTGCGGGACATGAAGACACTGAGAAGCCTCATGATGACCAGGTGCACCTCGTTTATGGAGCAGCGTTCATTCTTCTTTGAAACATCCTTAAAACCAAAAATGACAATCTATATTCTGTATCTCTATATCTTCTGTATGTATGTATGTATGTATACATGTATGTATATATGTATGTATATATATATATATATATATATATATAAATAAATAAATAAATAAATAAATAAATAACACACACACACACACACACACACACACACACACACACACACACACACACACACACCTAAAGGATTATTAGGAACACCATACTAATACTGTGTTTGACCCCCCTTTGCCTTGAGAACTGCCTTAATTCTACGTGGCATTGATTCAACAAGGTGCTGAAAGCATTCTTTAGAAATGTTGGCCCATATTGATAGGATAGCATCTTGGAGTTGATGGAGATTTGTGGGATGCACATCCAGGGCACAAAGCTCCCGTTCCACCACATCCCAAAGACGCTCTATTGGGTTGAGATCTGCCATTTTAGTACAGTGAACTCATTGTCATGTTCAAGAAACCAATTTGAAATGATTCGAGCTTTGTGACATGGTGCATTATCCTGCTGGAAGTAGCCATCAGAGAATGGGTACATGGTGGTCATAAAGGGATGGACCTGGACAGAAACAATGCTCAGGTAGGCCGTGGCATTTAAACGATGCCCAATTGGCACTAAGGGGCCTAAAGTGTGCCAAGAAAACATCCCCCACACCATTACACCACCACCACCAGCCTGCACAGTGGTGACAAGGCATGATGGATCCATGTTCTCATTCTGTTTACGCCAAATTCTGACTCTACTATCTGAATGTCTCAACAGAAATCGAGACTCATCAGACCAGGCAACATTTTTCCAGTCTTCAACTGTCCAATTTTGGTGAGCTCGTGCAAACTGTAGCCTCTTTTTCCTATTTGTAGTGGAAATGAGTGATACCCGGTGGGGTCTTCTGCTGTTGTAGCCCATCCGCCTCAAGGTTGTGCATGTTGTGGCTTCACAAATGCTTTGCTGGATACCTCAGTTGTAATGAGTGGTTATTTCAGCTTGAATCAGTCGGCCCATTCTCCTCTGACCTCTAGCATCAACAAGGCATTTTCGCCCACAGGACTGCCGCATACTGGATGTTTTTCCCTTTTCACACCATTCTTTGTAAACCCTAGAAATGGTTGTGCGTGAAAATCCCAGTAACTGAGCAGATTGTGAAATACTCAGACCGGCCCGTCTGGCACCAACAACCATGCCACGCTCAAAATTGCTTAAATCACCTTTCTTTCCCATTCTGACATTCAGTTTGGAGTTCAGGAGATTGTCTTGACCAGGACCACACCCCTAAATGCATTGAAGCAACTGCCATGTGATTGGTTGATTAGATAATTGCATTAATGAAAAATTGAACAGGGGTTCCTAATAATCCTTTAGGTGTGTGTGTATGTATGTATGTATGTATGTATGTATGTATGTATGTATGTATGTATGTATGTATGTATGTATGTATGTATGTATGTATGTATGTATGTATGCATGCATGCATGCATGCATGCATGCATGCATGCATGCATGCATGCATGCATGTATGTATGTATATATATATATATGGCCTGGTTTCACAGACAATGCTTAGATTAAGATTAGGACATTTAAGTAGCTTTTATAAACATGCCTTAGAAAAAAAACATTACTGATGCTCATCTTGAGACAAAACAAAACGTATTTTAAGAGGTACCAGTGCAAGTTGCTTTCAGTTAAAACGGCACAAACATGCATTTTAGTCTGGGACTAGCTTAAACCTTGTCTGTGAAACTTGGGGTATATATTCCAAACTAGAACAATGCATTTAAGAGATGTTCTTGCAACCTTTTTGTGCATGCCGAGCTCCGCGATGAGCTGGGCCAGAAGGTCATCCAGTGCTCCCTTGTCTTTCTCATCCTCTCCATCTAGATCTGTGGTCAGCATGAGGATGACCTGCATGTAGGGGATGGCCTGAACTCCTCCAACAGTGTGGAGCTGGGACAGGTGCTGCAGGAGACGCTCCAAGAGCATCAAACGCACCATGTGCAACCTGGTAAGATGAGCGGGACAGGAAATTAGATTATTATACAGAAACATTTTATTCTAGTTTATAAAAGGACATAAGTGTTCCATCATGTAGGCAGACCTGTTGCTTGTGTGGATGTCACCCTCTGTCTCTCCTTCTCCTTCTGATCCGTCTCCTTCATGCTGGGCTGTAGTGGTGCTGATGGCTCCTGTGCTGGAGCTCACGCTGCCTGGTCCAGCAGGGTGTCCTTCAACAGTCGTGTCCCCGTAAGCACTGCTGCGGCCAGACACTGAAACACACACACACATATTGTCTTGTGTGGATAAAACTCCCCAAAACGAGCCATCATTAATGTTTGAAAAACATCAGACAAACAGTAAGGATCAAGTCTTACCATTGTGTTCACCAGCAACCGAGTCGACGGCACTTCCTCCACTCTCAGAGCCCACGCTGCCCCCGTGCTCGGCGGGAGAGGTGCGCAGCGTGGAGCCGTCTGTGGCTGCTGTGCTCCCCTCATCATCCGAGGCTGGGGCTGAAAGCATAACCAGAGCTGTTACAGGAAAAAAACAGCAGGCTTTGCTAAGGGGGGGTTTCTAAAGGTGCACACGAACATATACATAGAAAAACAGCCATATGTTTGAAAATTATTGGAAATTGGAAGAAACAATGACATGAAGGGATGACAGACGGAATGCTGGGTGAGCATGCAATAAGAGTTTTGTGGAGAGATGGGTGCAGTTACCTGATGCAGTGGTGTCTGAAAGGGTCCCTGCGTCCAAAGATGAGGAGCTGGGGGCCTGACCAGACAGACCCAGACTCTGTAGACCAAGAGCACTGCTGCTGCTGCCTGCAGGCACAAAACATGCATTCAATATTAGACACCTGATGGCCATATAACCTTTTAAAAAAAAAAAAAGCATGCCAGTTTCTCTTAGAGGGCAGAAAAGTGGAAACAGTGACCTTGTTGGTCTTGTTGCAGACTGAGAGCTATAGCCAGCTCCACCATGGTCTCGTCATCAGCATCTGGAGGGATGTCCAGCATGGGCGGGAAGCCTTCTGCCCCTGCCAGCAGAGCTTCCAGAGGAGAGGGGTTCCCATTGTTCACATTCTCTGCTGTCTCCAGGACCATAGACTCCGACTGCAGATCAAACAGAGAAAGAAGAGGATTACATAACAACTGCCTTCTTTTGATACAGTAGTTTGGACAAAGACTACCTCCATCACAAATGTTTAATTACGGTGTAATATATTTTTTTATTTTTACGTTTTACCGCTGAAGACTTTTAAAAGCATGAACTGGACTTTTGATGCTCTCAGTTTACATGAAGTAAATTCAGCTGCTGAGTTCATATTTGTGCATCATTATTTGTTATGTGCATCCACTTGGGCAAAGTTAGTGATGTATTGTGCACATTCTGAAATGTTTGGATAATACGATTAGAAATAAGCTTTAACGCACCTTGACTCACGATTATTTGTTCATTATGTGTTACATTAATATATAGTTAATTATATGATTTAAAGAATCATATTACTGCCCAAAATTAAATTTAAGTTTCAAAGAATTAATCAATATTTGACTATAATGCCATTTTCTCTTCAGTTACATTATGTTACTGTATATACACTACCATTCAAAAGTCTGGGGTCTTGTAAGATTGTGATCAAACTGTTTCTTGAGAACCAGATCACCATGTTTAGAATGATTTCTGAAGGATCATGTGACACTGCAGACTGGAGTAATGATGCTGAAAATTCAGCTTTGCCATGAAAGGAATACATAACATTTTAATTTAAATTAATATAAGAGTTATTTTAAAATATAATAATTTCTAAAAATATTACCATTTTTATTTTTTAAATGCAGCCTTGGTAAGCAGACAAAAATTCTTTCATAAACAAAAAAATCTTATGGACCCTAAACTTTTGAACAGTATTTTGGAAATTGTAATTAATTCATATATAGACTAATCCTCGTTATATACAGTATATATATATATATACAGTAAACGTATACGCACACACACACACACACACACACACACACACACACACACACATGCATATACACAGTAAACCCTCTTGCCTAAATGACTATAGACGTGAGAGCCACTGGACGATAGTCATGAAGGTCTTTGAGAGACTCATTAAAAACACCATTTGCTCCTTCATTCCTGACACTTTGGACCCTCTTCAGTTTGCCTATCGTCCCAATAGATCGACTGAAAATGCCATCTCTCATGTCCTCCACTCCTCCCTCACTCACATCGACAGCAAAAGTGGGAACTACGCAAGGCTGCTATTTATTGACTATAGCTCAGCCTTTAACACCATAGTTCCCATTAAGCTAACCGCCAAACTCCTGGATCTCGGCCTGAATCCTTCTCTCTGCCACTGGATTGAGGACTTCCTCACTGGCAGGCCTCAGGTGGTGAGAATAGGCCAGTTCACCTCCACCTCCATCACCCTGAGTGTGGGAGCTCCACAGGGCTGTGTCCTGAGTCCCCTGCTCTATTCTCTCTACACACGACTGTTTGTCCACACACAGCTCCACCTCTATCATCAAATTTGCTGATGATACTGTTGTCCTGGGCCTCATTTCCAACAACGAGACGGCATACTTGGACGAGGTGGAGCAATTAACATCATGGTGCCAGGACAACTGTCTCTCTCTGAATGTTGGCAAGACCAAAGAAATGATTGTGGACTTCAGGAAGAGACAGCAACGGACATACTCCCCTCTCATGATCAGCGGGTCACCAGTAGAGAGAGTGAGCAGCTTCAAGTACCTGGGTGTAAACATCTCCGAGGACCTGACCTGGACTAGACTGCAGCTGAAAAAAGCCAGGCAAAGACTGTACCACCTGCGCCAGCTGAGGAAATTCAGGGTTTCACCAGCTATCCTGAAAACGTTCTATTTAGGGGCGATAGAAAGTGTATTAACTCAGTGCATCACAGCGTGGTATGGGAACAGCACCAGTCATGACTGCAAAGCTCTGCAAAGAGTCGTGCGCTTATCCGAGCGTATCTCAGGGTCAGCTCTCCCATCTCTGCAGGACGTCTACACCAAACGCTGCAAAGGTAGAGCTACTAAGATCATCAAGGACTCTAATCACCCTGCAAACCCTCATTTCACACTGCTGCCATCTGGTAAGCGCTTCCGAAGCCTGATGGCCAAAACTGAGAGACTCAGGAGGAGCTTCTTCCCCCAGGCAATCAGACTCCTGAACTCAGTCATTTAACATCACACGACTTCACTTCAGGATAAACATCGACATACTGACATTGCACTGCACTTTCTGTTCTCGTTGTTACTGTGTAACAACCTGTTTGCACATTATACTTTGTACATTTCTGTTAACCACATATTTATAAATCTACAGTTTACTCAGTGCAGTTTATTTCATTTATTTTATTCAATTTCTTTCTTTATTATTTTTTATGATTTATTTATGATTCTACTTGTGTGTGTGTGTGTGTGTGTGTGTGTGTGTGTGTGTATATATTATATATATATATATATATATATATAGTACTTTTTTTATTCTATTTCTATTATAATTTCCTCCTTGTGTTTTTAACTGTGAATTTGCACTGTCCATGGAGCGGACCTGTTTGCATTTCACTGCCGGTTGTATATTCTGTATATAACTGTGTATGTGACAAATAAAACTCTCTTGAATCAAATCAATTTAGAGTGACTTTCTCAATCATAAAATAAAAAAATCGAATCGCTGTCAGATAAATTATTAACACTCTTAGGGTCCAACAGATGGACTCATAGTGGCAGCGAAGCTCACCACCATCTCAAAGTCTCCGTGGTCCACCTCGCTTTGCTCTTGACTCTCCTGCCTGCCACCTTCCCCTCCAGTCATGTTGGAGGGCTGCATCTTCTCATCAGCATCGTCGTCATCATCGTCATCTTTATCTCCTAGCACAGAAATGCATTGTTTGAGGTTGATTCATTAAGGTGCGCATATATGATTTAAGCCACAAAGCTGAACGACACGGCTCATACCCATGGGCGTGTTGGAGCGTGGGGGAGAAGGCAAGGTCACATGTCTGCGCTTATTTCTGGGTCTCAAAACTCTAATCAGCGCCTGTTTGCAAGCAAAGCTCACAGAGGTGTCCTGTAGACCAAAAATATTAGATTACAATAATAACTGTTTTCAGAAGATATGGATTATATCTGAGA
Organism: Paracanthobrama guichenoti; assembly: GCA_018749465.1. NCBI lineage: Eukaryota > Metazoa > Chordata > Actinopteri > Cypriniformes > Gobionidae > Paracanthobrama > Paracanthobrama guichenoti. The sequence goes on along the minus strand of CM031965.1, from coordinate 26,111,549 downwards.
AGAATGCCTGACAAGGGGATACGTACAGGGCAGAGAAGCATCTGCATGTAGATTTTGGATGCCACATTGATGTAATCCAGTTCACAGGTGCAGTAGCCATGAATGATATCAACCAGAGCATTCACTGTGGCTTCAATGTGAGTTAGACCTTAAGAGAAAAATATAAAACGATGTCAGTATCTTAAAAAACAATACTACATCTCAATTTTGATTTGAGCTGTGACCACGTACCTGGCAAACACGCTGGAGCCAAAAAGGCATTCTTGGGTTTCAGAGCATGAAGTTTCCAGAAGTTAGTGACCAGTTGCATGATGAAACTACAGCTCTCAGTATCATATTTCAGACCATCCTTGCCATCATCCCCTACATCTGACAAGAGAAAAACAGCCTTTATTAAGAGGCACATAAAATGACTAGAAGATGAACATACGAGAGGTTCAATAAGCATACCAGTGTCTGACTGAGGAAGTCTGGACTCGGTGAAGTGCACAAGGTTACTGGGCCTCATGATGGCGATGGAGCGGGCTGTGATGACCAGCCTCTGGAAAACATCTGGATCCAGCTCCTTCCCTTCTTTACTGCAGCTGTTCAGACACTGTACTGCATTGCTCAGCAGAGACTGATCCTAAACACAGATTCAGCACTGGTTATAAAGCAGAGCTTAAAAGACATGGTGATTCATATTTAACGGTTTAATTTCTAATCAGCAGTGATCACAATACCTTGTGGTTGTGGTAGGCTGTGCGGCTGGTGTGTAGGCTTGCCAGAAGGCCTTTGGTCTGTTGCAGTACTCCAGCAGGAGTGGGGATGGACAGAAGGAGAGTGGCCAACTCTAGAGCCGCAGTTTTATTTTTCTCCTATAGATTTAAGGGATAGAAAAATGTCACACGAAAATTGAAATTTCATTCAAAACAAACATGAAACAAACAAAAAACAGTGTTGCTATTTTTAACTATAATTTGTTTTTTTAGGTTAAAATGAAATACAAATAAAACAAACTACAATTAGAACTGTTACCATGACAACTGCCTGATATATAATGTTTAAGTTGAAGCACTAAATAGACTAAAACTAAAACAAAAAAGCACATAGCAAAATGAAATTTTTTTTAATTCAAATGAAAACTAAAAATATATCAAATTAAATATTTACTTGAAATAAATACTGTAAAAGTATAGAAATACCACTGGGTATAAGGGGTATCACAATATAAAATTTCAATAAAATAGAAATCAATACCAACAATTTTGATTATTTATGAAACTACATTCGTTACAACAGCAAATACTGAAATACCATTACATTATTTAAAAAAAAAAGTATAATTTGTTGTTCATGTTCTGCAGGCCAAAATTATTGTCATGTTGGAATTACACCATTTTTATTGGTCAATGTCAATGTCAATGCCAATAAAATGCGCTATACAAGGTCAACCAATGACTAATTAATTTCAGGAGCAAAAATGTCCAGTTACAGTGAAGTTATCTAGATAAAGCGAGTAGCACTCAGCAGGTCATGTGATCTCAACATGACGATCACCATGACGGACCGCTCCATGCACAATAAAACAGCTTTTATTAGGAAATCTTATGAGTGTACATCATTTTAAACATATATATATATATTCAAAAATATTTTCTTGTGTAAAACCAGCATACCTTTCTGATTTCCTGAAAGGCAAATGTACTAATCCTTATAGACCTATACCTTATGATGTTTTTTCTTTTCTATTTTTGGATCAACTTAGTAGCAAAGCAGAAGTACTTTTGATATCCATAAATCACAAAGAGAACAACTCTTCCTTACCTTTTCAATGGGGGAGCCCACAGCAAAGCAGCTCTCTAGAGCTTCCAGTGAGCTGACCACCAACCTAGGATATCAGACAACAGTTAAATAGGGAAAGCAATGCATTATATTAAAATTACAGCAGTCCATACTAACATATTCAAATTCTACACCATTCTCAAAGCATTGTCATTATCAAACCATAACACATCTTCAAACATTAAGAGTGTTAATGAACAACTCCTGTGTAATTACTAATGTTTTTATAAATGCTGTAATTGTCCTGCATGATCTACACCAGAGCAAGCTGTCTGCCTGCTCACTCACACATACACGCACACACGAGCAAACCAACATGCACACAAGCAGAGAAAGGGCGGTTACTAACCGGTCCAAGGCTGATAAGGACTCAGTTTCACAACTTTTTTTATTGTTTTAGGGAGCAAAGAAAAAGAAAAATGTGTGAGGATCACAGAAAAGAAATACGTAAAAATGATTTGTATGTCAAACACAGGAAACGATTGCATGCTAGCACGAGGTCATTATGATGGCAGCCATGCACTGGACACGTCACGCGCGCACACCCCTCCCCTAGACCCTCCTCTATCCTCTGCTCTTCGTTTCAGTTACGTTAATTGACATCAATTACGGCCACTTTTGAGACAATAAAATATATATATGTGTGTGTTATATATATATATATATATATATAAATTTTAAATGCAGGTTAAGGGAAATGAAGACAAAGATAGAAGACATGAATTATTTTTTTTTTTTTTACATGAAATCAAATCAAGTAAGAGGTTGAAATCATAGCACACAGGTGACAAGTGTACCTCTCCAGTACAGTGCCGCTAGTTGCGATGGGGCTGGCGACATCACTGTCGGCAGTGCCGTTGCCCTGGTTGAGGTTGGGGCTGCACACATTGTTGACTGCAGCTGAAGGAAAGTCCTCCGGTGGCTCGTCTGGCCAACCAAACTGCTCTTTGGTTTTGCCATAAATCTTAACGGAGTCCAGCATGGTGACACCTGCTGGGTCAACTGAAGCACCAACTGAAGGAGGTAACACACGGCAATTGTCAAAATACATGGGAAAAGTGAATATATTTAATGCAATATTTACATTATGTTGTTATAATTTAAATATAATGTTTGAATTTTATAACTTTTAAACAAATTTACAATAACCTTGTTACATGTTACATGTACGCAAGTAATAAAAGTAAATTATGCATAATTACACACAACTAACCCTAAACCAAAAGTATATAGTACTTAAATGTATAATTACACTGTAAGAAGGACAACTTAAAATAAAGTGAACCATAAAAAGTAATATTAATGTTATAATTTTTTATTATCTTTAATGTAATTTATTATAATGTAATGGAAATGTGTCAAATATATAATTTTCATGTTAATTTGTTTCTATTAAAATTCATTTTTATGACTCATTATACTAGTTTTTATAGAAAAATATGTGTATAATAAAATACATGTATAATAATAATAATAATAATTATTATTATTATTATTATTATTATTATCATCTTTATAATAACTATAAGAAATGAGGTGTGTCCAAAATTATCACTGGTAATGTACATTACTCTTACTGAAAATGGAGAGTTTCTTGTCTGCCTGAAGGGCTTCCTCACGAGTGAAAGGGAAGTCAAACCAGCGAGAGCGCGTCAGGTTCAACTGCATGGTGCGTCCAAAGATTTCAATGTAGGAGGGAGCTCGCTCAATGGCCTGAGTGCCCACCTGCACCCTCATTCCCGTCATCACCATTGAGTTATTATTGTTCACTACTTCCACCGTGAATCCTCCAGGCTGTTGGCAGGAAACAACATAAATGACTTAAAGTGAAAAAAGTAGCTCAAATGTCTTAGCAACCGACTAATAATCATTTCTAAATAATATCGTAGCTAGAATAATTTTTTATACCTTGGTGTTGGCCACATACATCCCTGTAGAGTTCAGGCGGTGTTTGATCTGTTGGCCGTTGTAGACCTGTAGCAGGTCGTTGCCCCCAAACTCCACCTCTGTCAGCTGCTGATTGTGCTCGAAAAAGTCTACAGGAAAAGTGACTTGGCTGGATGTGCGTGTGGCTGATGAGGGAAAACAAAAAAGGCACATAAACATCTCTAGTGCTGAACAACACGTGAAGAATCCGAGAGAACGTGGCGTGAACTCACTGGCTGTGGCCGTCTTGCGCTTGCGGACAGGTTTCATAATGCTGATCACACTGCTAGGCTGAAGGGAGGGCTGGAGCCAATAGGACGTGTTCTCCACGTTGGCCATGTATATACGGAGGCTGCCATCTTCACACAGTAGAATCATAGTGGTGCGCTGCTGTTCGTTGCTCGCTGTGTGACGGATCGCTACCATGTCCTGAATCTGATGGGAAGAGAGAGACTTGTTTATGTGTTTGCAAACATTTTACCCATTCCAGCCTTTGGTACCCAGGTATCGGTAGTAAATTGGGACTTGTAAAATTTTATAATTCATTCTCTTGTAATATCAATAACTGCCAAAATGCACTGGTAATGCAAACTCAAATGCAAATCTTTATTATTATTTTTAAATTAAAAAAAGAACAATATGTATTAAAAAAAATACACAAATCTATATTCCAGTAAATATTTATGATACATAAAATGCACAGCTTTCTGTGATTAATCACACCTGACTATTAATTGCCATTAATTAGTGTGAGCATATGCTAGCCACAGGAAGTGAGCAAAAACATTAGTGCAGCCTCAGAAAGGGAGGTTGGGGCAAAAAACAAAACAACAGATGTTGCATTAAGCAGTCCACTCTAAATCACAGAAAACAATGTTTTACAATATTATATTAAAACTTTCATAATATATATATTTTATACTTCCTTAAAAATACACTAGGTATTTCTAGGAACGGACCTTAGCTTTTGCAGGGAGGGTTTTGATTTCCTGGATGAGGAACGTGTCTGGCTTCACCATGATGACCAGAGGGATTCCTGTTGTTTGCTGCACGCAGCTCAGCAACCCTGGGTGGTTCATCACTTCTGACCACTGACAGAGTGCTGGAGACGTCTTACTTCCTCCATTAGAACTGGATGTGCAAGAGAATGAACATAAGAGAAATACAAAACACACGAGTGAAAGAGTGTTGCATAAGAATAGCTTTATGTAGGAATCCTACCCTTTGACATTGATGGTGAAGAGTCTCTGTGTTTCCATGTTGCTACGGCTCACTGTGGCAGCGAATGACTTGCCCTGACTGTAGCTGAAGAAGAGCATCTGCAGGACGTGGGAGTAATACACAGAGACTCCGCCTCCAGCCACCTGGCCATTACTGTCCTGTGAAGCAAACACAACTATCTCAGCATGCGGTTATGCTCAATCCATTTGGTTAACTTATTGCAGTCTAACGGACTATATGGCAAAAGATAACATCATAAGAACCTTCAGATCCTCGTGGTTGATCTCCAGAACGTTGGTGACGTAGAAAGGGCCGTGCTGGGCACTGCTGGACTCATCCATCACCTGAGTGTACATGTAGCCAGCTGAGGACATGATCACAATGATGTTTTTGCCCTCCTCGTTGAACAAGAATGTGGCATCTCTGATCTTTGAACTTGGTAGCAGGAAGTAGTACATGGGGCTCAGGGCATCCACAGATAAGTCGTAAATCTGCAAGGAACAGTCATTTAAGGCACAATACTTAAGATCTTCCCCATATACAAAACCCTATAACACACCCCAAACCTCCCTCCCAGTGCCACAAATAAACACGTCAAACAAGAAGGCATAGAAAATCATACAAGGTTTATGTACTTTGCCCTGTTGTTATACCCAGATAAGAAGCTGCCCCAGTGTTTTGCAAACAGATCTTAAATGCTATTTTTTCTAGAGGTACATAGGATGATACATCACAGCACGTGTAAAAGAGTCCCTCTGTCCTGTTTACGTCTGGGACAAAGCTCTGAGTAGGTACTTTTAAATGTGTGTAGTCTTACTGGAGTGTAATAGACTCTGTGAATCACATTAAATTGGATGATTTTATGATGACTATTGAGAGACAAAGTCTGAGCTTTCATATGTCTCACATTTATTTATTTTTGTATTTATTTCACAGGGACAATGCAGTCTTGTAACTATGTCGGACAAGTACTGAAACTGATGCGCAGCATTATCCATTGTTTGCACAATGATTATTTGCCCAATTTCGACCAATAACAAAGCTGTACCAAGACAAGCACAATAATTCACCTTGACAAAATCAGCAGTGATGATGGCCAATTCAGTCTGTGATCCAGGAAGCCATATGGCCTTGATGATGAAGTTTCCAGTTGCAAGTTGCGGATGCAGAACTAGGTGATCTGACACCGAGCCTGTGCTGCTGAACGTCAGAACGTGACAGTCCTGTAGGTGATAGGCACAGAGAAATGAGACTAAAATCATTGGAAAAAAATCCTTTCATCGTTTTGTCTGCATTTGCTACCTTGAGTCCACACACTGCCAGATAATCCTCATTACAGGGGTTTCCTGTGAGGCTGAGCACAGTGAAGGGAACTGGAGCAGAGGCTAGACGAGTCAAAGTCAGTTTCCTCTTACTGGAGTCAGCCTGCTTCAACAGCGCAGATAACTGCAGGACCGTGATCTGCAAAAAAAACAAAAACACCATGTAGTCTCAATTAAAAAAAAATGTAAGTAGCGAAGATACAAACTCGTGTATGAGATTTTCTGAATTACCTTGCCCTTCTCATGGCTGACAGCGAGGTGTTGTCTGCGTCCGTGAGGGGACGACAGCACACACATGGCCACCCGACGCAGCACATGTGCGCTGATGAGCTGGCGGATTGTCTGTCCTTGATCTCCGCTGTAGTTCATCCTGACGTTTTCAAAAGCGCCTTCTTGTGAGCCCAGTGTGGGAACCTGGAAGATAAAAACATGTTTAGCGTCAGCAATTTTGATTTGAAATACCATTGTGAGCATTAAGAGGTATTTGGTTCATACCATGAGCTGGTCGGTCATCTCAACGGTCTTATCTTGAGTGTGTAATTCGTTGAGAGCATGCTGAGCCCGGCTGCTGCTGCCCACCGCTGATGCCTGCTGGAAGTTTGTCTGAATGGCGTCCATTAGGAAAATGAGTAACTCCAACACCAGGGCTGCTGTGGAGGAGCTTGCCTGCAAAAAAGAATGTTAGTAGTGAGACAAGTCCGTCCTGCTTTCAGTCAAAACATCAATGATTCAAAGAAAGAAGAGTGAAGAAATTCTCGCACCACTTGAACAAGGAGGTCCTCTCTGCAGCCCTCAATGTTTTTACACACACTGCTCTTCTTAGGCTTGTCGTCGTCACTGATTTTGCCATCACAGATGGTGACTTTTCCTTTGTCCGCGGGTGAGGCGCTCTGGTGACGGATGGCGCTCTCTGGCATGCGCAGCTCGCTCTGAAAGGCCGAGGATTCCTTCATGGTGGAGCTCATTCCACTGCTGGGACTTCTTTTCACTAGAGCCTGTAAAACAAAGATACAGACCAAGAATCAGGGATACGGGATGCACTGCATTGACTAAATTACAAAGATGTTTATGCTTGGGGAGGGGAGGGGACACCACAGGGAAGAGGGAATCAAAATAACTACATGCTTTGTGTTTCCATCAAGGAGACATGCATGAGTGGATATGGCTTAAAATGTTGAAATGTTCATCTAAAAAACTTTTTAGATTAGAAATCTAAGTGGAAATCTTATGGATATAGAACTAATATAATGAAGATTAAAGGAACAGTTCACCCTAATATTACAGATTTAACAATATTTACTCAAACTCATGTTGCTCCAAACTTGTACGTTTCTACATTTTTCTCAGATAAGTTACTGAACAGGGTCTGAAACTTAGTACTTTCCCCCTACATTTTAAAATAAGTGTTTTTTTTGCAATCATGTTTCTAAAAGGGTTTGCCATTTCTGCAACCCTAAGACCAAAATTTGGGTCAATCCCAAAAAAAAGAAAAAACCTGGATTGTGCAATTTAGCAATTTCCTAGAAATGAACATTGAATAAAAATAATTATACAATATTATGGATTTTTAAAATTAAAAACTAAATATAAAAGACAAAATCTGCAAACGTGTCAGTTTTTATTTTTGTTTAAGCCAAGCGGTGACTCAGCAGGAGCTTGCTAATTTAGCCTCAAATGTTAGTTTGTAGTGATTGATATCTTATATTTCCAAAAACAACGTGTTGTATTTATTTTCTCCTTTCAAGCAGTAGAAAAGTCCAAATTATGTTACTTTTTGTGATGAAATCATAAGATATGCTACATTTCTTGTAATAAGCAAAAAAAAAAAAAAAAAAAAAAAAAAAAAAAATGTAGGAGCATTTTTGATAATTAAATAAACTGAATACCAATTCAATAGAATGTCAAATTATGACATTGTACTGGTGTAAAAACTATTAATATTGTGTAGCCTGAATAAAACAATTACAATACTAATATTTATGCTTGATTTAAGCTAATATTAGACTTAAGCGATTCTTATTACAAGTTTGGGAAGATGGTTGTCGCATATTGTGGTTTCAAATGCACCTCATAAGAGATCCAAACTTACAACGCCTGCAGAGATGAGAGTTCGAGTGGCGCAGCATTTACTTAGAACCAAGCCACTGAAAACATTGGCTCATGGGCTAAAAGAACCCAGTAACATGCCAGTTATCGGCTGCCGTATCACCGTTTCATATATTCACCAATGTTAAGGGTTTTCCACCCGTTTACTACCTCATGCAGTGCTGTCAAACTATGATATCTATGCATGAAATAAATATATTTTAAATTTATCTGAAAACACAGCAAATTGTTTTCCTTGGATTATATCACACCCCAGAAAAATGAATTGTGTAAACCTAAGTCTTTTGAATCCATTCAGTAGTTTTATGGATTACTTTTTTTTTTTTTTGGGTGCCTTACATCGGTAGTTAATATGGAAAGTGCTGTCTAACATTACCTTTTATGTTCCACTTAAAAATAAAAATCATAAAATATGGGTTTGAAACTACATGAGTAAATGTTTATTATAGCAGTGAACAATTCCTTTAACAATATAATCAAATTCATCTGAAGTAATATACTACCAAACAATAGAGGACAAACTGATGAAATGTTGCAAACCCTGATGAATTGGGGGAGATCTGAAATGAGCTAATGGCAGTCAATGATAAATGATTTGCAAGCCAAAGTTACCGCTGTTGCTCTTTTCCCATGATGACCTGAAGTATTCGGTCTCACCTGGCAGCTGCCATCCTCCTTGGCACCGCAGTCACAGAAGAAAGAACCGTATTTGGCATAGGAGATCTCATGGTCTTTGTGACAGACCTTGGCACACACTGTGCACACACCTACCCCATCCACCATCTTACAGGTGTGACAGTGATACCTGTACGGGGAAGAGCAGGAGATTAAAGGCCGACAGCACAGCTTCTGAATGCTTCGGTTTCATAGCAAAGGAAGGCCGAGTGGATTACCAGTGCTGGTTCATGAACTCCTTTTGTGTGATGGTGAAGGTGCATAGCTTATTGCAGAGTGAATCCTCATCCTATAACACAAGAAACTCAGATATGACTGGAAAAAAAAAATCAAAGCAATCTTTAAATCTACAGTGAGCGGACCGTTTCCTGACCGAGTCTTCAGCCTGTGAGTCTTCCTCCTCTACAGCTAGGTCCTCCACCCAGTCAGAGTCCACTTCAATGGCCTTCTCCTCTCCCTCCATCAGGAGCTGGGACGAGCCCTGACCACTGCTCTGCCTCAAAGCGTTCATCACATCCGCCAGATAGGAAATGATGTGGCAGGCACACTCCAGCATGCTGGCATGCTGCGAACAAGAGTGTTTCACTTATGGCCCGACACCATTCACACATCTTGAATTTGATTGTTACTGTAGAAATGCACCTACCTTGCCTTGCGACACATTAGCGGTAACTTTTTCCACAACGTTCTTCTGATACAAGTATTTTTTACTGAAAGAAAAATAGGAAAAAAAAAAACCAAAACTCACATTTAGGAGGTAAATACCCCATTAAACCAAAGTTGCGGTTTTGTGGCTTCAGTCCATGTGTGGCAGTCAAAACTTTTAGCCGATATAAACATATGTATAACTATTACAGACCTTTATTCTCTTATAGGAAAAAAACAGCAAAAATAATGAGGTACTTTAACAATTTGTCCAATAAAATGCTGTGGAAATAGCATGATTTTTAGTATTTTATTATGGATTTAAATATATTTATTTAAAAATAAAATAGTAGTTATATAACATTTACAATAACGTTCCATTTGTTAACATTAGAATTATTTTACATTTACTAATACATCATTAAAATCAAAGGTTGTATCTGTTAATATTATTTAAATGGACCTGAGCTAACATGAACATTTGCATTTGTACATTAAAAAACATCAATAAATACTGGATTGTACAAATGGATTGCTCATTGTGAGTTCAAGTAAGTTAATGCATTGTCTAAAGTTAACAAATGGGACCTTATTGTAGTGTTACTTGTATGTATATGTATTATATATATATAGTTTTAATGTATAATGTCCCTCAGATGCTAGTTACTCACCATCTTGTGAGCCAGTCAATGGCAGCTCTGTGTAGCTGTAGATGTCCTGCTCCTTGTCCTGCACTGGCTAGAGTGGCCATGATGACCATGAGCTCAGGGAAGCCTGCCCCATCTCCGCTGGCCAGCATCTCTGTTGCCATGGGTATAAGAGTGCTCAGAAGCACCGTGCAGACTCCCTCGCCCACCTGGCTGTTATCACGGACAATGTAGGAGGTGAGGAGTTGCAGGAGCTGCCTGTTCTCTTGCACTGTGTCCAGCTGGTCTGAATCTTTAGGAGGAGAGGCCGTCATGCGCCTCAGCCAGGCCTGCAGCCTCATGGGCTCCACACAAGCCAGCTGGGCCAAAGAGCCGCACAGGCACAGAAGGCTGGGATTGGGGCTCTTTTCCGCTGAGGGATGAACACAGATGAGAAGTGTAAGAGGAGAAAAGCAAATCATTTTTTTTTGTTGAGAGAAATAGCATGGCTACATACTGAGTTGGAACAGTTTAGTGAAGAATTTCAGAACACGGTTGCAGAACTTTGCCGATAGATTCTCGTTGGCAGTGGCCATCATGATCTGCACCAGTTCTCCACTACAAGACAAGGGGGGAAAGTAATGTATTAAAATAATGCAAAGGTTTCAGCAATTCCTAAAAAGAGTTTATTCGGTCAGAATGTACCTGAATGAGAAGAATTCCTCCATTGCTTTGCGGACCTGACTGCTTTCCAGCTGTTTCTCCAGGTACTGTAGACACTCTTCAAGAATGGACTCATCCAGACCACTAATTGGAAACATAACCATATTAAAAGACATAGTTCTCCCAAAAATGAAAATTCTGTCATCATTTACTCATGTTGTTCTAAACCCTTAAAACTTACAACACACACAAGCTGCTGCGCTCACCATATGTGATGCGCTCTATATAAGTCTGTTTATATGTGAATAAAAGCCCAAGTTAAATCAATTCACCATAGCAATCATATCTCTTCATAAGGATTAACCAAAGTCTTATGGGTTTGGAAAGACATGAGGGCGAGTAATTGATGACAGAATTTTCAATACTGTGTGAACTAACCCTTTAATCTAGATTCTTTTAGATTACAGACACAATCTTTAGTTTAGGAATCGGCTAAAAAAATCATATGGTCATCTGGGGTCTCACCTGTTGGGGTCAGAGTGATTGGCAATGATGTTGTAGCAGCCTGTGATGAGACGCTCGTAGACGAGAGCCAGGAAAGCATCTGATTCGGCAGGGCCCAGGATCCTCTCCAGTGAGGTGCTGCAGATCTCCGCAACACTCTCTGTGCTGCTCTCCAGCAGGAGGGGGAGCAGCGTGCGGATCACCTGTGGACTGTTCAGCTCCTCCGTGCTATAGCCAAACATAAATAATCTTCAGCATCTATCAATCTGTTATATGATACATCTGTTTCAGCTGTCGCTCAAGACTTACACAATGAGGTCCCCAGTAAGGCGCACTAATGAGAGCAGAATGTGTTTGAGAGAGGAGGCTAAGGGCAACGACTGGTTGCTGAGTGTCCCTAGGTGGGCCGCTTGAATCGCGCTGATGTAACTTTCCGATGGGATGGTGTCGTTGGCAAAGGCGTTCCGCTGTGGACAAAGAAATCGATCAGTGTAAAGTCAAGAACTAAGAGAGTATGTTTACTCTAAGAGCTGAAGTAAAATAATGCATACCCATGAGCCAATGTTAGGGAATTCATTAGTGTGAATGTTGTTCCATGTTTCACACAGTGTCTGAACAGCTGATGGCAGATTCTGCATCACAGTCTGACCTGAAAGAGCAAAAACAAAAAGCAGACATAAATAATAAAAAAAACACCTGTATGTACCCTGCACTGCACAAAACAAATGGATTAGATATGCCAATATACATAAAAGCCATTGTGTCAATACAATCTTGATATCCAGAATTCTTACCAAGCAAGTTGGCTTTGCATCGAGTGGATCCGATGGACAACACAGCAGAATAACCCTGCAGTTTAGCTTCAGTGGGTTTGTTTTCTCCTTCCTCTGGCAGGCTCATCAGCAAGTATGACCTAAGCAAACATATGACCAGCAAACCAATCAGGAAGGGCTTAGGGACAGTTCCATTCAAACATTTGGTTTCGTAAAGTTTCTTTTAGGACTTTAAAGGGATAGTTCACCCATTATTTACTCTCATGCTTTTTTCCCCCGTAAAGGCCAAAGTATACTTCACTTTTTACGCGTATGCGAGGGTCAGCGTACAGTGCCCGTGATGCGAATTTCGGCATCAGAAGAGTATGCGCAAACTGAACGTGCACTGCCACATTTTTGTAACCACACAGGTTGCACATGCACATTTAAAAAAAAATGTGCAGTATTTACATGGATTGTAACTTGTGTCGAGAGATTGCTCAAAGTTGTCCATGTGTTGAACGCCTGTGTACACGTACGAGTCAAAAGAAGTATACTTTGCAAGGCTGTGCATTCGACTGCGTGTAAAAAAAAACAAAAAAACAAAGGATACTTTTGACTTTAGAACACAAAGGAGAACATTTGAGAAACCTTCATTTAGCTATTTCCCCTCCCTGCATTAACTAGGTCAGCCGGAACCGGGAACACTTCCCATAACACCTGATGTACTCGTTACATCATAAGAATGGACTCTACACTAATGTTAGTCTCTCTGTTTATCCTGAGGATTACTGCAGTCAGACGGATCCGGGCCTTAACCAGATCAGATGGTGGACCTGCGCCTGAACATGACCAACGCATCCCTGATATGTCTGCAGAGAGTGTGTCAATTAAACTCCCCCCTGTAAATGCCGCATCGACACGACATCCTCATTAAACCCGTCTCCGGTGTGACAACTCCGATCTTTCGAATAATCTTAATCTTATTACTCCATTTATCTAATATGACTTCTGATCTGTAATGTTGCCAGAATCATAAATCATACACTATTTGTTTGCTGGCCAGAGGAGAACTGGCACCCTGACTGAGCCTGGTTTCTCCCAAGGTTTTTTTTCTCCATTCTGACCCTGAAGGAGTTTTGGTTCCTTGCCACCGTTACCTTTGGCTTTTGGCTTGCTCAGTTGGAGACACCTAAATTTCAACTATATTACCGATCTGCCCGCATTGACACTATACGATCATTGAAATTAGCTGGATGACATCACCGTTTTCACCAGAGCAGCTGTAAAGCCGAATCAAATTCTGTCGCATTATTTTCCTGTTAACACTGTAAAGCTGCTTTGAAACAACTGACATTGTAAAAAGCGCTATATAAATAAAGATAACTTGACTTAAAATTATGTGCACTATATTAAAAGTGTTATTCTATTTAAAAATATATATATATATATATTATATATATTAAAAGCCAATCAAAGAACATACTGAAATATAAGGCATTATTTGCTGATATTCATCGTGCCCTCAGAAAGCAGTTAACTCAAGAACCACTGCAACAGGACAGAGCTGTTGAGTTCTGGATCAGTCTGATCGATGAACAAATTGTTCTTTTGAGACAGTTCTTTCAATGAACATTTGATCCAATTCACGAATAGGACTGCACAATTTGTTCAAGAACAGAACCAATCTGGTTCTTGGGTTTAACTCCATGATTATTAATAATGGCAAAGATTAAGAGTAAATAAAAACACAAAGCTATCAAGCAGAAGCCCTTCATATTTTGCAGTCATATGAACAACTTCTATGGTGGTTTGAATAAATGGCAGAATTCTCCTTTTTGGGTGAACAATCCTTTAAAATCTGTAATAAACATCAATGTATGTGGTATAATCAGAACCTGGTGAATGCTGTATAGACATCAATGAGCTGCAGTGTGGCTGGCAGCAGGTTTTTGGTGATCTCAGAAGATTTGTGGGGGTCTGTATCAGCAGCTACTTTGGAGAAATGCTCATCTAAAGACACTTGCACTTTGGAAATCACAGCATCCAATGTGTAGATGGTTTGTAGAGAGGGTACTTGGTGAAGAGGTAGGATGCTGTTGGGGTCCACGCAGCAAAACGACGAAATCTATGGAGGAGATGTTTTATGAGGTCATATATTATGAAACAAAAAGACAAATCTATAATCAGCCATTAATGGCTACTCTGTGAGTGTACCTGTCTGGCGATGTATTCCTCTGCAAGATCCACATCATATTTCACTACACTGCATTTGGCTGAGGCCACTTCGATCAGAGATGTGGCATGGTCAGCTTTCATTCCCTGTTTCACTAGGTGTTCCTGATAAAAGAGTTAACAGAGTTAAAAACTTGAGAACACTTTGATCATTTGGTCAAGATTTTATTAATGTTACAACAGTTACAAAACCAACCTTGATCCAGTTGACAAAAGTGCTGACTCGCAACCTTGATGACCACCTCAGGGTGTGTAAGATGTCACTCTCGCTGGGGTCACTGTTGCCACTCTTAAGCTGCTCAACATAGGCTTTTGAGGGTGGCAGCACTCCCAAGATCTTCCACAGCACCAGGAAGTAGTACTGCAAGGAACATGCCTCCTGTAACAGAGATAGACAGCAACATTTAGAGGTCCACAAACAGAAGGTGATTGTGAAAATTGCAGAATGTGTTTAACTCACTACTGGGGTGATGGGCTTATTTTCCTGCCGTCTCGCTGTGTCAAAGCGGGAGCCTGCAGCCAACAGGGAGATCAACGAGGAGTATAAATCGTCATACTTCACTGCACCATTGAACAGCACTTGGAAGACCTGTAACGGTTGACAAATAACATGAACATTAACTTAAAATGAACACTTATAAATAAACATGGGTCTTTAAATTTTAAAGGACAAGAACCCCATAGTGAACACAGAGACGGAACAGGACCCCAGATACATAGTGCACTGCATTAAATCCTGGCCTATAACAACATGTTTAAAGTACCATATTAATGTGTTTATTACATTAATATTATTTTTACTGTTAGGTTAATATAATAACTAGTGCCGTCAAATCAATTAATCGCGATTAATGGCATCCAAAATAAAAATTTGTGCTTACATAGTATGTACTTACTGTGTATAATTATTATGTATATTTAAATACACATACATACATACACTGTATATATTATAAATAAGTTTTATAAATATAACATTATGTTCTTAAATATATTATTTATACATAAATACACAGTACACACACACGTAAAGGATTAACGAGTAAATGCGATTCAATGATTTGACAGCACCAATAACAACATAAATATAACCATTAAGACATTTAATGTGAGAAAGACACTGAATCATTAAGCTGAACTTCAGCTTCTTCACTTTTTTTAAATTTTTAGAAAAATTAGCATCTGCTGTTCAGGATAACCAATAAAAATATAAAGAGTGTACATTCTAATATGGTAATTTACTGTTATTTTTAAAATAATCTTGTAAATGTTTCTGTGATTTTCTTAAATATGGTAGTTGTGTGACATTTATAAACATTTTAAAAGTTCAAATATTTGATGTTTTTAATTATAATAAATATAATATAACTTTACATATAAATTACATACAAAAAAATATATATAATAAGAGAAATCATAGCAGTTCACTCTATAGGCCTATAGCTTTCCTGTAGCTCAAACAATAAGAGCGTGGCGCTAGCAACGCCAAAGTCATGGGTTGATTCCCAGGGAAAGCAAGAACTGACAAAATGTAAAAATGTGTACCTTGAATGCAATGCAAGTCGCTTTGGATAAAAGCGTCTGCCAAATGCATAAATGTAAATGTAGGCCCGATATATTTCAAGCATAATAAAAGAACCAGTGTGACATATCGAACAAAATTAGGCCAAAACGAAGTTCATTTTGTGTTGGTTTCTGGAGTTAGAAACATCTTGCCAAAGCAAACTTTCAGGAAAAGTTTGTTCTGGTTGGGAAACACAATCGAACTACCATTGGCCCATGGTGATGATGTAATAGGTATGTGAGGCTCTGAGGTTCCGCTTTCTTTGACGTGGAAATCCTCTACGGTTAATTTCTTCTGTTCAGTCCGTTGAGGTCAGGCGTCCGCAAGTAAAAACATGAATACACAGTTGCTTTATAGCAGAAACTGACGTTGTAATTCTAATTGAAAGAGAGAGACACTGATATTGTTCGAAAAAAGAACATCGTTGTGACTATATAGGCCTTAAAACACCGAAAGGTTCATGCTAACTTTCCAACAAAAAGTTTTGTAAAGACCAAAACGACTTGACTTTAACTATGTGCACAGACACTCCCATGGCTCTAATACTTGTGTAGACTTGGGATGTGTGGCCTCACCTTGCCATCAAGACGACTCCTGTCATCCTCTGAGGCTTCAGGGGACAGAACGCAATAGAATTTCGGCTGCACTATGGAATCTAAATGAGATGACAACAGACATAAATAATTAAAACAGCTCTTGCACTAGATTAGCAAAGTTTTCAACTTTTATTGTTTATTGAGTACTGTTGTATGTGTGATATAGAATATCAAGGGCATAATGGAGAGAAATATATGAGGTCTGACTTACTCCTACCTGCCGAGCAGTGCTTGGCCCAGTTCTCCTCCACCTCTTTGAAACCATAATAAAGTGGGATGGCACCTCTCTTTCCCCCCTCCTGTCCTGAACTGCCTCCGGATGCCAATGGTGTCAGAAGATTGTACTGAACCTGAGTGTGCAAATATAATCTAATTGTTAAAAACCATCTACAAAACAGTGGCATGTTTCCAGTGAAAGTACAGCTACATTCGTACCTGCTCAAACAAGTACATGGGAGCTTTTGAGTACTGGTGCAGCAGGTAGTCAAACACAAGAAAAATGCGGGCCAGGTTGAGGGGTACAGCTTGAAGCTGAGAATCAACGTGGGCCGCGATTTCAATGATGGCCTGCATGCAAAGGGTTAGGACGTTGCGGCGGCCCTTTTCAGAGAAGTTGTGGAAGATGAGCAAAAGCAGCTGGAGGTGTTCAACGTTGAGGTCCTCGTCCGTAGGCACCGCTCCCTGTAGTGTGTGCTGTTTTAAAGTGCCCACAAACCTAAGGAAAATATATTCCAGTTGTGAATATGTTATATGATAAACTTGACGCTAACACACAATATATCTTGTGAAGAATCCAAAGCTACATTTGAGAAAAGAAATTATTTATGATTGAGTGATGCCTTACCTCTCCCAGACCTTCATGCACTCGGGTACATCAGGCTCCCCCTGCTGGCTGGCTTTATGCTGCCAGATCAACAGTAACCTGGAGAGCACTGAGAGAGACTGAGGATGGATATACATAGGCCAGGGACCCTCCGAGAATGGGGCAACACCCAACTGCTGTAGAAGAGTGTTCTGAAGGAAAGTTATAGAAAACAAGGTATCAGAGACCTGTTGTTTGTCACAAATTTGTTAAAGTAATATTGAGATGCATATTTTTAAACTTTTTGTTTTTATCAATGTACCTGTAGGGATGGAGAGGGCAGGTCTGACGTTACCAGAGAGTGATTAAAGTGATAGAGGGCTGAGGCGAATTCATCATCGGAGGAACCTGGATGGGAAAAAGGTTGCATGTTAGGAAAAGCCTAAATGTAAGACAGATAAGAGTGGGGGGGCTTAAAAAAAAACCTTTGACATCTTTATCGACATCTTTGATGATGCTGGCAAGGGTGGCCATGTGCTGCTCCGTGAGGGACACGCTCAGGTAGTTGCGAATGAAATTATTTCTGGACTTCAGCATGGAGGTGGTGATGAAGTTTAGTATGCTTGAGGCCAAACTCAAAAACTGGAACAAGAAATGTCAAGTCAACATGAATGTAATGTATCATGTAATGTGATGCAAGTAAATAAATTATACTTGTCTTATTTTAACATTGTTATTAATTATTTAAGTTGCACTGGTCGTTATGGTAGTTATATTGGATTTACTGACAAGTGACAACCTAGTTGCAAGTTTCTGAGAAGCAAGTTTTTTGGAGTCATTTTTACAAAGTACTATTTATGTATTTAAAAGAAAAAACAGAATTTTAAAAAATGAGTGCCTTTAAAAAAAAATAGTAAATAAAGAAAACTATATAATTTTTTTTTTATTTCAACATGTCAAAACAGCCACAAAGGTTTTCTTATTTCACAGTCACTGGTTTTGAGTAGCTGAATCATGAACAAGTCTTGCCATATAACAATAGCGTTTGTACTGGACATAAAACAACATTTCAGTTCCAGCAGCAAAGTTAATCAAAATGAGATCTGCACTACACATTGTGGCCTTACCAACTCTGGGTCCTTGCGACTAGCCAGGATGTTGCCGTTCTCTGCCGTGTTCAGCTTGCTGGGGCTCTTGAGTCTCGGGGACGTTTCCAGAGGTGGGGGAGGAGGGGGAGGTGGAGGTGCCACCTTCTCTTTACTGGGAGAAATAGTCTCTTCAAACCACAGTCCCAGAATGGGCTCACTATCATCATCTGAAAACACGGCAAGAGTGACATTCAGCAATGCATTCAATGAAGTCACTGTACTGTATGTAAACAGTGATGCTGTTTCCATTTAGCCATGGAAATAATCTACTTAAGATCTTTTTACTGTTTACTGCACAATAAATAGAAGCATAATGAGACACTACGAGTCTGACCTAAAACAGAGAACTGCTGACCTGAGAAACAAGCTGCTCTTGTCCTCTCCTGTCTTCTCTCTGCTGAAATAATGAACACTGTCACTAGCTGAGATGGCTGCCAGATCGGCACAGTTAGCAGAGCATGCTTAGCGTGCCACAGTGTTCAGGAGCAGGAAGTAAACTGACCTGACTCTGAGCTCTGGGGAGGCCTGACTGCTGTCCTTCTACTACAGCGTGCAGTGCTCAGGAACTGCCTGAGAATGTCCCTGAGATTCCTCAGCCCTGACACTAGCTCAGTAAACCACAAGCAAACCCTGTACTCAGCTGCATAGAAAATAACTCATTCTAATAACATTATATAAGACAGCTGGGGGAACCTCACAAAAAAAACCTTAAAAAAAAAAAAAAAAAAATTAATTGGCAAGGAAACAGTGGGCATTTAATTAAAAAAGAAATTAAATCTTGCAAAGATTTTATTATTTTGTATTAATTGTGTCAAAAATGCACAGATCAAAATATAAATGTTTTGCATAAAAAAATTAAGGCTATTTTTGAGAAAAATGACTTAAAAATAAGCACATTTAAATCCATCCTTCCTAATTGAAGCAGCAATAAAAAAAGCATTACAGTAAACCATACATCAGCATTAAAAATTTTTTATTCTAAAGTGCATTAAGTTTATTTAGAAGTAAACAAATCAACAATGAAATATAATATGAACAAAATAAAATAAAAATATACATGAATGCGGACAGGATGATTTTCATTATTATTAATTAATATTCCAATACTGATTATGTGATTTTTCTTCATTGCAAAATGTGCTTAACTGTCATGAGACAAGTCCAAAAATATACTTCATTTTCAGCAAAATCATTTTTAAATATAACTAGATTTATTTGTGAGATTCAGCCAGCTAGACATCAATCTAATGGGGAGATTTACTGGTAAAAGCAACTACTCTGCAAATGAAACTGAATGTCAGGTTCTTTCTTAATTACAAGATCATCAACTACAATGTCTGACCTCACTGTGGCCTTCATTTGCAAGGTTAAAGAGTTATGAAACCCTAAAACACATTTTTTTTTTTTTAGATATTAAAAGTTGCATGTACCAGTTGCACAATGAAACCAACAACAGCACTCATAATGTTTATCATTAAGAGAAAAGTGGTTATGTTTTCATTTTTCTGGGCCATCTCATTCTTCCACTTTAAAAAGCAAAGTTAAATCAATATCACAAAAAGTGAAGTATATGCGTTCATTCGGAGGGGTGATTGGCTGCCGTGGCTGAAGAGTACTTGGCTACATCAATTTCTCCGTATTATTAGTCACGAGAATAAACTCTTAATACAATCACTGTGCTGTATTACCCATGAGATCGCATTACAGTGAATTCACACACGACCGGTTCAGCGCTGTTTGTTCACCTCTGCCTGCTTTGCGTTTGGACGTGCGGTAAGTGAATCAGTACAGTAGCATAAGAGTGTTTTTTTGCAATTTCAACGAAATGCAACAATATTTAATATGTAACAATAACACACATGAGAGCTGTTTCTGCACTGAACGTCACAATGAGTTTAACAACAATTGTGTTGTTCTCCTGCTCCAGACATGAAGCAACACTGTATGCACACATTTCATCAAGTCTTCTAATGAAATATATGTGCAAGGACACTGATACAGCACAGTACATCATGAATGTGATGACAAGATGGATTATTCTGATACGCTGAGGACAATGGTGTAGTAGACCAATGATGTAGATTCAAAGAATGGACAAAAAAGTAACTGCCTTTATTCTTTCTGTAATAATGATGTGTCATTTGTTCATAGACTGTAGTGCTCAGTAAACATCATATTATTATTAGTAAATATTATAAGACCTTTTAAAATGTTCTTGTTCATTTTTCATATAGACCAGTAGCTCTGTAAAGTTATAATGCTGATTTGTTGATATGTCCATAATCTAAAGTATACATTTAAAGTATAATTTAACAAAATGTATTTGATTTGGTCATGATAGTTGTTCGTAGTCTCTAAAGATTTTTGTGAGTGTTGTCATAGGGTTATATTTTAAAATACATCAAGGTGCCTCCAAATGTGTGTTTGTTTTTCTCCACTCACATTTAAATATTCATTTGTCTGTATAATGAGTGTATTGCAGGTGTTTTATTGGTTGTTGTCTCCCTTCTTCCCTCCCTCTACACTCCCACTTTTCCACAAGCCCATTTTGGAGTTCAGGTGTGAACAAGCAATGCTAAAGCAGGAGGGTTTATTTAAATAACACTAGGACAAGAAATCTGCAGTGTTCGCTACCTTGACTGCTGTCCTCTTCTGTGCTGCTGAAATCATCTTCATAGTAAGTGTTGGAGTCAGTGGAGGCACTGGCATCACTGCTGACCGAACCCTTCCTCTGACGCTGCAGCACACATGCCTGAAATCAAGCAGAACCAGAGCCACCACATTCATCAAATACAACAGATCACTTCCTCATAGAAACCATGATCAAGTCTTGTGGTCACATACCTTTTTATAGGAGGTGGAGAGCAGCGTGAAGAGCAGGTTGGTGAGAGGGACCGAGTCAATGAGTCTCTGCACTCTCTGGATGGATGTGCTCTGGGCCATGATGTTCAGCTCTGCTGGAGGCCCGTCACTGGCCCAGCCCTTCAAGACAGAAAACGGCTTCACTCATATTTACAATATAAAAATACCCCAGTATTTCAAAAGAAGCACTTGTGTTCGGTCTTACTCTGTGAAGAGCCTCCACTTGTAAGTCCTGGAAGAGTGATGTGAGCAGCTTGATTGAGTGATTGGCTAGAATGACTGACAGAACCCCAAAACCTTGGTGCCTGATGGGTGGGAAGAAACTTAGTTTTTGTAATATTCAAAAAAAATCACATTTAAAATCCATACATACAATGATTTCAATACATAATACTGATATTATAATATCAGGACAGGATGATGCTGTCTTGATATCATAATGAAGAAAAAGCTTCATTAAAAGAATGAAAACCTTAAAAAGTAGTTTGGCAAAACCTTTTATTTCTTTGGGGATAAATATTATGATATCAGGAAATGATCATAATGATAAGAGGATCCCTGCAGACCATCATGAAAGTTTGTCAAGGTCAACAAATTTCTTAAAATATGAGATAATTTGACCTTTTTATGTTAAGGTAAGGCTATATATATATAAACTTTATAAACTTAAAAAAAACAATCCTATATGTTTCATACACTTCGATTTTATGGGCTCATATTCATTAGGCATTCACTTGAAGCACAGAACACAAAGGCACTAACCCTTTCCCTGGGCCAAGTTTAGGAGATCCTGCTCCATCCTTGGTTCGGGTGGCGATGTCTCGGACCCGTAGTGCTGCCAGGGGATCTTTCTCCTTCCCTTTATCAGCCAGGGCCGTGGGGCTCAGGTTCAGTATCAAATACAGGCTGTTCAACAGGCACCAAGCGCCCAAGAGCTGAAAGTTCTGATAATGCTGTTGAAACACAAAACCAATTCTCAGATTATTTTGTAATTATTTTTCAGGCCATTCTCACTTATGTTGTAAGTGTATTTGCTGTGGCAAATGGTTCACCTACCTCCCCTCCAGCTCTGCGAGAGTTACTGATGGCCTGTCCAATCATCTCATAGATTTCTAGCTGTTGAAAAAAGGATAAACAGAAAATCAGCGGTGTACCAAAGACAATAAAACTATCAAAAGTCATCTGTCACCTTCACTGATGACACTTACACATTTCTGCACAATGGTAGCAGCGTCATTTTCATAGTCTTCCTCCTTGGAGCCAGTGGAGGCCGCACGAAGCTGCAAGCCACTGCCCACCTGCAGTATGGCCATGCAAGTTGCCACACTCACACCTGAGAAAAACAAAAAAAACAACAAAAAAACACACCCCTGAAGTTCTCTGCCTACGACTGAACTCTACAAAAGGGGCTTTTTTAATGAACCCACCTGCATAGAGGCAGCTTAGTGCTAACACAGTCACATCAAGTAGTCTCCCAGGGGTCAAAGGCTCCAGTACAGGCAAGGAAAGTGTGTCCAAGGCCATGGTCACATCAATCACCAGGGAGTGAAAACTGAAATGAGGATGGAAGTCAGCGTACTCACTCTCAACAGATTCAACAAACAGCAGTGAGCTGAGGGTGTCTTTGGTTTACCCGTTGCGGACAGCAGTAGCGTCTGCCACAGTGGCCGGCATGATGAAGAAAGAGTTGGCGGATACCGCATCCTGGAAGCGGTTGATATACCGTAAGAAGTAGGGAAGGTTGAGGCACACACGCAGCAACTTCTCTGAACCCCCTGTAATGCATGAGATAAGAATAAGGACTTATAGTGTGGAACACAATTCAACTTAATTTCAACAGGCATTGTTTTGATTTATCAATGTTTTATTTCTAATTTCTGATCTATTTACAATATTAACAGCTTTGAGCAACTCAAATGACACTGTTTACTTTTTAGTTCATATGCATAAAAGCAAGCAGCAAAAAAACTAAACTGCCAATGTAACCACAAAAATTTTAGAACTGTTAACTGTTTAACTGTTTTCTATTTTAATATATTTTAAAATGTAATTTATTCCTGTCGCAAAGCTGAATTTTCAGCATCATTACTCCAGTCTTCAGTGTCACATGATCCTTCAGAAATCATTATGATATGCTGATTTGGTGCTCAAGAAATATTTCTTATTATCAAATGTTGAAAAAAAGTTGTGCTGCTTAATATTTTTGTGGAACTCATGATACATTTGATAAAGTTAAAAACAGCATTTATTTGAAACCTCATGCGTAACATTATAAATATCTTTACTGTTCCCTTTGATCTTAATTTAATCTTAATACCAAACATTTGAACAGTAGACAATTTTTTTATTTATATGCAATTTATTTATGTGTATATGTATTTTATGTCTGTGGACTGCAAACTTTGTATTTTAAATAGGGCTGTCACTAACGATTATTTTGGTAATCGATCGATTATTTTGACAATTAATTGAGTAATCTGATTTTTAAACCAAGTAATCATATGGTTTTACAGAACAATATCTAAAACGCATAATATAAACAATCATCTTATGTACATTATGTATTATAATAAATGCTGGCAGAGGGTGCCAACAACCTAGTGTTGTTACACTTTACAGCAGAGTGAACCCTTGTTTCAAATGTTTACTTAATAGATGAACGTTATAAGCAACCCAAACACACAGCATATGCAAAGATGCAACCCTCTACACAATGAGAGTAAAATCACTCGCATATGCGACTAAAACGTCACCCTGGGCAACTAAATAATATCTATCATTAGCCAGTGGCTAACAAATTCTTAGATTTTACTCACCTGTGTGTGTTAGATGCTAAGTATACATTTAGCATAGATATATTTTTAACACTCGGACTTGAGTACTTGAGAGTTTCGCTCTCGTCAAGCGATCTGTATGATATCAATTCATCTCAATGGATGCGAGTGTACCTGTATTTGACGTACCATAAAACTCTAGTGTGAAGGCACACAATTTGCCGTCGAGTTGCTGAGAGCGTGTTTCTCACACACACACACGAGAGTGAGCGCAAGAGTCTTACATACCACGTAAAATCGACGTGCTACAATGTAAACAATATTCTTTGTTGTATTTTCCTGTCAAAATACCAGAATTAATTTAGACTTATTCAGCTTTTAAGAACAAGCTGAAGATTTCTCCAGTAGTGGGCGGAACTAAATGCGCAAATGGCAATCTCATTGGCTGGCCCTCATCTTTTCCTGTCCCTCTTTTGATATCATCAAATCAGTTTGAGCGAATGTTGACAATGTGATTATATTCATGAAGCCAGCAGCTCATCAATCCTTAGTGCGTTGTATATTGTAATTAGTAGTAGAATTATTATTATTACCATCATTATCTTTTAATAATATAATTACTATTATCTTGTTTTTTTACATTTCTACTGAACAACCAACAATATCTTAAGCACCACCACTAGTCCTAAGTTCAGTTAAATGACAAATATGCATTCATAGATGGTTACCAAGTTTTAGTTCTAATTATTAAAGTTCTATCATTAAATAGTGCTTGATTATCATAATATAGTCTAATGCTTGATTGACTGATGTTAAGAGTGTATGTTAGGATATTTAAAAAGCTGTACCATTTTACAGATATTGATATTGAATTATTTATATTTATATATTTATATTTATATTTATATTATATATATATATATATATATATATTTATATTTATATATATATATATATATATATATATATATATATATATATATATATATATATATATATATATATATATATATATATATATATATATATATATATATATATATATATATATATATATATAAAAATAAAGTATATCAGTCTGGAGAGTAAACAAAAATAAATTACTAGCCAATGGTGATTCTATTGGGTTGAGATGGAGTTTGAGATGTGCTCCACTCATGTAAATGATAGCAGTTCATGTGGAGCAGCATTTACTGTGAACGGAGCTGCTCTGAGACCTACACGTATGTAAATAATTAAAGCGCACACATACGCATATATATTAAACCCTCAGAGCACATATATATTTAATTGAATTGCAGACTTTACAAACTCTCTAAGGTTAG
Source organism: Paracanthobrama guichenoti (assembly GCA_018749465.1). Lineage (NCBI taxonomy): Eukaryota > Metazoa > Chordata > Actinopteri > Cypriniformes > Gobionidae > Paracanthobrama > Paracanthobrama guichenoti. The sequence continues at coordinate 26,085,979 of CM031965.1, read as the reverse complement.
GTCTACTAGTAAGGTCTACTAAGGTTTTTAAATTTTTGAATACATTGTGCAGCCTTAGAAAATGGTTTTATGATGCAGTTATTGGATTCTCAATTATTGGAAAATGGATTCTCGTCCATGGAATGCTTGAATCTGGTACTTGGTATGATTTGATCACGTGGTATGTGTGTTGAAGTTAGAGCTCACCTAATTCTTGTAAACTGGACACATTTTGAGAGATGAAGGCATTCTTCATTTTGGCCTGCAATGCCTGATCTGTTGTTGTCTGGTCATCACACTCATTCTCACCCTGTAAACACATAACATTACAGTTCTGTCCTTAAACCTCTTTGTTTATTCATAACAAAACAGCAGTAATCCCAGGAGTGATCACTTCACATCATTATCTGTGGTTCTGTTTACATGGACCCTAATAATCGATTTGTAATGGGACTTGCAGCACAGTCAGAATAAAAAAAAAAAAAAAATTAAATACGACGTTTTAACACTTGACTGGATTGAACACTGAAGCCGGAATTTTCTGCACATGTGCAATGATGTAGAATCGGCATAATGCGGCATGACGCACGGAACAAGCTGTTGTTGAATATAGTGTCATAAATGACTGTTGTGTCATTCTAAAATTCTCCTTGCACTCATTGTCTGTGAAGTGGTGCAGGACAACATTGTCCCACCAGTCCTTGCTTATGACTCATCCACAGACACCTTGTTTTTGGCACAGGAAGAGGCGTTTTTACTGCTTGATAAATATAATCAACATGGCACAACACTTCATGTGCTTATTGTCTCCCTTAATTAGATAAATATTAAGTCTGCTTTTTTTTAAACATAGATAAGAAACTGTAGGAGGATGGTTAATAGGTGCCTACAGCAGAAACTCTATATTCAAGCAGTTTGTGCATGACAAAAGATCAATTCCGATTTCAAGCTTTAATCGCGATTAAATCGCAAGTTTTTTATATTTTTGGATTTTTAATATTTTGATATTGTATTAATTTCAGTTACTCTCCAAATTAATGTAGAAACAATTTAAAGACAGCATATTTTAAATATGTGTTGTAATGGCATCTTTTTATGAATGAAGGCCAGTATCACTGATATTAATTGAAACGTTAATGACATTACATTACAGTATAAATGAAAGCTACCAATTTCAACTTTTATTAGGCTTTAAAAAACAACAACTGTGAACTTAAAACAATCTTTACATAAATCCATTATAATAAATGTTATATTTACCTGTGGCCTTCCTTGTTAGACATATACAGAAATGTAATAGTTATCAAACACCTTTCTTAACTGCATAAATAATAAATTAAATATAGATTAATCATCATTAAAGCTACACTTTTCTCTGTTCCCTTTGCTCTGTGATTAACATTAATGACAGACATCATTAGTGCTGCTGTGACTAAGATCGGCCGCTGCCGAACATGACGCGGACCTGCCGCGCTGTCACGCGCATCTCATGTTCTCACAAGTTCATTTAAGACGTTATTTAACTCATTTAAGACTCCTATCATGAGAATACTCCACAAAACTGGCCTTTTGGCAACATACTCTGTGTTGTTGTTCTTGTTTATTCAAGAGCGAAAGAACTCGATGTGTGCACGACACTGGCGCAAATCTGTCTGTTCGTCTGTGTGATTTTTTTTTTTTTTTAGCATTCATGTAAACACTACATTCAGAGTTATCAAACAAACAAAAGGTGTCCATATAAACATATTATAGCTATTGTGAACTCAATTGAAAGACTAATCTTATTAACTAACCTGCATGTGAACGGATGGAGAGGCCAGCACGGTAATGTCAGGGTTAAACACTGACGTCAGCTGATTGAAAAAGTTCATTTGGACTTCTTTATGTCTGAGTTCGGGGTTAACAGGGGAAGGAAGATCCTTCTGGTCCTCCACTGGAAAACAAGAGCACCAAAGATGATTGCAGAATATCAGCAGACAGAATATCATCTTTGAATTAACTATTCTGGAAAAAGATTAGTTTCTCAAAGAAAACAAAGCTTCCCCTTTCTACCATTCTGGCAGTCACACGAGGAAAAAAGGTTAATACAGTCAGATAAGACAATGCTTTGCAATGGATTAAATTGTGTCACAAAGGACGTTATTTTTTGGACAAATTCGAAATTAATGATTAATTTGTAGGGCAGTCAATCAATTGAAAAGAAATGTACTTCTATGATGCATTAACTAATCAAATTATTTGTATACAATCATATAAAAATATTTCCAGAGAAAAGACCTCAAATGGACAATGTTTGCGGTAGGAAAATTCCATATAATTTAATGTTCATTTAAAAAAAAAAATTATGGCATTAAATTAACATGCTAAAAGAATGCCTTACTAATTTGTAATATTAAAGAATGCAATTACTAAACAGAACGGCTTCCTTCTGACTTGAACTAAACCAATTAAAACTCACAAGAGAGCTTATTATTAGCCACAATAACAAAAAGAGGAGGAAAACAGACACTCATGTATTAGCAGATGGCAGGCTGTAAAGGGGACAAATATAGTTATGACACATCTGGGTACCACCAGCTCCTTAGGAATCTGCCCATATGGAATTTGTCCCAGCAGAAATGCACACTATTGGAACTTCCATAAAATCCTACAGATCCTCTGCCTCTTTGTGTGTATGCTTATTACATATTTTGTCTAAACTGATCATTTACTAACAAAAAAAAAAACCCCACTGTCACCCTCACATGGAAGACGCCTGAAATTGCTCAATTAACCTAATTTCTAAACATCTCTTCTCAAGTGGGATTTTTTTTTTTGCAGCTTCCAGTATTGTCAAGTAAATTCGATTTTTTTTTATAAAAATAAATCAACATTTCCATATGGCAACACTGTACTACAGTGGAATTGCAGTAATGTACTTCCCCATTGGGATTTTTTCTAGATAGCAGGATCAATAATACAATTGAATTTATTTATTTGAAGTGTTTATTGTAGTTTATATAACAAACTTATTTTTTTCTTTTCAGAAAATGAATACAGCAATATTTTATGGAAAGGGCAATAGGGAGGAACTGCTTTTTACACTAAAGAATTGAATACTGTCTGTACCTCTTACTGAGAGAAAGCACGTTATCAGTATGTTCTGGGGAACTTTCTGGTCAGAACTGAAACTGAAACTTTCTGGTCAGCTCCAACCTTGGAGAGACTGTGTTATCTGTGTATGTGCGCAGTATTCTGTGTTACAGATCAGTATTGAGGGTGGATTATGGGCATCCTGAGAGATGGGTGGACTTGTTTTCTAAGCTGACGCCTGCTCCAGATCTGGAAGGTCACTACGTGCCTAATTCTGGGGTGAAAGCATCAACAAGTGATATATGGACACGTGAATCTGATTAACTGAATGTGTGAAAATTTACCATGACTGTCTAACTTGCAGTAATGATGTGGCTGTTGAGAAATTTTATGTGCGATAGACAGGTAGAGAGAGAGCATGGCCTACGAACTCCTTGAGAGACATGAAGCTGGCTTCTGCTGATGAAACTAAACTATTCTTCAGTAAATTTTTCTTTAATTGCACTCCTGTCTCGATCTTCAATCTTCACAACTGGTCTTGGGTGCTAAATTTTCTAAAAAAAATTTTTTTTAAATTTCATGCTAAAATGTCACCCCAATAATAAGTGGATGCACAACATTTCTAAACTTAACTTCATTTATTGAACACTGACTTGAACCATCTCTCGAATCTTAATTTTGTGAACTGCACGGTATTAAAATAAAATATTTATCCAAAGTTAACCAAACAAATCAATAAACTGACCAAGTATTAATGATAAACATGGCCATAAATTCCATTCCCATTCTATGAAATGCATCTATACACTATATCTGATTTGCATAGTAATGTGTTTTTAGGACAATATGTAATGTAAAAAGATGTATAACAATGGGAGTAATAAAAAGTAATATTTTCATAAGAATATCATATTTCATAAGAATACCCAGACAAAACTGTGTATGTTCAGAGAAATTCAAATATAAAAAATATAATGTCCTCTACAGAGACAAAACCTCTATTGTGGGTCTCAGGAGGATATTTCTGTCTCGTGCAGAGTGAATCCAGCATTTATATTTAGATGTCACTTCCGAAACTTTGCAGCATGCAGTTGGCCATCGGTCCTTTTAGCAGCATGAAAATCAATAGTTTTATTCAAAGGATTTTATAGACTGTATAGCCTCGCGTTTTGCGAGCCTGCATTAACTCAGCACTGAATAAAAACTCGGATCACGTTCAAGAGATCTGGCTACATTACTCACCGCTGCAAACGCACGTTGTAAATAGTTGGCGCTCTCCAGAGCGTGAACACAAATGTGCAAATCTGCCCAATCTGTTTCGCCAGTATATTATTACAGTATCAACTGAGAGTGCACTGCTTTTGCTTGCTTTTGAGGGTGCTTCAGCCTTGTTTATACTTTCCATGAGCCGCTGCTGACTGCGCGCTCGCCACCGATCACTGCGCTCAACGTGCACGACCGCCCACTCCGCGTTGATATCATTTTTGCCGTGCGCACCCTCACTCGTGTGGATGCGTCGAGTATAAACAAGGCTAGCCTGTCATACACTGTTCTGGGACGCTCCAGGAGTGAGGACAGCGCTGTGTCTCCGAGCACGGTGCTGTCTGTGAGCGGGGTGGAGTAACGTAGCCCTCACCCTCAATTACGCTGCAGTGTTTGTGAGAGCTGCTGCTTTCTCCACCCCATGCACAGAGTGAAATTCTCCGACTCCGATACAGGAAAAATAAAACAGAACTTATAACATTGGGGCTAATATGTTAACAAGCAAGCTGCTGATAGTTTACAGCTTTCCTGTAGCTCAAACAATAAGAGCATGGCGCTAGCAACGCCAAGGTCATGGGTTCGATTCCCAGGGAAAGCAAGAACTGACAAAATGTAAAAAAATGTGTACCTTGAATGCAATGTAAGTCGCTTTGGATAAAAGTGTCCGCCAAACGCATAAATGTAAATGTAGTTTTCGACTACAGTCCTTAAAGATAACTGCAAGCATTGTAGCATTATGTCAGTTCCACCGTACCAATAACACGGGACTGCCCGCGGACGTGCCTGACTTTAAAACGGCGCAACTAAACACGGATATCGGCTGATGCCGATATATTAAAAAAAAAAATGACAAATATCCTCTACAGCAAACATGCTCAGTGTGAAAGCCCCTTACACAATTAGACAGCTCATTTATCTGGTAACACAGGACTATGACAATTTAAAACAGCTCTTACCATCAGAAAGTGTCTTGACAGTTTGGGGAAGTTTGGCCGACTTCATCATCGCAGTAAAGGTGATGATCTCTGTCCGATCCAATCGACTGCAGCCAGTACAAAGGCCTTTTATTAAGAGGATCAGGTGCTTCTATGGAGCAGAAAGAGAAAGGAGGTTAGTTTATAAGAAAATGCTCTTCTTATTCAAAGAGACAGGATGTACACCATGTTCTGATCAAAAGGAGCATGTCTGACCTGAGAGACTGCACATGCTTCATCAGGATTCTCCAGACGCAGTAATGAGAATTCAATCAATACTTTACATGCTGCAGCTACTGACAGCAGCTGATTTCTGGGGACTAAAACGAGACAGAAAAACTGTTAGTAAAATTAGTAAAGAAGAAATTATAAAAGCGATTTGAAATGGGAACAATAATTCTGAGTATGTCTATATACAGCTAAAACATACGGTGTATTTCAGCTAGAATTTAAGGAAATTATAGTTTTAGAACAAAATATTGAAATTTGACATACTTTGTCCACAAACAGTGGTGATGTAATGTGCAGACAGTGCCACAAAAGAGGAGTAGAATGGCTCATACTGTTTGTCATGGTGAAGAATCTCAGATTCACTATAAAAAGAAGAGGAAAAACAGTTACAATCAATGTAAATTGCAGCTTGCAACTCTTTTTTACTTTTGTAGTTTCCAAGTGACACCAGGTATGTAATGAGATCAAATGTAGGGCGGAACTGCACTGTATTATCCAATATGAACTGACTGAATTATAGGGGTGTGACGATTCGATATAAATCACGATTCTGAACTCACAATACGATACGTATTGTGATATTTTAAGCCAAAATAAAGTTTTTTTTTTTTATTTATTTTATTTTTACTTTTTTAATTATTAAAAGTTATTATTATTGTATTATCAGGACCCACAAATATTCCCCCATTGCATCATTATACATTATATTCAACATAATATAAAGTCATTTAATGCAGTAATGTCACTGAAACTCTGTAAACTTTCATTTTTTCCCCCTCACGCATTACTCACGCTTTCAATGCAGGCAGCATTCTCTCCCGGTGCTCACTATGTCCCACCTCTCCCGCTATTAATGCACTATACATATAAGAATAAACAAATCTAAAACGCTTTGAATAATCATACAACTAAAACCACATGTGATCTGGTGATTTAAATAATGTTTGCGCTTTGACTTTGACATTCCGACAGCGCGTGCGCTTCAGGTGATCAATGCAATCCGTCACAGTTCTAATCGCAAGAAAGCTCGTCAAAATGACCACTCAAACTGTAAATGTTTAGCTCATCCAAAAATTCTAATTCTGCATTTGCTCACTCTCATTTTGTTTTTGCGCGTCATGCAATCATTTGAATGTCCGTGTTTACTACAGCATGCGTGTTGCGATGAATCTGTTCATCATATAAAGCCACTGTATCTCTTCAGAAGACACTCGATTAGTTATTTTTATGATGCTTTTATGATGTTTATTGGATCTTTTAAGTTTGAGTTTACATTTTTGGGTGAATTATACATTATAAATACAGCAAGTTGAGCCTTGGATAAAACAACTATTGCGAATCATAGTTTACATCAACGATACATATCGTCGCATTTTTATATCGCGATATATCGTTACACCCCTACTGAATTATGAATGTCAGAGTAACATATCAGAATGATTTCAGACTGGGCTAAACTAACTAAAGAACTCACAAAAAGCTGTTGCATCCAGCAATCTACATGATTCTCGCATCAAGTATAGAGATAACCTTATGAAACTCTCCTAATAGTAAGCATGTAACAACTAGTTAGAAATAAAAGTCGAAAAACAAATTCCAAAGCTCAATTTTCTTTGAAGTATGAATGCATGACGTTATCTGACAGACTGAATGCTTACATGAAAGCAATATCAAAGTTTCTCATTTGTGTAAAACTACAACAACATACACTATATCAAACATCTTTAAAAAGTTTTTTAGGTGCATGTGTTAAATGATTCCTAAAATCTCTTTTAATAATTATTTGTACAAGTGTTATGTATATAATATTATAGCATTTAATATTTTGAATTAGCTTTTTAATATATTGTCATTTTTCAATTTAATTTTGTTTTAGTAATGTTGTTTTGTGCTTGTCATTTATTATGTTTTGTATATATTTCTAAAATTCTAGAATTTACTTTTATAATTTTAGTACTACAACTTAAACATTTTATTTCAGCTAGTTGCTAAGGCAGCAATAATTTTCTTTTAAGCTTTTCACATTTGTTTTTCATCTGATAGAATCAGATTATTTTATTTCAGATTTACTTTAACAAAATGTATTTTTAATGGTTCTAGTAAACAATAACACTGGTTTGTACTACTATACAAATACAATTCCTTTTAAGCTTTTATATATATATACACACACACATTATATATATATATATATATATATATATATATATATATATATATATATATATATATATATATATATATATATATATATATATATACATACATATATATATATATACATACATACATATACATATACATATACATATATATACATACATACATACATACATACACACACATTTATACATTTCCATTGGGAATAAACTTTATTTTTGAACAAATACACTCATGTCAGCAAACAACATGCATTACTGAGCATATTAAATGATTCTGAATCCAGACAGATGAACACAGTCATATGGGACAGTAACACTACATTTTGTTTTTAAATTCAAACTGCAATAGTTTGACTGGATCATTATTAAACTACTATATAACTAACCAGTATAGGTTGGAAGCTCAATCGTACTACTTTCACTTTTGATGGTTAAGTTGCACGTAGCTAATGAATACCGACAAAACAAAAAGACAAGTTAACTTTTTTTTTTTTTTTTTTTTTAAATCATAAATTCAATTCATACGGTTTATTTTAAAGTTCATACAGTTGTTTGGCTCGTAGTCAGATAAGTGTTTATCAAGCAAATGACACGGTGATTTGTTTATTTGCGCACACCTAACACTATTTCTGCGAAAACGAAACTTCGATGACAGTAACGTTACACATATTTACACTAACAAAATAAGCTTTTGAAATAGCCAATAAGCTTTTGAAACGAACAACTAACCCCACAACAAACTAAAACACAGAATATCGACGTTTATTCGTTAACCAAAAGTGGCTAACTCATAATTAGCGAGCCATCAGCAATACTAGCACCAGCTGCTAAGTCATAGCTGGCTAGTTAGCAGGCACACCCCCATATACATTAAATTGAACCGACTACAATTGAAACTTTGAGTAAATGGGACTAATGCGCTTTCCACTGACTGACAGAGGAAGATTTATTTGGTTGACATTTTAAAGGGACGCTTATGAGTAGCTCTTGACAATGGCTAGCAAGCTAACTAGCTTTGTTTAGGGTTAATCGAGGGAGGCTAACAAGCTCATTCGGTGTCAATTAATTCACTTCCGACACAAATATAAAATCACTTTATTTAGGGTTAAATGTCGTGGGATCATGAACGTTCATTATAAGTCAGCGGCATTGTTAAAATATCATTCGGGCCTGTTATATGAACGTGAAGAATGGATCTACGGCCTGATGATGAAGCAGAATCTGATGTATCTGCTACTGTAAATGCACAGTAACACTCCAGGTGTGTCTCAAAACCCAACGAGCTGGCTACGTAGAAAGCATTTTTAGGAATCACATGCGCGTCTGGGCATTACAAGTCTTTTTTTTTTTGCTTTGGAAAGCGTTTTAGACAGCATTTTGGACAATCGTGTGCGCATTGGGAACAGCCCAAACCCCCTCATGATGTCCCGAAATGCTGTCAAGGTAGTCAGCTGACTAGGTTTTGAGACACAGCCTCGGTGCTGCCATAGCATCACAGCTAATGCAGAGTCACTCAACAGTTTATTTCAGCCCTGCATGGGCCAACTCAAAAAACAAGCCCTCGTCTGACCTGTTTATGATGGATCCTATAAGCTGAGGTAGCTCTTTCGTTTCGAAAGCCGTGTAGGACGCTGATAAAAGTGGCCGTACGGCTGCGGTCCACTCAGGTTCTCCATCTCCTCCACTCGACGCCATCTTGAGATACTCTATTAGAATCCAAGAGCGGAAATGAGGTTAATCATCAGACGCCAAATAACAGGAACTGTCGTCAGAGATAAACGTGAAAAGTCTCGTCTATGTGTGTATGTCATGATGCGAGCACGTAGTAACCTTCTAAGAAAATAATAGGACGGTGATGGACAGTTTTTACTCGTACGCTTAAAATCGTATCTTTATTTAAAACGGTCGCCAAACAGATGAGGAAACGTTTACTTAAAGGGATACCTAAAAATAAAGCAATTCTGTCATCATGTATTTCCAAACCAAACAATTTTTATGAAACCCAAAATGAAATGTCGGGGTTTCCTCGGTCACTATTCAGTTTAATTATATGGGGGATAATAGAGTAAATGTAAGCGAATATGTGACTGAGGATGTCATTCTGCCTAACAACTCCTCGTCGTCAACATGATGGTTAATAAATATGTCAGTATTTTTTTTACTTTTAAGCGACTATTCCTTTAAAATCATCCAGAAATCACTGCACATGGCCACATTTTTGTCCATATAATGGAAGTCAATGGGAACCAAAACGGTTTGGTTACAAACATGCTTCAAAATGTATTCTTCTGTGGTCCGTTTAAGAAATTAAATCATACATGTTTGTAACGACAGGAGCGCGAGTAATCATTTTTTGGGCGACTACCCTTTAAAATAGTCCAAAATCAGACCTCAGACCAATTTTTTTTTTTTTTTGTCTACCCAATTAAAGTCAATGGTAACCAAGACGGGTTGGTTAACAACATTCTTCAAAATATATTTTGTTCCACAGGACCAAAGTCAGGTTTGTGGCAACATAAGGGCGAGCAAACAGTAACAGAATAAAATTTTGGGGCCGAACTATCCCTTTAATGATGAATCAGAAAGTACTTCAAAGGTTATTGCCTATACTATCCACAATTGTAGCAGTTCTAACTTCAATGCATTTTCTAAACAATTCACACATCAACAATTAGGAAGGGGATATCTTTTATTACTGATGGGGAAAAAAAAAGAACAAATAATTTATGCATGTTTAAAAAAGCATTAGGTTTGTTACCAACTTAACTCAGTATCTATCCTTTTGTTATAAATATTATTATTAAACTCATTTTGTCTGACATCATTCATTTGCAGCAGAGGGGATGTTTTCAAAATTAAGTATATAAACAGGCCTATTTATGAACAAAAGAGTAGAAACATTCTGCACAATAGTAAAATCACAAGGATTTGCATGTATGAGTCAAAATCAAAAGTATGATTTATATGGCATAACAGGATCTTGCTCATAAATATATAAAGAAAGAACAGAGCTCCAAACCATCCAGTGCATTTGACATACCATAAAATAACTACAAAAGACTATCCAAACTCTTCCTATGCAGAACCTTCCATCATTAATGTACAGGAGAAAATGATCCAAATGACTATTTAAATAAATCACAGTTCTCATGTGCACTAGTGCTTGTCCATTCAAATCCTGTACATGAAATGAGGCAGTATATTCTTTAACAGCTCAACAGATCATATTAATACTACTTTAATTTAAAACCAAATCACATTATTCAATGTTTTCATTCATTTAAATAAAAATGGCAGTCCCTTTGCAATAATCATTCCTCAATATTAATACATCCTTCAGTCTCTTCGAAAGGCAGACTCAGACTTACTCAATGAAATCTAGAATGAAAAAAAAAAAAAAATTAAACGAGACTGTTAATTTGTTACATTTGGCGAGTCTACCTTTAAATGAGTTGTTACCCCGAAAGGCACAATAAATTAACAAATTAGATGGTGAACTGTTCAGTGATTGGGGGGGGTAAGACCTACACCATTACATCTCTCTGAAAAGGGAAAAAAAACTATCATGGCCATCTATGCACTTACACTCAAGACACCACAAGATCCCCAAGACAGCTGGTTGCAAAAATACACCAAACTTATCAAATGATCTTGCAGTTTTGACATGGTCACCAGCTAGTCTCCTGCCATCAATGTGTCAACCACATTGCAGTGAGGGCGAGAGTGAAGTCAACAGGCCATTAGGATGAGTCTTATCGCCATGCCCTGTTCAGCAGTTTCACTTCTGCTAGACGTTTGCTGATCATGGTGGCAAAGAAGAGGCCAAAGAGTACACTGCTGATTAATACATAGTCATAGTCATCCTTAAGGACATCAAATTGTTTTGAGGGGAACACTCTGGTCTGGTAGATGTCAAGACCATACGCAACCACCTATAGGGTAAAGAAATTAAATGGAAATTTTATACATGTGATTATGTATAATGTAACAATAATGACATGGATGTTCAGAGCTTAAATTAAGACTAATCATGCCAACAAAAAATTATTTAGTACTGTGAAAAATGGACTAAACTATGACTCTTACCAAACAGGTAGACTCCAGGCCAGAGGGGGCAGTGTAGATTCCTCTAACTCTTGACACAGTTTGGTTGTAGTTTATAAACCACTCTGTACGTATGGGCATTTCTGGAGCATATGGTATGAGGTTTTCCTCCCTAAATGGTGGCACATCATTGTTCAACTTGGTTACTCAGCAAGCAATTAGTTAATCAGACTAAATTGTGCGTGACATTTTTCCAACATAGCAAGTAAATATTAGTACCCACCGACTCTGTTCTGAGACCACCTCTGGTCTCCGTGGGTCCAGAAACATCTTTGGTAAGGATAAAATGTTGCCTGACGGCATCCCCACTATAAAGAAAAAAGTAACACCCAGAACTTACTAAGAGAATGCTGATATTTGTCTTAAGACTTTTATCTTTAAGATATTCATTTAAAAAAATTTCTAAACAATGTTACCATTACTGGTTTCCTGCTTTGACCTTCCACCACTGTTGAAACCCTGAGCATAATTTTTTATTTTTCTCTCTCCTTCCTCCTTCACATTTAATCACTTACCAAATTTGCCTGTTCACCTCTGAAATATTGCTTGTTTACTTCCTTTTAATGCTGCTTTTTTAAATATCAATTACGCGGAGACCCTAGTCCATACTTTCATTACTTCTCAGCTAGACTATTGCAATTTTCTCTTATTTGGCTTGCCCACACTACAACAATAAATAAGCTCCAATATATTCAGAACTCCACAGCCAGAGTCCTCACATATACCAAGAAATCTCCCCACATTACTCCTATTTGCAGACTACATTGGCTACCCTTTCACTTCCGTATTCAATACAAGATACTTCTTATCACACTCAAAACCCTCCATGGTCTTGCTCCCTCTAGTACACCCCTGTCTACACACTTAAGGTGTATTCACACTTGTAGTTTGGCCCGGACCAAAAAAAAAAAAAAAACCTTTTAGTCCAGGTCCACTTAGCGTTCAGATTGGCATTTTTATCACAGAACCTAGATACCAAACCTAAAGGCATAGGGATACGATCACAACCTGATTGGCCGGCTTTTATGACGTATTGCCTATTTAGAGACAGAACTTAACGAACATCCAAAACAATGCTGTGTGCTGGGATAAATGTGCTCGTTGTATGTGCGTATTTTGACCAGCTGAGAACTTGTGAAGTCTTATAATGTGTGAAGAACTCAAAACAGCGACAGGAAGCCCTCCATCATACACAAATGAAGATCTGTACACACTTGTTCAAATGAACCGCACTAACAGAGCAATTGCACCGGGGTTCGTTTTAACCTAACCAAACATGCCAAGTGTGAACACACCCTTAGGTCCTCTGAATCTGGTCTATTGCTGGTCCTACAGCACAAACTAGCATCATGTCTGTATCTCTGCCCCTATACTCTGGAATTCCATTCCCCAACACATTCGCAGCCTCACATGATTACACATTTTTCTGATTCCTAACCTTATGATCTATTTCATGTTATGTTTTGTACACTCAGTATATGTGTATATGTTTCTATGCCTGCTGTTATGTTCACTTCTTTTATTATTGTAAAGCGACCTTGAGTTTGTAGAAAGGCGATATATAAAATATACTCATTATTATTATAGCAGATTTTAAAAGGAATAGTCATTCATCTTTCATTTTGTACATTATGAAATGAATGTTGTGATGCCTAAATTTACACTTTAGTGTTTTATTTTTATTAAACAAAGTAGTATATATTTATAATATTGTAATAATATCAATTATCAGCAATAACAGGAAAATAACTGTCAATATCCAAACATTCCTAAATGCACTATATGCTCAGCACTAACCAAGAAGGTGTCGGCTGGTGATGCCTTTTTCTGTAAGTGTGGCCTCCAAAGTGCTTATGGGCGCAGGAAAGATGTACGACTGCTGCAGCACCTGAGGTGGATGTGGTCTGTCCAGGGAGCTGAATACTGTGCTGTTATAAAGCTCTGCTCCCTCAAAGAGCTCCAACACAGAAAACTCATTTCTACGAAACTTGGAGTTCCAGTACACATACTATATGGAAAAAAACACAAAAAGTAGTCTTAAATTCTGCACCAGAAATATCTAATCTAGATAACCCTGTGTACTTACCACCAACCAGTTTTCAGAGTGCACAAAGTGAACTGGTCCTCTGGCCTTCCGCTGCACCGCCTCATGAACAATACGGCCAGTCACACCATCAATCAGGAAGATTCCGACAAAGCTGCGCTCCTGATGAGTGTCTGTGCTTTCCGTTATCACAGCCAAGAGATTAGGGTTCAGATACTGCAGAAGAACAACAGAGAGGACAAAACAGACAGGATATAAGATTAGAAATGTGTTCTCATTTGGCCAATAAATCAGTCAAAGGTCAGCAGTACCTTGTAAAGTACGCTTCGATCCCCCATCACTCTGCCCTGGGAATGCACATGTTCATTTGCACGCTTTCCTTTAATAGCCACTATTTTCTGCACCTCAGTGGGGATGACCACCTCCCAGATCAGCTCTGTAGACAAATCCTGAAGGAAAAAAAAATTAACTTATGAACACCAGCACCAAAAGTGCTTTCAGTCTATATGCCTGCTGAATGAATGCTAACCATGCGCAGACGAAAACCCGAAAGCTTTCCCTGACTGGAGTCCACTAGGTAGAAGAATATGGAGGATGCCGTGTCTTGAAGTTGCTGTAGAACATTCTTAGTAGATGGGAATGCTGTGACCTGAAAGAGAAAATAAAAGAAATGGGTTCACATTCTGCAAGGAACACAGAAGGTTTGTCAGAAGGACGGATACCTACCTTGTACTGATCGTCAATAAGAAGAAGGACTTTAGCATAGTCCTGGTCGATGACAGGTAGCAGCAGGGTCTGAAGCACAGGTCGGGGTAAAGCAGGGATACTAATATGACTCTTCTTGCCGAAGATAGGATTGAAGACATATAGGCTTCCAAGACCCGTGTCCTATAAATAGTCAATTTTTAAATTTAGCACAAAAAGTAGTACAATTAAATAGGATTATTCAATATTGAACATATGAACACATAATTGTCCTAAAAAAAAAAAAAAAAAAAAAAAACAACTGAACAAATTGAAAAACCGAAATAGACAAACAACTTAAAGAGATAGTTATCCCAAGTCATCCTAGGTGTATGTGACATTCTTCTTTCAGACGAATACAATCGTTATCGAATACAAATGTTATATTAAAAAAAATGTCCTTGCTCTTCCAAGCTTTATAATGGCAGCCCAAAATTTGAAGCCCAAAAAAGTGCATCCATCCATTGTAAAAGTAACCCATACGGCTCTGAGGGGTTAATAAAGCCCTTCTGAAGCGAATCGATGGGTTTGTTTAAGAAAAATATCCATATTATATTATATTACAATATAGTAAAATATATCTAGCTTCTGGAGGACCGCCTTCCGTATTCAACTTACAAAGAAAGTGTAACGCCTCTCGCAGCTCAAAACGCTTGCGCTACGTCTGACGTCATCACCGCGCCAGTTATGCTTTTTTTCATAAGTTAAATACGGAATGCAGTCTGCCGGAGGCCATTTTACTTTATGACATGTTAAATATGGATATTTTTCAATTTGCTTCAGAATGCCTTTATTAACTGAGCCATATGGGTTATTTTTATAATGGATGGATGCACTTTAAGCGAAAAAAAAAAAAAAACAACAACTAGCAAACAAACAGACAACTGCACAAACAAGTAAACAAGCTAACAAACTGCATCAGCCTATGCAAAAACGAACTTCAAAATCTTACCTTGTCTTTTATAAGAAGTGTGCACTGTGGAGGATGTGGAAAATGGGCAGTGGTCCTTTGCACTATGAGCTTGAAAACGGAGTTGGGCTGGATGTCTTCTAAATACTGTTTCCACAAAATGGTTCCTGATTTACTGTCAATGCCAAAGAGCTGTAAAAAAAAAAAAAAAAAAAAATGCGTTTACCAACAGGACAACTAAAAGGACAAAACAACATCTGTGCCTTCTGAACTTACCTTTCCAGAGGCAGTTACCATCACCATCATCTTCTGCAGGTTAAACTCATCACGTGAAAGTGTGTCTATGGTGACTTCATTCTTCACACTGCTGCGAGGCTTCCGGGCATCGTAGAAGAGTTTCCAGAGGTGGGCCATCCAGGCCTGCAGCAGGATAAACTGGGAAGAGAGGCGCTTGAGAACCATGGGTAACAGCCCATCTGCAGGCAACAAGAGATCAGTGATAAGTGTCAGATTCATTGAAGAAGAAAAAAATCAGCTGTAGCACTACTTACATTCTTGAGCCAATGCATTGTTCAGAAGTTAGAGACACTGACAAAGACATTACATAAAATAAACGGGATTAGGAAGAGAGGCAAAATTAAGAGGAAGCTCTCTACTTTACCTTGAATGGCTGGATCCGAGGGCAGCAAGTGCAAAAGAAAAACACAGAAAGAAATAAATACAGAAAGAAATAGCAAGCCATGGAAAACAGGACAGATGAGTAAGACAGTAGGTTTTTTGGGTTTAGCAAGCAAAAGCAGCAATGTCACACAACGCACATTAGACATACATCACAAACACAGGCTTACATAACACTTATATTTAGAAAAGGTGTATAGGGTAACCTAAACAGATTTTAGACTTTAAAGTCAACATGAAATCAAAATGTATCTATATTATTTTATAATACTTGTTTTAGGTTTATGTATTTCAAAAAGTAAAAATTACTTGTATATAGTATAGAGAACTTTCATTATTCAATAAATTCCTTATGTATAAAATAAACTCCACCTACCTTTTTTATATCTTAAGAAAAAGATATATATTTTTTTAAATGACACTTCATGTTGACTTCAAGATGTATGTAACTCTTAACCGATTGCTCAAATGACAGGATGGAAGAATAAGAATATAAACAACATGTAATAAAAAAAAAAAAAGGACATCATAAACAATGGTTTCCATTTATGTTACACTTTACCAGCTTTCTTTCCAAATTCTCCCTCCAGTTCTGCCTGTGTTCCAGTGAGTGGCAGATCAACCATCTCCATGGTGACCACATCAGCCAGGGCCTCCTCCCTCATCCAGACTACCCTGCCTACAGTGAAACACAAAAAAATCAACCCCTTGCCTTTTGTTGTTTATATTAACTTTCCACACCATTGACGGAATTTTCCAGCCTTCCGTGTTTTCACTGTAATACGGTAGGGGCGCTATTACACATGTTCTGAAAGAGTAGAGACTCTCCGGATCAAAACACAGGTAAAAAGGAGCAGACCCAAGTGATAAAAGCATTGCTTACGTAAACACAGTGTTTGGAAAAAACAAAAAAACAATGCATCTTTTTATGAAACCCACAAAAAAAGTAGCATGAAGCTACAATAAAACCTGTGTATATATACATACATACATACATTTTTTTTTTTTTTACCTCACAAGGAAAATTATTATTAATATCATTAATAATAATCATATATAATACTATAAAATTAATATTAGTTGAATTTTACATTGTTTACATTATTTTATGGAGGTCCACTTAAAAACAAATTGAAGTCAAAATTAAAATCAATTATCAACATGAATTCAACTAATTCAAGTAAATAAGTCACTTTCAAATAGACAAACCAATATACTGACTTAAAGCTATTTATTTAATTTGAATAAACTTACTTAAAATGTAACAAAATAATTTGAATGAAAATAATTCAATATTTTAAATGGAAATCTTTTAAAATGTAAAGTTGCATTTTTAAAAATGGTGTTTCTATGCATGTGTATATTTTATAATTACAAATAAATAAATACACACATACATATATATACATTATATACATATATACATTATATACATATATATACACACACATATATATATATACACACACACACACACACACACACACACACACACACACACACACACATATATATATATATATATACACATACATATATATACACACACACACACAAATGTATTTTTTGTAATTGTAATTCATTCACATTTTTATTTTGTAATAAATACACTGATAAATAACTGTGGCACTCCTAATCCTCCATAATGTAGTTCATACCAGGTTGCTGTAGAAAAGTGAGTGTCAGGTCTTCCGTCTGCACCATGACTCTGTAGCCCACAGAGTCATCTTTCTTCAGAAAGGCGTGGACATATAACTAAAGAAAAGACAAACCAAAATTACCTACAACACAAATGATTGGCCTATAATCGTTCAAGCTTATATGCTGCAGCATCAGTCCTCACTCTGTTTGGCTTTCCTCCATTAGGGTCCACGTGGTAGATAATGGTGGTGTCCAGGTGCCTCCGCCCTGTGTCAGCACTGAACAGGTTGATGCTACAAGCCTTAAGTAAGAATAACAATCCATTACGATGCAAGTATATACTTAGAAAGATGTTTGAGTTTTTGAAATGTGACTCACAGTATCATTCTTTGGTGACATCACAGCAGCAACTGTCTTCTCTCCAGAAGTAGCAAAAGCAGCCAAATATGACTGAAATATGAAGAACATTGGGCTTTATACTTTGAATGAACAAAAATACTGTTCATTCTGGTCCCATACTATTCTTTTTGGGATTGACAACAACATTTACTTATGGGTGTGAGTCTCGAAATGTCCCAGTCACACAGCAACTCTATTCAGAAAGATTAGTCTTGATTTTGTTTTCGTTTATGTTCCTGTTAAAATTTAATTCCTTGAACCGGTTCAGAGCCCTGGTGTGAACATGCCCTTACATGTGTGAGACATATCAGTTCTTACTGGATTGAAGTCTCGGAGCGGAGCGATGAGGCCATCTTTGAGCTGCAGCAGGATGTGATGATCTGGACTGAGCTGCAGGAAAAACTCAGCGAGAGGAGGTTGTGCCGGATTGGGCTGAGTGGCTGTCAGAATAGGTTGGAATCCAGATGCCACCTCCAAATCTAGCGTCTTTGAAAAAGAAGAAGAAAAAAAAGGAAAAAAAAGAGAGAGAAAGAGGCATCCATATTACAGATAGTTACATAAAATTGAGAAAGCACTGTACATTAAATACACATGTAGTGACATCTGCACCTGGAGGTGGATCTGTCTCATCTCTGTCTGTTCTGCAGACTGCAATGGTAGAGTGTACAAGGACTGTGTGATCTGATCCACACACATTAGGATCCCTGAGCTGATGACTGCGCAGCTGTTCTCCAGGTTTGACATCCATGCGGCTTCAACTGATTTCTAAGAAAAACAAATGTGTGATTGTATCATTATCTATGTATTCTGACTCTGTCATTAAGAAAACTCAATTTATTTATATTTGTGTAATATTGGAACATTACGCACTACTGTTCAAAAGTTTGGTGGCAGTAAGATTTGAAAGAAGTCTCTTATGCTCACTGTATTTTATTTCATCAATATATACTGTAAAAATAGTAATATTGTGAAATAATACTACAAATTCAAATGACAGTTTTCTATTTGAATACATTTTAAAATGTAATTTATTTCTGTGACGTAAAGCTGAATTTTCAGCGTCATTACTGCAGTCTTCAGTGTCACATGATCCTTCAGAAATCATTCTAATATGCTGATTTTGTGCTCAAGAAATATTTATGATTACTATCAATGTTAATATTATTAGCTTGCACTATGATTATGCTTGATTATGAACTACAATATTATAAATATTATTGTTAATATTTTGTGGAAAATTCAGAACAGCATTTATTTGAAATGTAATTTTTGTAACATAATAGATGTATTAACTGTCACACTTTTAATTTAATGCATGACTGAATGGTGCTGTAAACTCCATACCTTCTTCATGATTTCACCATCTTCAATTTTGTATTCAACAATAACGATATGGGAGTTTGGCACAAATCCCAAAACAAACACCTGTCCATTCCCACCAGAATAAATAGTTTGATACTGAACAGTGTCACTGTAGGATGCAAAAAGATGCAAAAAAATTGAGTACTATAACTAATCTTCAGCATGAGTATTTTTACAGTAATGTGAATCAATTACATCAGTAATAATGGCAATGTAAAGAAAAGCTGTTCAAAGATTTCTCATCACCTGTCAGGTAGGTTTTCCACCCATATTTGATTGCCACTTGAAAGGTCATGGAGAGAGATTGCGGATTTTTTCAGCACAGCAACATACTTCACAAAGTCATGAACTCCAACTAAGGCAGCTGCCTGAAAGCTGTGGTTAAAAGAGGACACTCAGTTTGATGTGTCAGTTAAACCTAATACTGTCACTGTCACAATAAAACATACACAAAATACAACCTTCCAGTATCAAGCACTGCCTCCCACTTCAAGCCACCGACTGTGGTCTCCCAGGAGCGAAGCAGACGGCCATTCCCGACAACAACAACAGCATCTAACAGACAACAACTGTTTGAGAGCCAAAAACAAAGCCAAATTTCACAGTACACACACAGTTTTCGCCACATGCTTACCTTGTCCATACATAAGCAGCGCATCAATATGGCCCTCTGGTCCAGTTTTATCCACATGACGCCAGACTGCAAGAATTAAAAACAGTTCACGAACACTATTAAAGCCACAAAATATAAGCTAAGGTGTAGCTGGATGACACCTGGATTTCGCTCAGTTTTATTAAGTCACAGACCACCACTTGAATGCGTTGAAAGTTATGTTATAATGCTACTCTGTGCGTTCGCTCGGCGGCTACTATGAGACACTTGTTGCACTGTTGCACAGTTGTTGCACCAATATTAGGCATGTTAAAACATGGTATTCACAGTAAACGAGATTTAAACAATAAGACTAATTGAGCTATATAACAATGATTCGTTTTCTGTCGATGAATGCATCCAAACAGTTGCTCACCCGTCTAATAAAACACATAATATATTAAAACTTCTTTGGTGTTTGCATGGTTTCTAAAAAAATAATACCAGAAATCAAGGGTAACGTGGGTATGATGTCATTGACAGGAGACGCACGGGTACAGTCTGTGTCCTGGTTAAAATGGCTTATTTCTCAGGATTTAAACATTCTTGGAAACATTTGGGATAACGTAAGTACACAAGTCAACAAAATATATAACACTGTTCTAGTGGGTTTTGGATATTTAAATAAAAAAATCTTACATATTGTGCCTTTAAATGAACTGATCATACAAAAATGAATACCTTTGTTTTTATATTTAACAAGTTCATTATTCTAACATCTTCAATCCAAACCTCTCCACCAAGATTTTGATTATGATTCAGAAACCCAAGATGCATACATTTGGTATTCAGCAAATAAGTTAGCCATCTACTTAGATGTCATAAAGAAACAGCAGTAAAACAGCATCTTTGATCAACAAGTAGTTATTATAATCAAAAATCAATTTTTTTCTTTCAACAAGTTTGCAATGATTTTCTATATCTTAATATTATTTGGGGAGTTTTGTGTTGTTGTTGTTTTTGTAAAGAAATGCACATTTGTCGACTGCAAAAGAAAAAGAAGTAAATATTTGAGGTATTTGATGCATCACTTTGTCAGACATGTTAAATGTATTCAAAGCCTATATAAGATTTGAATGTGCAAAACGAGCACAATGACTTACACAGGTCTCCAGTCCTTGAATTGAGTGAAGCAAACACGTTCTTGTCAGTTGCCACCAGGAGCTTTTTAGACGCTTGAGAATGAGTGTCAAACAAGGCAAAACGCACCTTGCCGATGAACTGTTGCCTCCTGAAAGAAATCGCAGTGAGTTGAGAGTGATGTTAACACATGATGACTGATCAACCCGGTGTAGCTGACAACAGTCAGCAACCTGCTTAATGTACCGGCTGTTTTTACAGTCGCAGAAATCCCACAATGGATTATACGTGAAACTGTGTTTTACAGCTACAAATCACGTTTACATACCAATCAAACTTTCCAACCTGGTCTTCAAATACCGCCGATGCAGTATATAATAAAGTCACAAATATTGCTAATCTGACTGCAAGCCAAGCCATTGCTGCAGAAGAACAACTCCCACAATGCTATGCGGTTAAGGACCCAAACAGCTAACCTTTAGTAAAACAATATAAAGGGATATGTATATTCTTTCCATTCTATCTGATACTAAATTTTAGTTTAGTTATGGAAATACAATTTAAATTTTTTTTTTTTACATGTTATTCATTAAATTTATCTGCGTAAACCGCTGCTCAACAAATTAACATCAGGCATTCGCGTGCTGCCTATGACTGGATTTATGCTGCCTTCACGTGCTATCGGAAATTTCCTACTTCTGAAGTCGTTATTACGAGCTCGTCGCATTCAAATTTTGCTTTGAGAGGGCGTTCATGTCCAAACTCGTATTTACGATAATTCCGATAGCACGTGAAGACAGCATAAAAATGCTTCTAGCAGAATCATAAAGAAGTTGTTATAAAATATGAGCGATATAATGAAATGCTTAAAAAGATTTTTAAAGTAGAAATACATGCAGACGTTCTTTAACACTTCTTAAATTATTAATTATTTTACTCAATTATTACATTTAAATAAAATCGTAATAAGCTTTGGTTCCAAAGCTTATTACGATTTTATTTAAATGTAATAATTTCTGCAGTTTCTTTAAGAAGCTGCACCCACCTGTGATCGAGTTGTTAAGATCGAAGGTCTGTAAATGTCCACCTTTTCTACAATGCAATCTAAATATGATTTTGTCCTGCTTGACAATATTTGTGTCATTTTAACTAGTGCAGTGTTCCTAAAGTGCTGTTTAGGCCAGTAGGTGGCAGCACAATATAAAGACAATTTCAAACGTACACTGTTTTTGTACCAC
Organism: Paracanthobrama guichenoti; assembly: GCA_018749465.1. Lineage (NCBI taxonomy): Eukaryota > Metazoa > Chordata > Actinopteri > Cypriniformes > Gobionidae > Paracanthobrama > Paracanthobrama guichenoti. The sequence continues at coordinate 26,063,446 of CM031965.1, read as the reverse complement.
GTGAACAGGTGTTCAATGTTTTCTGTATCCCGTACTTTACTTGTACGACTCTTGTTACTTAACTCTAACGACTGTTATGTTTAATTTTCAGTTTTTGCATGGTCAATGAAGACGTTTGCAATGTAAATGAACAATAATAAAAAATAAAAGAATTAAAAAAATAAACTATTGCAATTAATTTTTTTTAGAGAGGTGGACAAAAACTTGGAAAATTTGCTCATTATTATAGAAAACTAAAATAAAAACAACAAGCTTCACGCCTGCTCATGCAACAGGTTAGGCTACTGTAAATGCTATTATAGTAAACAAAGCTGAACTACAGTACCAGACATGCTCTTTGCTGGCAGATCAAACAGCCTGAACACTCTCAGTTTGAGCAGTATGGAAAAGTGTTGTCAGACACTGACATGGATGTACACGCGGTGATATTATTATCCTTCATCTTTACAGAGATCATTTCATCGCGCTGTCTTCGAGCTTTGCAGCCTTTCATGTAAGTACCATATAGGCATGTTTTTATTTTATTTTTATTTTTAAACTTTTATTGACTGCTTGATGATTGTTCTAATGTTTCTTTTCTTGCATGAAACGCTTTTTGGGAACACGTTTTTAAAATAAATAAATGTAATCAATCTTTTTTTCGTACAGAACTGTGAATTATTATTAAATATGTAGTATAACATTTTCTAATTTTTTAATAGCCTAAAGGTTTCTAATACTATATTATATTGTATAATAGTATTGGTATAGTACACTATAATAATACTATTATGTTATTTAATATACTATATAAAAATTAAAATAAGTAGTTTTATTATTACATATATTAAACAAATCAGTATGGTGTAAATGTCCCAATTAAAATGTAATTTATTATAATTATGAATAAATTGATTACACATACATTTCAGTTATTGTTTCTTAAAGACTTTAAAACATTATATGCACTTGAAATGGAAAGTGATTCTTTCTTTTCCTTTGTTCAGGCCAAATGTCTGCTCAGAGCAAGCGAGAATCCTCACAGCTGAGAGACAGCCATGTGTACAGGCTTTTACACGTATGGTGAAGGTTTGGAAGCAAGGATGCACAGGTCATGCTTGGTGTATGGACTATGAGAGGAGGTACTTGCTTCTAACTGTTATCAGATTAAATACAGCTACAACGATTATGATATTTTAAAAGTTGATTCTAGGTTTTACATGCAGTAAAGAATCCCTCTCTCCTAAATAACTATCAATAGTCCTTTTACCCTGACAGCCATTTCTCATTGGCACACCTTTCAGTGCCAGCCAGCTTCTATCCGCTTTTGAGAATGGGCAGAGGGCTAGAGAAAGACAGCAGTTAGAAACTGATCCTTTTGTTGAGAGACGATGGTTATTAAGGGTCTCAGATGCTTCGGGAATCAAAAGGAAGCTCAAGACTCTCAGAGCCATCAACCCCCTTGGCAATTATGGAAGGTGATTGAATAGCCCTCATGAAACAGGCACTGGGTTTGCTAAATGCTGCCATTGCACTGAACAAATGCTGAACTAATTGGGATTTAGAGCAATCTAGTCTATTATTACTGATTGGCCAATTGTCATTGTCTGTGAGACTCTGTGCTATTTGTCTCAAATTTTACTAACCTTGTTTTACAGTAATCATATCTTCTAACCACTTTGTAGGACTGTCTACTACATAGGCTACAGACAAGTATACAGACAAGACTTCAAGACTACATACAACTGCTGTCCTGGATGGTCCCAGCTCAATGCAGAGGCAGGCTGCATCTATCGTAAGTGTTTGCACAGTCATTTCTGTCATATTTCTGATTAGACATCTAAATGACATGATTTTATATATATATATAGTGTAGAGTAAGTGTAAGTGTAGACCTGCAGGGCTGAGGTTAATGATTCATAAACATCATTCACTGAAGGATTGTGTAGTGAATGGCTTACATGATTAATTAGATTCCTGTTCGTTTCCGGAAGTTCCTTGAGAAGGATTCTGGCTTTGTTGTCATTGGCAATCACATAAATCATGTTTTCATCAGATGCTCACTTCCAGCAACATTTCAATAGACTCTTTATTTTGATTCAGGATGCTTCAGGATTGCTGTTAGGGGACAATAAAACTATGTTCTCTAACAATCAAATAGTAAATCATTGTGCATTGGATTCAGTCTGTGTGCTGTTGAAATCCACAAGAATAGCTGAAAAGATACTGTTAGATAGATAAATGTCTGTAGGTATCTACTGTCACTTCTGCTTCATTTTGTTTTGTTTTGATGCTTAAAGGCCATAAAAAGACAGAGCTTAACTTCTCATCAGTGGCCTTATAAGAATCTGGAAGGCTTTGTGACCTCTTCTTGAGTGAGCTAGGGTACAATGCACCTTTGTGATCATCAGAGGCAGTGGCAAGAGACAACTGTACAGCCTTGGCCAAAAGTATTGGCAGTGACATACATTTTGTGTTCTACACAGTTTGCTGCTTCAGTATTTGTAGATTATTTTTTCACACATTTCTATGGTATACTGGAAAACAATTGATAAGCATTTTGGAAGTTTTAAAGGCTTATATTGGTTAAAACATTCAATATAGGCAAACAGTCAGTATTTATAGTGTTGACCCTTCTTATTCATAATCTCTGTAATTTGCTCTGGCATGTTGGATATCAGCTTCTGGGCCAAATCCTGACAATATGTGGACTTCTGCTTGTCCACTCACCTTTTGAGGATTGATCACAGGTTCCCTATAAGATTAAGATCTGGGGAGTTTGCCTGGCCACAGATCCAAAATTTCAATGTAATGATCTCAGAGCCACTTTTATTATCACGCTTGCCTTGTGAAATTGTGCTCTATCATGCTGGGAAATGCAAGGATCATCACCAAATTTCTCCTGGATTGTTGGGAGAGGTGGTCTTGATAGCAGTCTTTATTCATGGCAGTGTCTTGGGCAGAATTGTGAGAGAGTCCAGTCCCTTGGATGAAAAGTTACCCCACACATGGTCTCAGGATGCTTCTCTGTTCTCACAACACAGGACTCATGGTAGCTTTTCTTCTCTGTAAAATCGATTTTCCAGATGTCCCAATCAGTCAGAAGGGGGCTTCATCAGAGAAAATAACTTTGCACCAGTCTTCTGTTGTCCAATCCTTGTACTTCCTGCAGAATTTGAGTCTGTCCTTGATGTTTCTCTTGGAGATAAGTGACTTCTTTGCTGCCCTCTTTGACACCAGGCCATTGTCCAAAAGTCTTGGCCTCACTGTGCGTTGAGATGCACTCACACCCACCTGCTGCCAATATTGAGCAAGCTCTGCACTGGTGGTGACATAATTGACTCCTCTGAAGGAGACAGCCCTGGTGCTTGCTGGACACTTTGGGACGTCCTGAAGCATTCTTCACTGCAGTTGAACCTCTCATTTTTAAGTATATATTCCTTTACATGTTAATACATGTATGTATTTATTTATTTATAGACTATCAGTTATATAAATCAAACTAAAACCACATGATAGGATGTAAGTCTGTTTCTTCATCTCGTTCTCTTGTTTAATTGATTTAGCAGCTGAGTTGTCTTAGCAAACAAAATATCATAAATTATTTGTCACTATCATTGACCATCAAATTATGAGTAATTTGATCTTCTTGTTGAACCAACTTTTAATATTTTCCGTGAAGATTTATTTTTCCTGTTAAATTTCCCCATAGACCGATACGTTTGACTTTCTGCTTCTAAATGTCTTTCCTCCTCCAGCTCTCTGCACTTACGGTGTGTGCTTTAATGGGGTGTGTGTACAGGCCACGTGCATCAACTGTGTGACTGCCTCCCAGGATTTAATGGATCCAATTGTCAGTATGGTGAGCATTGAAATAAGGCTCTATCTCATTCTTAAAGCACTCAATGAATGTCAGTTGGCTTGTGTAATGCAATTAAACAGACTGTGTTCTATCACTCATGATAACACTTAAATGAAAGGCAGTTTTCCTTCCTTCCTTTGTTACTGCTGAGTGTGTCTCTTGTGTGACCATATGTGTCCAATGAATCCATTTAATATCCAATTATACAGAGCAGAAATGTTTAGGATTCTACATTTAATTTAAACAATGACTAGAAATATTAACATACCTAAGGTAAGGTAAGGTAAGGTAAGGTATGTGTGTGTATGTATATATACACTCACCTAAAGGATTATTAGGAACACCTGTTCAATTTCTCATTAATGCAATTATCTAATCAACCAATCACATGGCAGTTGCTTCAATGCATTTAGGGGTGTGGTCCTGGTCAAGACAATCTCCTGAACTCCAAACTGAATGTCAGAATGGGAAAGAAAGTTGATTTAAGCAATTTTGAGCGTGGCATGGTTGTTGGTGCCAGACGGGCCGGTCTGAGTATTTCACAATCTGCTCAATTACTGGGATTTTCACGCACAACCATTTCTATGGTTTACAAAGAATGGTGTGAAAAGGGAAAAACATCCAGTATGCGGCAGTCCTGTGGGCCAAAATGCCTTGTTGATGCTAGAGGTCAGAGGAGAATGGGCCGACTGATTCAAGCTGATAGAAGAGCAACTTTGACTGAAATAACCACTCGTTACAACCGAGGTATGCAGCAAAGCATTTGTGAAGCCACAACACAATTTCATTTAAATTTCATGACATCAACACATCTCAAAAAAGTTGGGACAAGGCCATGTTTCCCACTGTGTGGCATCCCCTCTTCTTTTTATAACAGTCTGCAAACGTCTGGGGACTGAGGAGACAAGTTGCTCAAGTTTAGGAATAGGAATGTTGTCCCATTCTTGTCTAATATAGGCTTCTAGTTGCTCAACTGTCTTAGGTCTTCTTTGTCGCATCTTCCTCTTTATGATGCACCAAATGTTTTCTATGGGTGAAAGATCTGGACTGCAGGCTGGCCATTTCAGTACCCGGATCCTTCTTCTACGCAGCCATGATGTTGTAACTGATGCAGTATACGATCTGGCATTGTCATGTTGGAAAATGCAAGGTCTTCCCTGAAAGAGACGACATCTGGATGGGAGCATATGTTGTTCTAGAACTTGGATATACCTTAAAGCATTGATGGTGCCTTTCCAGATGTGTAAGCTGCCCATGCCACACGCACTCATGCAACCCCATACCATCAGAGATGCAGGCTTCTGAACTGAGCGCTGATAACAACTTGGGTTGTACTTGTCCTCTTTAGTCCGGATGACATGGCGTCCCAGTTTTCCAAAAAGAACTTTTGATTGGTCTGACCACAGAACAGTTTTCCACTTTGCCACAGTCCATTTTAAATGAGCCTTGGCCCAGAGAAAACGCCTGCGCTTCTGAATCATGTTTAGATATGGCTTCTTTTTTTGACCTATAGAGTTTTAGCCGGCAACGGCGAATGGCACGGTGGATTGTGTTCACCGGCAATGTTTTCTGGAAATATTCCTGAGCCCATGTTGTGGTTTCCATTACAGTAGCATTCCTGTATGTGATGCAGTGCCGTCTAAGGGCCCGAAGATCACGGGCATCCAGTATGGTTTTCCAGCCTTGCCCCTTACGCACAGAGATTGTTCCAGATTCTCTGAATCTTTGGATGATATTATACACTGTAGATGATGATAACTTCAAACTCTTTGCACATTTTCTCTGAGAAACTCCTTTCTGATATTGCTCCACTATTTTTGGCCGCAGCATTGGGGGAATTGGTGGTCCTCTGCCCATCTTGATTTCTGAGAGACACTGCCACTCTGAGAGGCTCTTTTTATACCCAATCATGTTGCCAATTGACCTAATAAGTTGCAAATTGGTCCTCCAGCTGTTCCTTATATGTACATTTAACTTTTCCGGCCTCTTATTGCTACCTGTCCCAACTTTTTGGAAATGTGTAGCTCTCATGAAATCCAAAATGAGCCAATATTTGGCATGACATTTCAAAATGTCTCACTTTCAACATTTGATATGTCATCTATATTCTGTTGTGAATAAAATATAAGTTTATGAGATTTGTAAATTATTGCATTCCTTTTTTTTATTCACAATTTGTATAGTGTCCCAACTTTTTTGGGATCAGGTTTGTAGTTGGGTAGTTAAATGAGTTCTGACAGTTTCAAAAATGTTAGGAATTTTGCAGCAGCTTGCAGGACTAAAGCTATTTTACTGCAGCTAACAAAGCTTATTTGATTTACTGTGTCACATATTTACATGTCAAATTCATTGTAAAAACCTTTTTAGTACTTTACGGTACAGTAGAATCTTGTATTTTGTCCAGTTCCAGCTGTTTCACCGCACTCTTCTGTGATATTCAACATGCTAAGCACCTCCACCCCCTGTATTAGAATATTTGTTGCCCTCCCAAAGGGCTTCTCACTTTCATTATTGCATCCTCTGGACTTCTCAGTCAGATCATTCTGCTTTGCTCATTTTGTTCCACAGCACATCCACTGCTTTCTTACAGAATAGCCTCCAGGTGCCTCAGTAGAACACAGACACTCTAAGGTCACAGCAGGGCTGATGGGGCAGTTCAATCCCTCTCCTTACACTGTAGGATCAGCGTTCCCTTATGGTATTTCTGTGCAAGTGAGTGTGAGAATAAAGTTCTGGAAGAGAGTCAGGCTTCTCTGTGAAGTGACTGTGATTTAGAGCAGATCTCTAGAGGGTTCGGAGGTCCTTCTGCACAGCTGCATTGTCTGTGTGGGTGGGAAAATCATGCAGGTTACCAAAGACCTTCTGGCTGCTGTAGAAAGTGTTAGAAAATAAGGAAACAAAGAGCCCGATGCGTGATTGTATTTCATATGAACCACAGCAGTGTTGGATGTTCAGAGGTGTAAAAATGTAATTCAGTGTCACAAGAAATATTTTTTTAAAGGCCTGCTCAGTCTTGGTTTTGAAACATCACAAAAGATTTAGAGAATTGATCTGTTTGGATGAACTCATTTCTTTTTATAAATGATGGTTTGTTCTAGTATTTGAAGTGCATTTGTACATATGTTTAAGTTTAATACACCCTGAAAAACAAGATGTTTGGTCATCTTAGTGTGTTTGAGCTGGTTAGCTGGTCTCCCATTTGTTTGTATTTTAAATAATAGTGTCCCCTCATGTTGCCTCAATGTAGTTACTTTTTGTTTGGTAGTTAGTTTAGATAACTACTTTTTGTGAAAAGAACAGCTTGTCTTCCTGTTTATCAAAGCCTGTGTGATAAAGGCTTTGATAAACAGGTGTTTGATACATACTATAATACCTAAAGGGACAGCAAGCAAAAGGCAGTACAGAAGAATCGAGGAAAAAACCAAACCTTTTGATTAACAATTTCTCCTTGACCTTGTAATCAACACAATTTAAGAAGTTAAGTTTCTGACCAAATAACATCTTTGATGTTCTTCTAATGGCACTATCAAAAGTGGACACTGGTAAAAGTTTGTGTTGTAAAGCATAGCTGGCACAGCCCACAGGACGAAAGCCAACTATGTGCAGACACATCCTGCCGGACGTGTTTTATAATTCTGTGTGACAAATTATGGAAGAGTCTTTCATGCATTAATATTAACTGCTGACATATAAAAGATGTCATTATATATATATATAAGATCGACAGAGAAGATGTTGAAGATGTTGTTTTTTTATGCTTCACATTATTTTTGTAGAAAAGCTTAATCTACTTAATTTAATTCAAATTTAATTAGGTTCCAGCAAAACTATTTTTTTCCAGTTTGTGGAAAATTAAAAAATGAGAAAACTATTGGTAACACTTTATTTCAATGGTCCACATTAGACATTCTACTGCCTATAAGTAACTTTGCAACTACATGTCAACTAGCAGTAATATCTGCTAACATATTATTTTGATGCTCCTCCAGCAGACTGATTATAAGTAACTTTGCAACTACACAACAACTTATTCAGCTAACCCTAACACTAACCTAACAGTCAACTACAGTCTGAAATGAGAGTTAGTAGACATGTAGTTAGTAGAATGTCTAAAGTGGACCATCAAAACAAAGTGTAACCAAAAGATTCAATAGTTTTTGGAAAGCTCCCCAAAGAAACAACGGAAAAAGCAAAAATGTTGGATTGTATGTTGAGGTATGGTCAATATCCCAGAAATGTAATTACATTTATGAGTTTCCATCTCACCATGTCAGTGTTCTGTTGTTTCCAAAGGGATGCTATGTGTTATTTGCAAAGGTAATTTAAGATTATTTTCCTGGAAATATGAGAGGAAAGCCTTTTTCTAAAGAAATCACTCAGAGTTCAAAGTTATTACAGGGTCAGTGAGCGATGTTCTGACTGCTTAATTTAGTACAGTTGACAGTAGGTTTATGCTTTTATGAATTTACAAGTTATTGTAAGATATTTTATTTTATTTTTTTCATGTTTGCTAATACATGATAAATAGTTCTTAATTTTTTTTTCAAGACTTCTGGCCTCCCCTGACCTCAAATAATGTCAAAATAATGATTTAGTCAAATAATGATTGTGTTGGACACACAAACCTCAGCAGGTGGTCTGTCTTCCTCTCCAGGTCTGCTGCCTTGTGAAGATTGCATGTGATGTTGCCCATGGGGCTGCAGGACCTGTGGTTATGGACGTGATGTTACTGACCCCTTTTGTCTCGTGGGTCTGATGGAATGATTCTCACTCCTGTAGTCAAATGGAGCGTTTGCTCGATGGCCCTTTATGACACTCATATCATCGAGTAGACCTCATATTAATCCTACCAGAGATGTGATGTCAGAGCTCTCTGAGCCCTGATAGCGATCGCTGAAAGAACAAATGTTTGGAGGACATGCTGTGGTATTCTCTCACAATCCTCAGACATCCGTCACACCACATGTATCAGGCTGGAGGGAGCGTTTTGGATTATCAACAACAGGGCAAACGAAAATCCGCAAATCCTAGTTCTCATGTTTGCCAAATGTAGTTTTACACTGCTTTTGTGTCCTGTGCTGACCATTTGTCTTGAAGAACATCTTGGGAATTGTTGTCTTCGATTGATGGCACAACAAAAGCCCTTTTTTTACAGTAATAGCATTATCCATTTTGTCCTGATCTGATCATTTATCATTCTAGGAGTGGTAGAAGAATAGTTTGGTGTGCAATAGAGGGAAAACCTGTTCGATCATGTAACGGGATTTGTCAAGGATGTTTTCAGATATATTTCAGAGAAAAAGTTTGACTTGACACAGTTTGAGTTTCAAAAATCACTTTTAGCCTATTGTAGCAGTAACTGTTTCATCGTAACTGAGCTAGTTAAGGCAAGAACAAATTTGTGTGTACAAATTTTTTTACAAACAAATCATGATTTCCTAATGCCTTTTGTACTAAAATGTATTCTAAATTTATGGAAAATGAAGGAACAACTAATGCAAACACATTCACAAAAATCACACACTTGTGGGTGGCCTTATAATTGTGTTAAAGGTGGGGTAAGCGCTTTCTGGTAAATAAAGTTGATATTTCAAATCACCAAAAAAAAAAAAAAACGCACCCTACTCCAAAAGGGTCTCGCCCATATTTTGATAGCTCCACCCCACATATATGTACTAGGGCTGCGCAGTACATCGGAATTATCGAAATATCGCAAATGTACATATCGCAATGGCACGCAATATCTGAATGATTTTAATAGGCTACTTCAACATTGTGAAGTGTACGTTTTAGGTCGACGCATACAGCAGAGAATAGACTGGGCACACGACTGGTACTTATGTGACTTGCTTGACGTTAAAAAGAGTTTTAAATCAATAACTTGCGAAAAACAACTCCTTGCAGTCTCGCGCTGTCTGCTGTCTGACACACACACGGAAACGTGCGCACAAGCCGCCTCTCTGAAAGTGTGTGATCCCCTCAGTTCTGTTTCGTGTCTTGTTACACACTCGAACTGTCAAATACACACACAGTTATGGCAAAATGGCTGTCTTGATGAGTATTCATGTACACACAGTCAGTTATGCATTAAGTGAACGATATCAGTTGGGTATGAAACCAAATGCGTGTCAATAGGATCAGTGCATTAGGTCTTAAAGTGACAGCCTGCTAATACAGTAACCCTGCTGATACAGTAAACCCGCTGATACAGTAACCCTGCTGATACAGTAAACCTGCTGATACAGTAAACCTGCTGATACAGTAACCCTGCTGATACAGTAAATCTGCTGAGTAAACCTGCTGATACAGTAAACCTGCTGATACAGTAACCTTGCTGATACAGTAAACCCGCTGATACAGTAAACCCGCTGATACAGTAAACCTGCTGAGTAAACCTGCTGATACAGTAAACCTGTTAATACAGTAAACCTGCTGATACAGTAAACCTGCTAATAATACAGTAAACCTGCTAATACAATAACCCTGCTGATACAGTAAACCTGCTGATACAGTAAACCTGCTGAGTAAACCTGCTGATACAGTAAACCTGCTGATACAGTAAACCTGTTAATACAGTAACCCTGCTGATACAGTAACCCTGCTGATACAGTAAACCTGCTGATACAGTAACCCTGCTGATACAGTAAACCTGCTGATACAGTAAACCTGCTAATACAGTAAACCTGCTGATACAGTAAACCTACTGATACAGTAACCATGCTGATACAGTAAACCTGCTGATACAGTAAACCTGCTGATAATACAGTAAACCTGCTAATACAATAACCCTGCTGATACAATAAACTTGATGATACAGTAAACCTGCTGATTCAGTAAATCTGCTGATACAGTAAACCTGCTGATACAGTAAACTTGATGATACAGTAAACCTGCTGATTCAGTAAACCTGCTGATACAGTAAACCTGCTGATACAGTAAACTTGATGATACAGTAAACCTGCTGATACAGTAAACCTGCAGATACAGTAACCCTGCTGATACAGTAACCCTGCTAATAATACAGTAAACCTGCTAATAATACAGTAAACCTGCAGATACAGTAACCCTGCTGATACAGTAACCCTGCTAATAATACAGTAAACCTGCTAATAATACAGTAAACCTGCTGATACAGTAACCCTGCTGATACAGTAAACCTGATAATATAACAATAAACCTGCTGATACAGTAAACCTACCGCTGTCTTTCAAACAACAAAAGAAAAAGAGAAAATCACTCAGTTCTCTTGGCTGAATAACCTTTGTAGCTTTATTATGTATCCACGTATATTTACCATATATACACGAATATAAGACTAGGTTTGTGTCCTAAAAATAGGCTGAAAAATGGGGGGTCGTCTTATATTCGCGATATAGACAAAATCATGGGGGAAAGGGAGAAAGCAGGGGGAAACAGTAGAAGGCGCCAACACGATAGGCTACGTAATTAGTGACAGTGTTATGAATTAAATAAACGTTAAAGTGCTGCCATGGAGAAGTCAAGAGATAATTTTGAGAAAAGAGCTTCAAAAGTTGGTCAAATAAACCAACACGTTCGAAACAGTTATGACACCAACTTTAAACTTATGGTCGTGAATGAGGCAGAATCATCTAATAACTGCAAAGCTGGCAAAAAAATTTTCCCCAAAAATAAGTCTGGACAATGATATTCGGGTATATACGGTAATTCATGTGAAGACTATTGTTTTTAGTTCTTATTTTTAAAAACAAAGATAAATTAAAATAACAAAAATAATCGTCCACCCCTAGTTCCAAGTTTTAGGTTGATGTAACTATATTACCAAAGAGCAAAGAGTTTTTGGTATTTAAATATTTGCATTACACTTTTTGTTTGTTTACATTGATGTTAAAATTGTATTGTCAGATTTGTGACATACATTTTTGCTAAAACACTGCTGGTCACTTTCAGAAGTTGAAGCGATGCTTTCTTTTCCCAGAAAGAATGTGAAACACATAAATGTTTTTTTTTTTAAAATTTAATTTAAATAGATTTTACACACTAATAGCAATATCATATTGAATATCGAATATCGCATTATTTAACAAGATATTAAGTATTTTTCTTCAATATCGCACAGCCCTAATACGTACGCAACCCAGGGAACGACTGGCTGAATCTTCTGTGCCAGCTGGCCGAGGGTATAATGATATCAATAAGTAAAAGTATTGTGTGTTACTATGGTAAACAGGTCAAATGTTCAATAAAATTATCTCTTGCATCCCAAAAACACAAACACAGTTCTCATGAACAAATCGATAGCACGAGCACGACAGTCCAACTAACTAATATATTACAATTATGACAAGATTAGAGGGTTATATCGATCATGAAAAGAGGACCCAAAGGAAACAAAAATATATTAGGAGTATATTATCTTACTTCGACAATACAAATGCAAATGGACAAACAAGCAAACATGACACATGAGCATATTCAAGCAAAAGCTAGAATATTTTAGTTCTGTGAAACAAAATGAAATCAATGTTATTCGCCTATCAAGAAGAAATAAAGCAACCTCAGTGTCCGATTGCAGGCCTTAGCATTCCTTGAGTTCTCTCCAGCGCTGGAAAGCTCATCCGATATTTACACGGGTCCTATTTCTTGCCCGATCGTAAGCCTTCTTTTGTTCCACAGACATTTTCTTTAGTTTTTTATCTGCCATCTCTCTCTTTCTGTCATCGCTCGGCTAATGTCCGTCCTGTCTGTCGTGTCTTTTGAATAATGAAGTGCACTGAGAACTCTCTTCTCCCCGTCATTAGTAGACACGCCCCTTACTACTGATTGGCTACAAGCTTGTTTTGGTACTCCGAGACACTTTTCTAAAGCATTTTTGAAATATCACTTACCCCACCTTTAAGATTACATTTTATACATGGAAATTTCTTCTTAAATTTATTTCATCATATACAGTGAAAGCAAGAAAAGCTGCATTATAGCTCAAGCTGCGAGGTGTCTCTGTACAACAATGCAAATACAAGTATAAAGGTGTTTATTGAGTTGAAATCACGGGGCCCCCCTTAAGGCCAGGAGCCCCTAGAATCATCACTGCCTTTCACCCCACTAGTGTAGGCCCTGCTTATGATTTATAAGGGGATACATGGGAAAGCATAGTGTAGTAATTCAATTTGTCCATTTTACTTGTGTGACCATTTCAAGATGATGTGTGTTGTGCAGTTTACATGACACCATTTTCAACTAAAAACACGATTACACGACAATGACGTTTTGGGGGCCTGAAAAAAATCGGGTTTGCAATTTTTTGCAAAACAATATCCATACCGTCTCTGTGTAAACTACAAAAACGTGAATTTGTAAAAACAGTGACGTCATGCGCATACAGATTACGTGTTCAGTCTACAGGTGTGTAGTGTTTCTTTTCAAAGAGATATCGCCACCTACTGGCCTAGCATGTATAATACAGCGGTTTTAGTCTTTTTTGCAGATCTGTGTGACCGGGGATCGTTTTGACAACGTTGTCGTCTTGTACACAAAACTTTTTTTTAAATAAAAGGAAAAACTTTTCCATTTTTAGTAAAACGTTGTTGTGTAAAAGTAGTACCCATAGGTATAACATAACAGGCCAATATGTGGTCCCTCGATGCACTTTGCGTCATGAATCACATCTAAAGCAATCCGTATCAAATAGCCTTGGCTGAGGTGTCAGGTGTATTACATGGAGAAGCTGTGAATAAAATTTTCATGGACATTTTGGACATGACATTTTCTCTCGTGCAATATTTTAAGTTGCTGCATAATAGATGGTTTTAACATTAGACTGTCTGAGGTTGTTTTGAGTTCAAGAATTTTTGACATTATACAGTAGCTAGTGCTAGTTTTATTGCTGTAGTTAGAGTCTTTAAGTAATCCACTGGTATAGGTAAAAGGTTAGTGTTTAATTCTGCAGACAGGGCTATGGTCAAAGGGCATGTGGGCACAAAGGAGACTGGAGCATTGATGGTTGTCTGTGGGCAGAACTTTTTTGGTGACTGTTCAAAAAACAAGCTTTTACTTAAAGGTTTTTTGTCTTGGTTGAGCTTGTCTTAAAGGGATAGTTCACAAAAAATGAAAAGTCACGTATGACTTGGTTTCTTCTGTGAAACACAGATTTGTATGAGGGTGAGTAAAGTCAAGTCAAATTTATTTGTATAGCGCTTTTCACAAAATACATTGTTTCAAAGCAGCTTTGCAGAAAATTGTGATGTTGCGGTTTATAATGTCTTAACACCTTAAAGGTGTTCACCCAAAAATGAAAATTAGCCTATGATTTACTCACCCTCAAGTCATCCTAGGTTTTTATGTCATTCTTCTTTAATATATGCACTGGCTAATTTTCATTTTTGGGTGAACTATCCCTTTAATTCCTTAATGCCTTATTAGTTGCATTTAGCAGATTAGAGCTGGGAAATAGTTTAAAATTTGTGACGATACAAGCAATTAAGCAGTTGAGACTTGCTACTGTATATCACCTTACATGCAGATAAAGTTAGACGTACTTGTATATCCAACTTTATAGAAAGAGCTGGGCAATATAATCTAGATTCTAGTTTATATATTGCGATGATATAAACAATTATGCTGATGAGATGTGCTATATAGTATGCTTTACATGAGTATCCTGTATGTATGTGGATAAAGTTGGATATGCAACATATCCAACTTTTTATATAGTTGTGGTCAAAATTATTGGTACCCTGGTAAATATGATCAAAGATGGCTGTAAAAATAAATCTGCCTCGTTTATCCTTTTCATCTTTTATTGAAAACAATCACAAAAATCAAACCTTCAAAAGCTAAAAATCTAATCTTTCATTAAAGTAAAAGAATTGAAAGTGGGGGTAAATCACATTATGAAATAAATGCTTTTCTCCAAAACACATTGACCATAATTATTGGCACCCTTTTATTAAATACTTTTTGCAACCCCCTTTTTCCAAGATTACAGCTCTGAGTTCTCCTGTAATGCCTGATGACTTTGGAGAACACCTGACAAGAGATCAGAGACCATTCCTCCATACAGAATCTCTCAAGATCCTTTAGATTCCCAGATCCATGTTGGTGCTGCTTCTGTTCAGTTCACCCCACTCATTTTCTATAGGGTTCATGTCAGGGAACTGGGATGGTCATGGCAGAAGCTTCATTTTGTGCTCAGTGACACATTTTTTTGTGTTGATTTTGATGTTTGTTTTGGATCATTGTCCTGATGGAAGATCCAACCACGGCCCATTATACGATTTTCAGCAGAGGCTATCAGGTTTAGATTTTTTATCAATTGGTATTAGCTAGAATCCATGATACAGTGTATCTGAACAAGATGTCCAGGACCTCCAGCAAAAAAATAGGCACACAACATTAAAGATCCAGCTGTATTTTTAACCGTGGACATCAGGTACTTTTTTTCACCAAAAGCACTTTTTTATAGTTTCATCTGACCACAAAACCAGGTCCCTTTTGAAGTTCCAGTCGTTTCTGACAACTGAATATGCTGGAGTTTGTTTCCGATGAACAAGAAGGATTTCTCTTGAAACCCTCTCAAACAACATGTGGTGATGTAGGGGTTGTTTGAATTTTTTTTTTTAGGTTTTCTGACCCCAGGACTCAACTAATCTCTGCGATTCTCCGTCTGTGATCCTTAGAGAGTCTTTGGCCACTCAGACTACTCGCCTTGCAATAAGACAATACAGACACAAACGTCCTCTTCCAGGAAGATTCGTAACATCTTTAGTTGATTGGAATTTCTTAATTATTGTCCTGATGGTGGAAATGGGAATTTTCAAAGCGTTAGCTATTTTCCTACCTGCCACTTTCTATTTTGTGAAGCTCAACAATCTTTTGCTGCACATCAGAACTGTATTCTTTGGTTTTACTCATTGTGATGAATGATTAAGGACATTTGGCCTTTGTGTTTCCTTACATTTATACTCCTGTGAAACATAGCTATAAACAATTTTATGATCCTAGTCACCCTGGTGTGCTAAAAAGGTAAATATTAATGGAAATATACTTCAAAGATATTTTACTCAAAAGAAATTCTATTGGTGCCAATAATTCTGACCACAACTGTATATCGAGCTGTGATTAATATAGTTTACATTTTGTGGCTAGTGTAGCTACTGCATGTTTGCAAAGTTGGATGTACTTTATTTCAAATATATCGCTTGGTGGTAATATAGTTTACATTTTGTGATGATATAGACAATCAGGCAGTTGAGATTTGCTAAACCCCTTTATAGATGTCTCTTTAAGTTTCATTTATCATTGTCATTTTCCTGTTCCCAAATAAAGAAAATAAATGGTATTCTTGCTGGTATCTACTTACCCCTTGTATCTTTGTGTTTATTGTCATTAGGTGCAGTAGCAGTGCTTTTTGTCTGTAGTATCTATGGAAAATTCAGTGCTGAAATGAGTTTGATAAAGTACTTCAACAATTTGCCATATCGTTGAGCCCCTGATACAAGACAAATGCTGGTCATGCTCTTACATTCCTAGATAAATGTTAGACAATATCCTTGACGTTTTCCATGACTCTGCTGACTGTGCTACAAATATTTACCAATGACATAAAAGTATTCTGAAAGCATCAGTACAGACAGATTATTCAGTACAGCATGCTTTTCAAATAATTTAGAGATTTTTAAACATAAAATATTATACTGTTTTCTGTTTGTGAACTTAACCACTCTTACCACACACATTGTTAAGTAGCTGTAATTTAATTCACAGACCCTCTAGTAGCAGTACTAGCAGGTGATTCATTTTAGCATGAAGTCTATAGGGACTCGTATATCTGGAAGCTTTACATTAAAACCATGCAAGGCAGAGTGACAGCTTTGAGTAATGCTGGACAGCAGTGTGGCTGATTTTTTTTTTTTTTTCTCCTGCACTTCCATAGATGCCTTGGAGGCACACTTAAAGTACAATAGTGCTTGTAAAACAGAAACGTATGCTTGAGTGATTCATAATTATTGCCTTGGAAATTAATACATAAGAATGTGATTAAATGTGAACGTATTTTATGTTATTTCTTAGGGCTGCACCAAGAACCAGGGTTCAATGTTCACTGGACCCACCACAAAAAAAGTAATAAATAAATAAATGAATGAAATAGAATTGGCCTAGTTATTGTTTTAGATCCATGTAACTGTAACAAAGGAGTCCACTTATGGCAAGTGTTGAAGAACCCAAGTGCAGTTTATTAATAAACATGAAAAGATACAAAATAAACACAACTCCACTCACTGACCACTCACCAACAGCAGGTTAGATATAACAATACTAGACAAAGACACATGACAAACATGAGGGCTAAATACACATACTACTAATTCCTAGACAAGGGACACCTGTGCACAATCAAGACAATAATCCGCTGAGAACATGACAAGGGAGCACATGGCAGGATCACATGACACAAACAAGGGAAGCGCATGGCATAACAGAAAACATGACTGTGACATAAAACATGAGCATGAAATAAAACCAAAACACTAGACATTACAGTAACCTTAATATATAAGGTTATGACACCAACAACTACTAGCCTAACTCATAGCAATTTTAAATATTGTTTAAGACAGTCAGTAATAAAATAAGAACAAATAATCAAATTACGAGCAATAGCATAAATGAATCCAACAGAACAAACATGCAAACATCTACAAATGAAATAAACAGTTTACTAGATTTTCAGGTAGAGAAATAGTAATCAAATGTAAAATATCACTGCATAGTCTTCACTGTATAGATATAGATTAACCCTTATTATAGTTATTCAGTCAAGAGCAGTGAGCGATTTTCTTTTTCTTCATTTTTGTTTGTTTGTTTGATTAACATAAAACAAACAGCAGCAGGAATATTAGTCTGCTGTCACTTTATTTCTAAAGTATTTTCATTTTATTTCTCACGTTTATGTTCTCTTAAGACATAACCGACTATGCTTAAGATGATACTCAAGAAGTATAAGTACAATTTTGTGTGAATATATCCGTTCAAACTCAGTATTCGCACACTGTGAGATGTGGCGTTCTGGGCGCACGCTTTGGATGTATTGCAAACACAAACTTTATCACACAACATGCGAGTACCAAACTGAGAGACGTGGGTACTTTCGCATCTACTTGCACTTGAATATTTAAGTTGGCAAGGCTTAAAAACGCGCAAATTATCAACTTCCGTGAAGATGCAGCAATGATCCGATTGGGCAAGTGACAGTTCCGTCAACTGGTCCGAGTGTATTTCACGTCGGCCCCCGGGCCATCAGACAATCCTTATTGTCGAGCCCTGACGAACCTTCTAGCAGAATCGGTTTCATTAAAAAAATACCAGAACGAATCAATCCGTTAACGCTTTTTGTAGTCCATTCCTCCACCGATGTGGAGGGAATTACATGCCACTACCTTTAATGGTGCAGTAACACCACTACTGAATTACATTTTTAAAATGATAATTTTTACATTTATTTTTTAAATATATTTATTTCTTAAAATATTTTTTAATGGAATCGTTAAGGAACTGAAATCATTAAGAGGAAACTGAACCAGAACCAAAATTTTTACATTCTTTATGATTCCCATCCTCAGTTACTTTACATGCTGTTATTAGTATTTTACTCAGTATTTTTACTAGTATTTACTAAATATACCCCCAGTTTCACAGACAAGGCTTAGGCATGTTTAAAATGCATGTTTGAGCTGTTTTAACTGAAAGCATATGTCAATGCCATTGTTTTGTCTCACGATTCGCAGCAGTAATGTTTGTTTTTTAAGGCACGTTTATAAAAGCTACTTAAATGCCCTAACTGAACTAAGGCCTAAACCTGGCTTAATCGAAACCCTGTCTGTGAAACCAGGCCACAATTTGTATATGTGAGTATTTAGTGTTGCCAAGCCTTTAGGCAGCTCATGATGATTCATGAATAGTTTGAGTCCATTTATTTGAAAATCTCAGAAAATGTTCATAGAGTAGACAATAATCTTTATTCCTGGACTATATGACGCCTGCTATCAAGATGTCAAGATGTGCATGTTCAGTCTCATGCATTTGTATCTGGAAGACATTCAACTTTCTCTAGAACCTGCTGAAATATATGTATATGAGTTATGCATCCCTGCCATGAACTGAAATCTGACTGGAGACGTGCATTCATGAGCTAGAATAGTAGCTGTAGCTTTGTGTAAAATCGTAATTCTCATTAATTACCCTTAATATGAGAGGGAACATGATGTTATCACTCTCTGAAGTGAAATTATTCCTTCTATTTTCTCTTTCTTTCTCATTCCTTACTTTGCTTATGTCTCTGGTCTGTCATGATGGGGTATTACTTGGGGAGTCACTTACCTGTGAGGGAATTGCAGCAAGGTATTAAAGGCTCATATTGCCCAGATAATGGCTTATTAGGAGAACAGTATTCTGTGTTGGCACTGGGTTTCTTGAAGATAGAAAAGGAAGCTTGCCCAGAATGTTTTGGGGGGTTTTTTTTGGCAGGAAAAATGTATCCCAGATGATATAATCACACAAGCACATTTATCAACAGCATGACAGCAATACAGTTTAACCTGATTAATTAGAGGTTGCTCTTGTGGGGATTCAAAAATATAAACCTTAATATTAAATAGCTAGGCTAAAGTTTAGAAGCAATCAAGAGTTTATTAGGATCATTATTCTCCTAACAGAATCTATGCCATATCATTTTTAAAGGCCATATACATTTTCAGGTTTGTTCTGTAGGTTATGTTGTTGTGTATTTCTGTATCATCAATCCATCCATCATCCACCCACCCATCTACCCACCCATCCCACCCATCCACCCACCCATCCATCCATCCATCCATCCATCCATCCATCCACCCACATCCATCCATCCACCCACATCCATCCATCCATCCATCCATCCATCCATCCATCCATCCATCCATCCATCCGTCCTTTTGGCTAGCTGATCATAAAAATTAAATGTATTTCTAATTATTGTATAAACATTACATTTTTCCAACCTAGATGATTTTGTGGTGATATGATGAGTTTTGATAGCATTGGACCTTTCACTATGAAAGAAATGCCTAGCATGAGGCTGACTAATATGTGGCAGATATATAATAAATCTATAGAAAATACAGAAGAAATGAATCTTCAGCTGTAGTGGGACTTGTTTCCTTTGAGAAATGAGATGGATTTAACCATGATTTTTTTAGTCGTGTTCTCTAGTTCTGCACCCACTGGCAGAAATGTGCTTTCATTCATAGAAAGCTAACAAACAGGAAATACAGTGTCCGGCTCAATTAGTGGCATAAAATGCGTAGAGCTAAAGCTCTGACCGTCCCTCAGAATCTCAAATGAACTTACAAAAACTATTTTTGTCACTAAATTACCTCAAGTGAATTCACCCCTGAATCAATTGCAGATTTACATGACTAATCAAAGGTGAAATGTCCTCATGTAGTGTCCAGTTTCCCTCTGAACAGACTATACCATTGCCTCACGAGAGAGATTTTCTTTTATTGTTTGCAGCACACCTGTGTTGGCATGCATCCACTGCAGGGACCTTTAGTTTCTCATCTTACTGTCCTCAGTGGGACAGCCTCTCTACTTACTTAGTTTTTTTGGGAACATGATACCACATACTATCCGAAGCTCTTTTCTGTCATGTGTTTTGCCTGTATTTATCGTATCTTTATGACTAAATGGTTGTTTTCGGCTTTAGTTCACACATATGAAAATGTCAGTATTTATTTACTTTCCCTCATTTTGTTCCAAACCTATGCCATTATGACAAGTATCACATATGAATACAGTTCCAGAAATGTGCAGATGTTGCCCTCTAGTGGGGGTAATATGTACTATTTTTAATGGTTAGAACTCTCAATATGTACATTTCATCTCTGTGTTTGGTGAATAATAAACAGATTTCTGCTAAATGCAAAATGATGACAGAATTCTCAGGAAAAACTTCATTATTATTAGACTGACCAAAATTAGAGATTACATCACAAATTTAGACATTTCTATTTATTTTATATTTTCCAGAATAAGCTACTTTACTTTATTATCTATAATAATTGTGGCATTTAATATTCAGAGATACTTTTTTTTTTTTTTTTTACTATTTATTATTTTAAATAGTTTTTTAAATTGCAAAAATCAAGGTGACACGTGCAGTTTGAATGGGCAAGACGTTACTTATTTGTTTTATTTCAAGTTATCGTACTTAAAGTAATACAATAATAACAATAATAATAATAATAATAATAATAAAACTTTATATAGAATAATAGAAAAAATAGTACAAGTGTTCTTAACCCTTGTAAGTCAATTAAAAAAAAGTTACACAGGTCCACAGTGGACAAAAATGTCCGTGTCAAAAAAAAAAAAAAAAAAAAAAAACGGTCATAAAGATTTTAAGCTTGGGAGCACAGACTTTTAAAGAAGACCCTTGGCAGATTATTGTTGAAGTAAAAAAGAGTTTAAAAACGTAAATCTAAACAAGTTGTGTTCCAAATTTGAGGTTGATATCTCAAAAAGTGAGCTGTCAGTAAGATATCGTTTGAGCCCAGTACCAAATTTTCCCCATTGGATGCCAGCAAACCTCCACTGGTACACACAGTGGTTGGATTTGTAATTTGCAGTACAGTAGAGTTTTTCGCTCTCAAGAACACACAAGCACACTTGCACACAATTATTTTGCACACAATTATTACACACCTGTGCCAAAACGTATGCAGTTGGCATTAACACAGGCAAAATTATAAAAATAAAAACTGAAAAAGACAAAAATGTCCAGAAGGTCGCACAAAGATGGACAGAAGATTGACATTTTGTTGCACTATTATTTCAATATATTTGTTTAATATTTTATTTTTATTTATTTTGTATTATGATTTTTTTATTATTATTATTTTAATAATTACAAATCAGATGTGTTTCTGCTCTAATGCAGGGGTTTCATGGAAGAAAAATGAGATCTATTCTAGAAAAGCAGGTGAAATCTCTCCATCTGATTAAAGTTGAAGTCTTAAGTGAGAAAACGTCCCATGTGGTGCTTTTACAGGTGTCCGCAGTAACTGAGTCTCAGGGCGGACCCTGAATTTGACTCAAAATGAAGAAGCAAATATCCTGCTTGGGTCAGCGTGTCAGGGCCCACAAGAGACTCAGGACCTCCACCGCACGTAATTTCACACCCCATCCAGATATCAGAACTCGTAAAGATGCTGAGCTCTTTGATCTCACAGCCCGATAGACTATAAAGACAAAAACATCCCATCTGTTCGTAGTTACCTGACATGTGCTCTTCTTCACCCTCATCAGAGTATCTGATTAAATGTCATTGGTGGACTTTAGAAGAAGAAAGTGGAAGTTAAAGGTTAAAAAACAATACTTCTCAAACCGCCAACCTCACTTTGATACTGATACACACAAATCTTGCAATTTCATGCTATAAATCAAATTTTGATGGATTTATTGCAGCCTTCAGTACCAACGAAGCTATTGAAGTGTATTCAATTCTTAAATCAAAGACTTACTGTACACATCTAGTCCTTCAGCAGTATGACTTCCAAGTCTGTGATGGATGTGGCTTTGTGTGCATTCTGTTTATTTAGATTTAAACTGCTTGCTTTCTTTCCCCCCTGCAGTTTTCTTTGAGTTCAAACATACAGCTTAGATGGGAGAATTATTAGGGTAAAAAAACAAAACAAAACATGGCCTGAATATATAGCCACACTTTTAGATCTCACTTGCATCTTTGCTCTGAAATCAAGCAGAAACTTCTTCTGAACAACCCAAATGTCCATAGTAAAAGCTTGATTAAAGTGAATTGTCATGATGCTATAAAGCGTCTTTCCATTATTTTCTCAGCGATTCCACAATATGTGACCCAGCAGGGAAAATCTGCAGTTTCATTAAATGGGTGTTATGATCTCAAATGCGTAACATACGATGAAATATTTCTTCCTAATCTCTGGTGCATAAATCGGTAGGAGGTGGAATAAGTGGCAGCAGACCTGTCTAGACAGTTTCATCTTCAGTTCTTTATCTAAAGATTTACGTCAGAACATGGTAACTCAGGACGTGACTAGCAGTGTGTTTTTGTTGGAATGGTTATCTCTTTAGAAGATGGAACAGCACTGATGTTCAGCAGAGACAAACTGGCAAGGCTTGCTCCCTTGGGCTCACTTGTCCAGGGTGGATTGGGTTTCAGCATCAGAACACACCCATGTCTTGAAGAGCATTTAATCCCACATTTAATGGGATTTGTCAAGTCAGAGCAGGAAAATAACGCGAGTCAGGAGAATACATTTTGCCTCGAGAGGGTTTTATTGAATTTTTTAAAAAAAATTCCTGATTTGGCGTCAGTATTTTGCATTGAACATGAAGTGGAAACCCAACACAGTACCAAAGTACCAAAAATTTGACATACAAAAGTAAGTAGTTGCCAGTTAAAAATGTCATTGGTTCTAATTGAAAACTTTATTTTTCAGGGTAGTTTGAATGATCTAACACCACAGTATGGGCAGCAAATACACATGCTTATAGACAGCTAGTTATTAATTCTTATGTCCAGATAAAATTGCATTTCATATGGAACTATTTAGCTTTTTTGTTCTTGAATGGTTTATGTCTCTGCTTAGATGCAGCTACACATAAAACCGAGGGAAGCATGGTTATATAAAATAAACCAAACATATTTTCCAAATTGTGAAATTAGAGGAAATGGCTTTTTGTGATGTTGGAAAGTACATTGGCTGTTTTTTTTTTTTTTTTTCTTCTGTCACTATTTATATGATTCTATAAATAAAATAAACCAGAAAGTCATTCTGTGTCCGATCCTGCAACTAAATTGTGTCCAGCTTTCTCTGGAGTAAGAATGCTTACTTTGTTCATACTGTAAAATTTTATGGCCTTTCATTCTCAAAGACACTAGGGCATAGTAGCTTTTCCACACCAGCTTTCCAGTTATGCTTATTGGAAAGACTGCATTCCCACAGCACCACAACCACTTTACAGTTTCCACTGCTAGACGCTTTACACCTATCAATGGAACCGCTGCCTATCAGCGACATTACTGCATGTCTTTCTGCGCTCTGTTTATTATTCTGTTTTTGGTCATTTTCATGTCATATTTTGTGCATTTAAAATAGAAAAGAAAATGTCACGGCAATCAGGTGTCTGTTGGATACGCCCAAGCATGCCTAATAAGTATGCAGGAGTTCAGACGGACACTCCCTGCTCCATTAGATCTGCTTTAAAGTGTTTAGGTGCTATAGACTCTGGCTAGTGTCCTAAACCTGAAGTGTCTCTCATTAGATAGGACAGGCTTGGCATTGTAATGACACTCATTGAACTACTAGGACATCAAAAGGTGCTTTGACTGCTGACACTTCACTTGAGGGGCCAAAGTAAACTTCCTCTTTAAGTACTGGGTTTGGTACGAAACCCTTGGGAGTACTCATTCATTTATTTGTCTTTGTCCAGAACTTCATACCATGCAACCTCTATTTAGGTCAGTAATTGATAACACAAGTAGTACATGGTTTCAAAATGAGTTTTGTTTTGTTTACATTGTGTCTATTAGTGATGCTTGCTAAAGTGCTTGCATTAGTATTCTTCTTCCAGACAAAATTTAGGTAAATTACTCCTTCCACACTGTTTCATGACCAGATATGAATGAGACCTCAAATCATGTGGCTTAATGTGACTTATGATGTTTGCAGAATATCATAGAGAATGGTGTGGACCTAGCGGTTTAGTAACAGCATAGTAACTAGCAACACCCTAGTAACCAGCCAGAACACTCTAGCAACCACCTAGCAATGCCATAGCTGCCACCAAAACACTAGCAACACCTTAGTAACCACTCAGCAGCACCTAGAAATTCTGTAGAAATCACCTAGCAGTGCCCTAGCAACCACAAACACCCTTGTAACCACCAGTGCCCTAGAAAATACAAACACCGTAGCAACACCCTACTAACCACTCAGAACACCCTAACACCACCAGGCACAACACCCTAGCAATGCCCTATTAATCACCCGGAACCACCTAGCAAGAACAGGACACCCTAGACACCCCTTTCCAGTGCTTTTAGAAGCCACAAATAACATAGCAACCACCTAGTAATGCCATAGTATAAATCCAGAACATCCTAGCTACCACCTAGCAATGCTTTAGCAACCATACAGCAAAACATCCCAGGCATATCTTAGAGACATGGGAGTTTGACTTGCAGCAATGTAAACATCCTGAGGTTTGCATTGGTATGTATTAATTTAAATATACTGTCTTCATATCCTAAAAGGTGTCACAGGAAGTTAATGTGACAGTTATTGCCACGTGAATCATTCCATTATGATTAATATACTGTATTGTATCCACACCCTTTGTTTAAGTGAAATGAATGAAACTACATTATCTTGACTTTGGATAACATTTTCCTCCACAGTAGGAGTTTTCTTGTTTTTTTTTTTCTTTCCACAAAGTATGTTGGATAAAGAAAGATTATCAAAACTGTTTTCATAAAGACATTCCTCAGTGAATACATACTTCTAAGGCTACAGTTTATTTATCTGAATGGTTTATTGTGCATGTATACAGTACTGTACATGTTCATTCACATCTGCATGTGTGATAAATCAGTCCAAAGCCATCGGCCACTGCTGACAATAATATAAACCTTGAGCCCTCTATAAGTCCATCAATAAGACTTGCTTTTGAGATAAAGAGGGAGGTTTGGACGATATTATAAATCAAGATAGCATGCATGGTTTGCATTAGCTTTTGGCTAAAAATGTAGGTATTTCCTTCTCATTAATCAAAGGAAATATTGGTGAGCTCAACTGGAATGTGCACTGACATACAACTATATTAGATATGTGGAGAAGCATGACTTTAGAACAGCTTCAGTCCATTTTGAGAAGTCACTTTGCCCCTTAGCAATCAGCATACTTAGCAAACCAATTTTCCATCTCATGCTAATGGTCGCTGGGCATAGTATCTCTAAGAAGTTCCTCTCAAAGAACTTCTTAAATGCAGCTCATAAAGATGAGCTGAAAATCCCTCAACCTGAGATGGGCTTTATTGCATATGTGAGGTTCGCTGTGAGATCAGTCCTGCTGGCAAGAGGACGCCATCATAAATGTAAGGAACATTTCTTCCCCTCTAATCTCCCAAGAGGTCACAGATCCATGGAAAAGACAGAAGAGATTCTGGGATATTTCCAACACTAAGGTTTGCATTGTGAGCAATGGATTTAACCAAATTACTGACTGAAGTGATGGCACTGAAAGCCTGAAAGAGGTTGAAAAGGACACCAAATGAAAAGGATCCCTTAGTGGATAGAGAGACTTAGCAGATACATTTGCTGTAATTTATATATAACATTTATTTCATGGTTTATTTATTTTTGTGCAGCATCCCTGCAACCAGGACAAGCGGTTTGGAGAATACATGGATGTGTTTTTTTTGTTTAGTTTTATTTATTTAGTTTTCATTTGTGTTTTTAGTGTCTTGTTTCATTTTCTTTTGTCGTTCACAGAATTAGTTTGAGATCAAACAATATTCAGCAGACTCCTGTTGAAACATCCATTTTGTAAGAGTTTTTAACTGTAAATTATAGGGCAGCACATTCAGTAACTATATGAACTATAGCTGTGTATTTTCTGTGGATCACCGACAAGTTACCTGGCACATCACAAAAGCTAAATGGCATCACTCTAAATATTTAGCTGAGCCGAAACTGGCAGTCAGCTTGGCATTCAGTCTAAATACAGCAGCTATGATGGATTATATAAAAACACTGCTTACCTTGAACATCTGAGACACCATATGATTTATGGCCAATCATTGGAGGGATAATTGGAACGGCTTCATGGTTGAAAGATGTATGGTCTGTTTAACTTAATTCATGACTTAATGAAGATCATTAAAAATGCAATGTCCTGTACAATGGAAATCATTTTTTTTAATTTTTAACCAAATTTATTTGTCCATTTAAGTCTTCCCAGTACCGACACCTGTGCCAGGCAGATGGCAAGAACATTCAGTTCAAGAAGATTGATATCTCACACTGTAGTTTATTGTGGCAGAATGGATTTCCGAATACACTTTAGAGTTACGTTGCACTCCTATAAAACCGATTAGGAAAAGCCCCATTCTTCATGTGGATATTTAACCAGAATCAATCGCAACTGCCGTGACCGTTCAAGTACTTCTGCAGATTTAAGGCAGTAGGCTACGCTGTATCTGCTCTGTGAGTTTATACTGGAGCAAGACACATGTGGACTCTCTGAGATTAAATCTATAGGGGGGAACCGATTGTTTTTGTACTCTCAGTCTTCCCAGATTAAACAGAGCCTCTGTGAAGCTGACTGTAACTTAATGGGACTGATTTTATGCTCAGTTTAGTTTAATCTATTTTTTTAGGATCAATGATTTTGGTTCCAGCAAACCCAAACAAACAAAAAGCGAGCAGGTGCTTTTCATTCATTTGTCATTATGCAAGACTGAAGTAAGGCCATCTTTTACAATCCGTGTAGAATCATGTGAAAAATGTTTTTTCAAATGTTTTCCTGGTCTTGCTGGAAGTATAAACAAGTTCAATGGCAATGGCCCATGTTTTCTATGTTTTTTTTTTCTTCTTATTTACCCCCACAGCCTCTTCAACTCTACAATCAACACCAAATCAGAAATGAGAGCTTTTAGCTCCTATTATACTGGATATCATTTAGATTGATTATTACATTAATTCACTGTTTAACAATACATAGGCTATAGTTCATACTGAGGGTGGACAATAGACTCATCAAGCAACACATATTCTGCTACACATTTCGTTTTTTTTCAGGAACTGACAAATAAGAAGAATCACAATAAGCAAAAATTTTTTTGCGCATCACTGGTTGGAAATCACTGTTCGGTGTGACATACATGAATACCTTACTCCAAGTAAATAGCTGCAGAATGAGTAATGGTGTGTTTATACTGTGTTGTATATCTGTGAATTGCCTTCTGTAATTCAGGGAAGTCTCTCAAATGTTTCATTATTAATGTAATCTAATCAAATGGTTTAAGATGAGCCTTAACCCACACCTGGCAGTGGTTTAGAGTGCCTCACTGACACAAAGGCATCCACATACAGAATAAGATGTGCAGTGACCTTCCTTTCATCTGACTCACAAAACTCACATGAAAAGAGACGCTTGAATTGTGTCCAGCTGCACCTTTTAAACTCCTCTCAACCTTCATATCCTCTGGAAAAACTGATACAACCTTTGTTGCATGCTTTTCCTCTTACTTAGTTACGTATTTCCTTGTCCTTGTCACTTTGGATAGATTTCTGTGTTGTTCAAGATGCAAGATGCATCTCATAAAGCATATCTGCCATGTTTGAACTGGCAGGCTTTCTTTCCATTAAGTATTTTGATTCTGTGAGTCTATACTATACTTTGTTTAAGTGCAGCGTTTTAGCTTTTCTTTGGTTCCCCTTTACCCTCCTGTAAATTAGTTTTCCATGTTTTCTCTCAGGGTCCACTGCACTGGACCAACAGCTTGTCAAAACTAGGGTTATTTGTGGCTCATTCAAATTTCTGTCAACTTCTCAGCTGTAACAATAAGTTGAATTGATGTAAAGAATATTAATAACCAAGGCCCTATAAATCACTTGTGACAGCAAAGGCTATATAAGATTTAAAGGCCATGGCTCTTTTCATCTTTTTAATAGAATGATCTCATGACAGCTGTAAGGTCTGTTTCATAATCTATCTATCTATCTATCTATCTATCTATCTATCTATCTATCTATCTATCTATCTATCTATCTATCTATCTATCTATCTATCTATCTATCTATCTATCTATCTATCTATCTATCTATCTGTCTGTCTGTCTGTCTGTCTGTCTGTCTGTCTGTCTGTCTGTCTGTCTGTCTGTCTGTCTGTCTGTCCACCCGTCCCTCTGTCTTTTTCTCTGTTTTTCCATCTATCTATCCGTCCGTCCATCCATCTGTGTGTGTCTCTCTGTATCTATCTGTCCGTCCATCCGTTTCTCTGTCTGTCTCCATATATCTATCTATCTGTCCATCTGTCTGTCTCTCCATCTATCTATCTGTCTGTCAATCCATCTGTCTGTCACTCCATCTATCTGTCTGCCTGTCCGTCCATCTCTCTGTTTCTCCATCTATATATCTGTCCATCTGTCTGTCTGTCTCTCCATCTATCTATCTGTCATCCATCCGTCTGTCTGTCTATCTGTCTGTCTCCATCTATCTATCTGTCTGTCCATCCATCTCTCTGTTTCTCTATCTATCTATCTATCTATCTATCTATCTATCTATCTATCTATCTATCTATCTATCTATCTATCTATCTATCTATCTATCTATCTATCTATCTATCTATCTATCTATCTATCTATCTATCTATCTATCTATCTATCTATCTGTCTCTCCTCTATCTATCTATCTATCTATCTGTCTGTCCGTCCGTCTTTCTGTTTCTCCATCTATCTATCTGTCCATCCGTATGTTTGTCTGTCTCTCCATCTAACTGTCCGTCCGTCCATCTGTCTCTCTCTCTTTCTCTCTCTCTCTCCATCTATCTATCTGTCCGTCCGTCCGTCCGTCTATCCGTCTGCCCACCCTCCCGCCTGCCGCCAGAATCAATAACAGATTTGAAAGGAATTTTCAATTCAATTCTGAATGCCGCTTAACTCTGGTAATTATTCCCAATGGCCAAAATGTATTTAATTGCATCCAATATTAAAAGAAATACTCAATGTAAAAGCAAAAGTGACCAGAATATGTGCCCAGTTTTAAAAAGCTCACTGTTTTGTTTTGAGTGAACTGCAGCTTACACATTTGGTAGACGTCTCAGTGTCAATACCTAAGAGAGGAGGAGGGAGGAGCAGAGACAGACAGGAGGGTGGGACTGCGGAGGCCTGCCCTGCACACAGGCGATGGAGACATAACAGGAGACACATAGCCACAAGAAAATACATGCCTGTCAACAGAGAGAGAGAGAGAGAATGAAATTACTCTGATGCCAGGACACACAGCTTATTTAAATAGTTACACAAGTCCACAACAGCAGTTGTTCTCTCCTGTTGCATAATGGACATGCTGAAAATGTGTTTATCTTGTTTTGTTTGCATGATCTTATTTATTAATATTTGAGTGAGGTCTATAACACATTGCACTTGGACAATGCTGTCGGATTGGCTGAGGTTAGTTCTCGTATTTACCTTCTGGACACAGTTGGTCCCATCAGGTTTAGGTGCTGGGAATACACGTTACCGCTTCTATCACAGGAACTGCTACACCTGCTTCAATGGATATCATGGATACAACACAGGACACTTGGGGGCAGGTCAGTGTTACTGGATTCACTGTGAATTGATTCAGTTGATTCATTGAACTGATTCTGCTTTTTGAGGGAATAACTTTTACTGTTATTTACTATCATATAAGAGCTGATATAATTTAGGTGATTGTCATAGTTTTTTTTTTTTTCACAATTTTTTTAATTCAAAGAGTTGGAATGTGGTGGAACACATTAGTTTAATGATTGTGTGAAGTTCTGGGACAAGTTCAGGGAATCGTGCTGTATGATTTGGTAATGTCTTGGCTGTGACAAAAGGAGCTTCATTCAGCACTAGTAATTGACCGTGAAGGACTGGAGATGATAATGCCTTTACTCCACTGTGAACAGATGTCAGATGTGTAACAAAACAAATAATAAACTGGTACATTAGTGTTTGCCAAATACTATAGTGACAACTCATGTTTTGTTCTCAATTTTAGAAACCTGCAACTTATTAAAACAATGCAATTTTGTCAACTTATTAATATTTCATTTGCACTCTTAAATGACAAAGACTTTAGGCTGTGTTGAAAACTCTTTCAATGGACACAGATTTATGGATTTGCTCTAAATGTAGGGTTTGGGGAGGCTAGGGAGACTGTCAGAGCACAACCAATCATTAGAACACCACGAGTTTGCTTTACCAGAGTAAATTAACTTGAGCTTCCAGCATTTATCCTCCTAGAATTCATTGATAACTTGGATGAAGTAGGAACATTTGTACAATGTATGTTATTCATTTCGTAAAAATCTGTTGGAAAGATTTGTGGTGTTTGGGATTAGTGAGTTTCAGTAGACCCTCAGGGTTATATCTTCTGCACCACCTGTGAAGATCATGGATCAGGTAGACAATGTTCGCTTCGACTTTGACTCTCTCTGTCTCTACTGCCAAATTGGTGGTGTGCAGAAAAGTGCTTGTGTTTTGAGTGCTGAACACTGCAACTAAAGGAATGTTTTGATGTTTGCATAACAGGAAAATAAAGTAAACCAATTTTTTTCTTCCCCACAACTGTCATATAAATTCATTGTGAGTAAAACCATTAAAGGGATAGTTCACCTAAAAAAAGAATTAAAATTCTGTCATCATTTACTCACCCTCATGTTGTTCCAAACCTGTATGAGTTTCTTTCTTCTGTTGAACACCTAAGAAGATTTTTTGAAGGATGCTTGTAACCAGACAGTTGACGGTAGCCATTGACTTCCATAGTACTTTTTTCCTCACTATGGAAGTCAATGGCTGCCGTCAACTGTTTGATTACCAACATTCCAACTTTATCTTATTTTGTGTTCAACAGAATAAAGAAATTCATAAATTTTTGGGTGAACAATCCCTTTAAAGAATGTAATTTTGATGCTGGACAGCGTTAAATACAGGTTTAAACCGTCAGACATTTGTGATCTGTAAGATTTTTTAAATTATTTTTGAAAGAAGTCTTACCAAGGCTTGCATTTATTTAACCAAAAATACAGTAAAAATATTAATATTTTGAAATATTATTACAATTTGAAATAACCATTTTGCTATTTGAATATATTTTAAAACGTCATTTATTCCTGTGGCGGCAAAGCTGAATTTTCAGTGTTACATGATCCTTCAGAAGTCACACTCTAAAGAAAAGCTGGGTTAAAAACAACCCAAGTTGGGTTGAAAATGGACAAACCCAGCGATTGGGTTGTTTTAACCCAGTAAATGGGTTGTTTTAACCCAGCGGTTGGGTTAAATATTTGCTTAAAACAACCCAATCGCTGGGTTAGTCCATTTTCAATCCAAACAGCATTTTTTAGAGTGTATGTTGATTTGCTGCTCAAGAATAATGTTTAATATTTTTGTGTAAACTGAGATTCTTCGATGAATAGAAAGTGCAAACGAACAGCAGAAATATTTAGAAATATTTTGTAACATTTATAAATGTCTTTACTGTCTCTTTTTATCAATTTAACGCATCCTTGCTGAATAAAAGTACTAATTTATTTAAAAATGTATTTAAAATAAAAAAATAAAATAAAAAATGCGTTCATTTAAATGTATTTAATTATTCATTTATTTTGGTGTGTATTGCAAACTCTCACAATTCGAATTAGTACTAGACTTAAGCTTTTTGTCTTGTTCTGGGTCTTGTATTTTTTATTTTTTTTTTTTTTTAAAGGTTCCAAGGTTTTCTTCATGACCTTAAACGGAGATCTGGTCTTGAATCAGGGTGCTCCAGGCTAATGCTCTCTTAGACGGAATGCAAGATTAAGGAGAAACGTGTTTTGGATTAAAGGTAGGCTGCTTGGCATAATCAGCCTGCAGTCAGGGATGTCCATTATTGTTCATTCCTATAAGAATTCCTCTGATCATCTTTACTTATGAATATTGGACTAACGTTTTGCCTTCTCATTTGCTATTTTGCCCTCTTTACTCCAAAATTATGTACGACAGACTTAGATTTTGGCACCACGAAATCACATATTTTTAAGACATGCTTACCTAGAAAACCGAATGTCTTTACAAAATCCTGCAATGTTTGTAATACAGGTAGTAATGCAAGATTCAAGAGTGGCTCACGTCTATGATATCAAGCCAGATCTTTGCTGAACTTCAAAGCAAAGGTCAGTGATTTGAACCCAGTTTTGAGCGTATCGTGATAAGAAGCAGTTGTTTTTCTAACCTGTAGACCTGAAAAGTTCAAGCTCACATATGTCATTGATTTTACCTTCTTCAATTGCAATGTCCCAGCTGCACCTCACATAACTCTAGGACTTTGAGGGCCAAATAACATAACATTTGTAATTTTGGTTGAAATGTGGGTTTCCTTATTACCTTGTGCACAGTGGGATCCAGAAGTACGAGACCACATTGAAGTTCTGAGATTTTAAACTGGAAATAAAGTTTTAAGGTTGACATGAATCTAAGAAATCGGATCAGCTGTTCTTTCTTCCACTGAAGCTCAAAATACTCTTTGGATAATCTCAAATCATGCTGGAGAACATGACCAGGGAGACGAACCAAATACTAAGACGTTCTGAAGTTCATGCTATTTATTTAATTTCTCTCAAATTGTTAGGCTTATATAAATACTTGCAATTAAAAAATGTATATTAAATTAGAAAATGCACATTAGAAACATTTTCACTAGTGGACTCCACTGTACTCCTCTCAGTGCACGTCAGCAGAGAATTAATCTCCATTTCACTGCATTCTGTGTGATGAATTGTCTGTATAGAGAGCCCATGGGCCAGTGCTGGCTCTGCAGCTGAGATCTCATATGAATTGCTGCATTTCATAAGTCTCTTTTTAAAACTCTCTGTTAGTTTACGCACTGCTGCTGTCAATAGACCTCGTCTGTCTGAGCTCAGTTTTGCAGTTATGTAAAGCACTCTTGTAATTAAGGTTCCCTCAGGCTCTCCTGTACAGGTGGTCTCAATTACCTTAATGGTATCTCATCATCTAATTTTTTTGAATGTTGGACAGTCTTGACTCTAATCCCACACTGTCAGAAAAAAAGGTACATTGCTGTCACTGGGGTGGTACCCTAAGGTACAAAACCGAAAAGGTACCTTTAAAGTACTAATACGCTCTCTTAAAGTACTGATATGTACCTTTTAAGGTACTAATATATACCATTTAGGGGTGACAAAGATGTACCTTTTCACTTTTGTACCTTAGGGTACTGCCCCAGTGACAGCACTGTACCATTTTTTCTGAGAGTGCATGGTGTGATGTGCTGCTCTAAAAAAAAAATGTAATTTAAAGTTGGCATGAAGCGGAAGTTGCTATAGTCTTTTCTTCCCTATTGTGATGTATATCCAAGTGAAACGGCTTCTCGAACAAGAGAAAATGTAGGACGGGACTTGATTTTGTCCATCGGGAATTAATTGACAGTTTGTCCCACCCTCGCGGCAGACAAATACATCGTCAGAGAAGAGATGTCGCTGCAAGAGGGAGGGGAAGTTATTTTGATTAAAGATTATGAGGGCAAAAAATGATGACTCATAAAGTTGTACATTTTGAGTTCATGGTGACTGTTTGAAATCACTTCCTATACCCTTAAAAGAACACTCCACTTTTTTTGAAAATAGGCTCATTTTCCAACTCCCCTAGAGTTAAACAGTTGAGTTTTACCGTTTTCGAATGCATTCAGCCAATCTCCGGTTCTGGCAGTCGCACTTTTAGCATAGCTTAGCATAGATAATTGAATCTGATTAGACCGTTAGCATCTCGCTCAAAAATGACCAAAGTCTTTCGACATTTTTTACAAAACTTGACTCTTTTGTAGTTACATCGTGTACTAAGAGCGACAGAAAATGAAAAGTTGTGATTTTCTAGACCGATATGGCTAGGAACTATACTCTCATTCCTGCGTAATAATCAAGGAACTTTGCTGTGTACCATGGGTGCAGCAGGCGCAATGATATTACGCAGCGCCTAAAAATAGTCCCCAGCACGCTCCTTGTGCAAGCAGGTTGTCACGTTGGTTATGTTGATGGAAGTTAGCCTAGTTTCAGGTGCTGCGTAATATAATGTTTCTCCAACAGCTCATATATTTATAGAATGGTGCATAAAACAAATTCATGATTTAAATAATAAATCAGCTCCATAGTGAATTACAAGTGATCAAGGACTTAAACCTTATGCATGAGTTCTGCCAGTAGTGGGCACTTGTGCAACATAAGCAATGACGTACATCTGAGTCCATTCCACTATTCCATTCCTTGCCTTTCCAGTCACTGGTTGGACAAGTGAACAGCACCCCAAAACTTAAACCATTGGTTG
This sequence comes from Paracanthobrama guichenoti, assembly GCA_018749465.1. Taxonomy (NCBI): domain Eukaryota; kingdom Metazoa; phylum Chordata; class Actinopteri; order Cypriniformes; family Gobionidae; genus Paracanthobrama; species Paracanthobrama guichenoti. The sequence goes on along the minus strand of CM031965.1, from coordinate 26,028,486 downwards.
AGCCAGTGCTTCTGTGTCGGGATGCTCTAACACCACTTTTTGGTAAAATCAACCTACAAATGTCACTTATATTTGTTACTTATAGTTTTAGTTACTTATAGTTGATATATCAAGCTGGGACAGGAGAAAGTATTTTAACATTTGAAAAAGTACTAATGTTAAAGTCTATCTTCTTATGTCTTTATTTAGTCACAGTGATATTTTGTCTTTTGTTTATGTCACATGTATATGTCCCCTGTGTCAGATAATTACTTGTTTGTTCTAAATCAAATATGGATTTCATCTAGTTCTTGGCTGTACATTCTATTTGCAGTGTAGTTGTTTGTCTGGCAACAAAACAGAAGTGATCCATCATTAGTATCAATTGTTTAAGTAAACTGCATGCTACCCATTTACATAAGCCTATAACAACTGCTCTAACCATCATCCAAATCTAAACCAGATTTGTTGTTACATGTCATTGAGGTTTAAATAAGTAAGAGATGATGTACAGCCAGCCGGTCCATAGAGGTTTTTGTATCAGCCTGAAAGGTTTTATTTTGGGATCATGACCAGCTGACTGTATGTTATCCCACTTATTTCATGGCTACTTACCAAATAAATAAATATGTGGACATGAAACTTTGATCTGAGATTTAAATTTGTAGATTTGCTTAAAGCTTTTGTTATAATGCTAATTTCTATTACAGTCTTAATCAGTAAAACCACCGCAAAAATGGACCATCACTTGGATTTTCCTGGCTAGTGGTATGGTTGTGTGAGTTTATCATTTAAGTCTTAAATTATAAAAACTAACCCATACAGATATATATATGATGAGCTGAAGATGAACGGTATGTGATGAGTGGTCCCAAATTTATAAAGCATTTATCCTCACAGAAGAGAATTTCATAACAGTAGATCTGTCTGAGGAGTACTTGTGGAATTCAAAATGGGCTATTTAATGCATAAATGAGTTTAACTCCAAAATGTAAGCATTATAGTTGGCAGTAACTGGATTCTTCCATCTTTGCCACGCATCCAACAGCTCTCTCTGGCTCTACAATAATATTTTAATATATGGGTATGATTTGTCCTGAAATAAATCTTGCTTACAGAATACTGGCCATTTCTGCAAATGGAGGTTGAAGAAAGTTTGTAGACCCTTTAGAGTAATATGTAGTCCTCCATTAATTTGTCCACAACGTTCATCTGCCAATTCTTTGTTATAGATAAAGAGGATTAAAACAAGTAATACAAAAAAATTTTCATGGCTTTTTCATTGTATCTCTTGGAAAGATATATGAAACTATAGGGAGAGCAGCTCTGTGATGGGAGAATGGAATAATTCGCTCAAAAGGAAAATTATGTCATTGCATACAGTAATGTCGTTTCAAAACTAATGCTCTTAGTTTTTCAGTGGAACACAAAATAGATTTTTTTTTAATAGATTTTTTTAAATATTTATAATATTTTAACATTATTTATGATGAATAAATACATTTAAATTACACTCTAAAAAATGCTGGGTTAAAAACAGAATGGGCTAACCCAGCAATTGGGTTGTTTTGGGTTATTTTAACCCAGCGATTGGGTTGTTTTAAGCAAACATTTAACCCAACCGCTGGGTTAAAACAACCCATTTACTGGGTTAAAACAACCCAATCGCTGGGTTAGTCCATTTTCAAACCAACTTGGGTTGTTTTTAACCCAGCATTTTTTAGAGTGTACATATAATAAATAATGACATTTTTAGTGAACTGTTCATTTAATTATTATTCATTAATTCTATAACTAATTTAATTACACTCACCTAAAGGATTATTAGGAACACCTGTTCAATTTCTCATTAATACAATTATCTAATCAACCAATCACATGGCAGTTGCTTCAGTGCATTTAGAGGTGTGGTCCTGGTCAAGACAATCTCCTGAACTCCAAACTGAATGTCAGAATGGGAAAGAAAGGTGATTTAAGCAATTTTGAGCGTGGCATGGTTGTTGGTGCCAGACGGGCCGGTCTGAGTATTTCACAATCTGCTCAGTTACTGGGATTTTCACGCACAACCATTTCTAGGGTTTACAAAGAATGGTGTGAAAAGGGAAAAACATCCAGTATGCGGCAGTCCTGTGGGAGAAAATGCCTTGTTGATGCTAGTGGTCAGAGGAGAATGGGCCGACTGATTCAAGCTGATAGAAGAGCAACTTTGACTGAAATAACCACTCGTTACAACCGAGGTATGCAGCAAAGCATTTGTGAAGCCACAACACGCAGAACCTTGAGGCAGATGGGCTACAACAGCAGAAGACCCCACCGGGTACCACTCATCTCCACTACAAATAGGAAAAAGAGGCTACAATTTGTACAAGCTCACCAAAATTGGGCAGTTGAAGACTGGAAAAATGTTGCCTGGTCTGATGAGTCTCGATTTCTGTTGAGACATTCCGATGGTAGAGTTCATGCCCTGGATGTGCATCCCACAAATCTCCATCAACTGCAAGATGCTATCCTATCAATATGGGCCAACATTTCTAAAGAATGCTTTCAGCACCTTGTTGAATCAATGCCACGTAGAATTAAGGCAGTTCTGAAGGCGAAAGGGGGTCAAACACAGTATTAGTATGGTGTTCCTAATAATCCTTTAGGTGAGTGTATATTCACCCTTAATTGGCATTTAGATTAATGCAGAAGTAAATCTCGAAACAAATAGCAAACTTACATCTACTCCCTGAATTAGTTTCATGTGTATGTTTTTTTACACTGAGGCTTTTTTTCTCTATATAATATCACTTCAACTCTCCAAGGCCCTTTTGATACATCAGTTAGAGACCAGAGCACATAACTCACTCATTGACACAGTCTGCTGGCATTACAGTCTCTCACCAGCAGGGCTTTCACAGGCCCGCGACTGTTCTGTGAGCTCTGCACCTGTACTAAACCTATCCATTACTCTTATCTCCCCTCTGTATCTATTCCCTAAATACTCAGTGAGGTCCACCGGGTCATGAATGTAAATTTTATATGACATATATACGGAATATTCAATGAAGGTAGACTGAACTGAGTCAAACATCTTGGCTTTTCCTTTCAACATGTCAGACCTATTCAAACTCACTTAACTATTATATTGCTGCCATATTTTAAAGCAGTGTTTTGACCTTTTAAATGCTCATTCTAAAAATGAATCCTGTGTTTCAGATTGTCAAAACCGATCCTTATACCTGATCGTTTTGCTGTGGGAAAAGCACTGTTACTGAAAATTAAAATAAACCTAGGCAACGCTATTTTAAAGGTCAGGGTGATTTTAAGACACATGGCCTGAGTCAGACAGGACACAAAGAGCTTATTCACTTAGAGATCTTCATTATGTGCAGATTGCACATTTCCACATTTTCATAAGTGCACTTTCAGAAATTCAATCTTAAAGTTTAAGCAGTGTAAAGGGATAGTTTGCACAAAAAAATATTCATAAAATATACAATACTGTGCAAATGTCTTAGGCACGTTGGTATTTTCACACGAAAAATGTTTTTAAGCCAGTTATTTATATCTTTTACTGTAGTGTGTCAGTAGGAAATATCAGATTACATTTCCAAACATTCATTTTGCAAATATTTGTAATAATCCAGTGAGATTTTTTTTCTTTTATGCACAAGAAGTCTGACAGCAGCCGGTATGATCTGATCTCACCATCATCGAGTCTGTCTGTGATTACATGAAGAAACAGAAAAACTAAAGCAACGTCTTCCAGACACTTGAGGAAACCTTCCTGCAAAACTACAGCACTGTGAAAGGTTTAGGCACATGTCAGAATGCTTTAAACTGAGAATGCGGTCAAAAATAATAACATCAATAGCTTTTATTTATGAATGAACTTCTATTGACTAAATCAAATATATCGATATCAAGTTTGCTTTTGTCACCTGCATCTACTCCTACACCTTCATGTAGTTCTGCAGGAAGGTTTCTTCAAGTGTCTTGGAGATGTTGCCTCAGTTCTTCTGGATTTAGTCCATCTCAAGTTTCTTCATGTAATCACAGACTCAATCTCAATGAAGATGAGATCAGATCTCCATGTGGAGCATAGAGAAATATATATATATATATATATATATATATATATATATATATATATATATATATATATATATATATATAATATTATAAAGTTATATATATATATATATATATATATATATATATATATATATATATATATATATATATATATATAACTTTATAAAAAGTTATTATTTACACACCCTCGTGTCAATCTAAACCTGCATCACTTTCTTTCTTTCATTGGAACACAAAAGCAAATATGTATAAATAAGCTTTCCATTGATGTATGGTTTGTTATGATCGGACAATATTTGGCCGAGATACAACTATTTGAAAATCTGAAATCTGAGGGTGCAAAAAAAAAATCTAAATATTGAGAAAATCACCTTTAAAGTTGTTGAAATGAAGTTCAATGCATATGACTACTAATAATACATTTTTGCTATATTTAAGTTTGGAAATTGACAAAATATATTCATGGAACATGATTTTTGGCATAAAATGTATTTTTGACCTATAGAATGTATTGTTGTCTATGGCCACAAATATTACGACTTATGACTGGTTTTGTGGTCCAGGGTCACATATTTGAGACAAAAATGTCTCAGTGCTTGATTTAAAAAAACTAACAAAAAAAAAAAAAACTTTTTGTTTGTGTTCATACACTTTTAGAATGACATGAGAGTAAGTAAATGATAATAACATTTTTAATCTCATCACCGAAATTACTGACAAAAATGCTAATTTAAGTTAATTAAAGGTTTCTGATTTTTTTTTTTTTTTTTTGCAAAAAAAGAAGACAGGGTGAAAAATGTGCATTATGACAATAATTAAATGCTTTTAATTCAAACATACTTTTGAATATACAGCAAGATATTAAAAAGAACTCATGTTTAAAACTAATCTAGAAAGAATAGTTTTATTGTTATCCACTAAAATGATTTATGGCCTACGATTTATAGTCCGCTTAGATTTATGGATTAATAATTTATAAAGTAAAAAGTAAAATAAAATATAAACCTTTGGCGGTTACTTCAATCACAAAGAACCCGAACAGCGACTGACACGTCTAAATGAACACTTTTGCAGTTTTCTCTGGAGTGGATGAAAAAATTTAGGAAGTCAGAATGACTTATGCTTTGTTTTCTTATAGGTGAAGGCTTTGAAATCTTGTGCAAGAATCAAACCACGTTCCAACGTGTGGCCTCATGTGTCTGCTTTTTCCTCCTCAGATATTGACGAGTGCCAGGTTCGCAACGGAGGCTGCCAGCATAGGTGTGTGAACACCAGAGGCTCGTTCTACTGCGAGTGCAACCCGGGGTTTCGCCTCCACATTGATGGCCGCACCTGCATAGGTGAGTCGTTGGGGGGTCGTGAGAGGTCACTGACAGAGAGCTGACAGACTGGCCTGCGTCCAAAGGTTTAGAGGCTGTAATCATCACGGCCTAAGAAAAGTCTGCTTTCACAGAACGGGTTTCTCTTCAAAGCAAGCAGGGGTCCCCACCTTGAGCTTTGTGTATGAGTGGGAATCAAAGAGCCTCTTGTTTTCTTAATAGTGGAATGTTTGCTACTGTTCTGTACTGTACTGTACAGGCCTTGTCATGGTGAGTTTGTGATGGACCTTTGAGATAGAGCAGACCAGGACCCAACTGTTCCCTTGCCAAGCCTGTTATCAAACCATCACATCCATCTATTCAAATGTGAATATGGTGTAGAAGGTGTCAGGTGAAACCCAACAATTCAGTTTTCTAAAGAAAAGACCATGTGGGAATAAAGAGTTCTTTCAAGCATATCAATTTTGCTAATAGTATCTGGATGTAGGGGTTTTGCTTTTCAAATTTGTGACAATAATAACGTTAAATGTATTTTCTGTATACCAAAATTGTACCAATGTACATAAACTTTGAAAACAGAACATAATGCAATAAACGGACAAAGTGACCAGTCAAATACCTTCTTCAAAGCCAATGCTGTGTCACACAATGAGCCCATGTGCTTCATTTTACAGCTGGGATGCCATATGACAGCTGAAAAGTCTTTCATTTGGGCATTACTTGAGAAAGAGCTTTTTCTTCTTCTTGAAATATGGTTGCAATCTTGTGGTTTTTTGTGTGTGTTTGGAAGTGAAATGTTTCATCTGGAATCTCGACTCTGAGATTTGCCAGTTTACTTCAAGTTTTATTTGTTTAAATGAAATGCCATCAGATTATTTAGTAGAATCTGCTGTTCCTTACTATAGATACATGATGACAGAAATGCAGTTATTTTAGTATTATTTTGTATATACTATTATAGTATGTTAATATTTTGAATTAGCTTTTAATTTTGTTTTTGTTAACATTTGAGTAATTTTATTTTATAAAAAAAAAAAAAAAAAAAAAAATATATATATATATATATATATATATATATATATATATATATATATATATATATATATATATATATATATATTTTATTTTTTTTTTTTTTTTATTTTTTTAGTTAGTGCTGTCAAGTTGATTAATCGCATCCAAAAGTGTTTGGATATATATGGAAATATATGTGTGTACTGTGTATGATTTCTCAATGTTAAGTTGTCACTTAATTTTTTCCAGAGCTGTATTTATATAATTAATATTATATATATACATGCGTGTGTGTGTGTGTGTGTGTGTGTGTGTGTGTGTGTGTGTATATAGTTATACACAGTACACATACACTATATTGCCAAAAGTATTGGGACACCCCGCCATATCATTGAATTCAGGTGTTCCAATCACTTCCATGTCCACAAGTGTATAAAATCAAGCACCTAGGCATGTAGACTGCTTCTACAAACATCTGTGAAAGAATGGGTCGCTCTCCGGAGCTCAGTGAATTCAAGCGTGGTACCGTGATAGGTTGCCACCTGTGCAATAAGTCCATTTGGGAAATGTCCTCACTAGTAAATATTCCACGGTCAGCTGTTAGTGGTATTATAACAAAGTGGAAGCAACTGGGAACAACAGCAACTCAGCCACAAAGTGGTAGGCCATGTAAAATCACAGAGTAGGGTCAGCACATGCTGAGGCACACATTACTCAGAAGTCGCCAACTTTCTGCAGAGTCAATAGCTACAGACCTCCAAACTTCATGTGGCCTTCAGATTATCTCAAGAACAGTGCATAGAGAGCTTCATGGAATGGGTTTTCATGGCCGAGCAGCTGCATCCAAGTCTCACATGTGGGAACTACGTAAGGCTGCTATTTAGTGACTATAGCTCATCCTTTAACACCATAGTTCCCATTAAGCTAACCAAACTCCTGGATCTCGGCCTGAATTCTTCTCTCTGCCACTGGATTGAAGACTTCCTCACTGGCAGGCCTCAGGTGGTGAGAATAGGCCAGTTCACCTCCACCTCCATCTGTGGCCTGAGTCCCCTGCTCTACTCTCTCTACACGCATGCCTGTTTGTCCACACACAGCTCCACCTCTATCATCAAATTTGCTGATGATACTGTTGTCCTGGGCCTCATTTCCAACAACAATGAGACGGCATACTTGGACGAGGTGGAGCAACTAACATCATGGTGCCAGGACAGCTGTCTCTCTCTGAATGTTGGCAAGACCAAAGAACTGATTGTGGACTTCAGGAAGAGACAGCAACGGACATACTCCCCCCTCATGATCAGCGGGTCACCAGTAGAGAGAGTGAGCAGCTTCAAGTACCTGGGTGTAAACATCTTCGAGGACCTGACCTGGACTGCACACATTCAGACACAGGTGAAAAAAGCCAGGCAAAGACTGTACCACCTGCGCCAGCTGAGGAAACTCAGGGTTTCACCAGCTATCCTGAAAACTTTCTATTTAGGGGCGATAGAAAGTGTATTAACTCAGTGCATCACAGCGTGGTATGGGAACAGCACCAGTCATGACTGCAAAGCCCTGCAAAGAGTCGTGCGCTTATCCGAGCGTATCTCAGGGTCAGCTCTCCCGTCTCTGCAGGATGTCTACACCAAACGCTGCAAAGGTAGAGCTACTAAAATCATCAAGGACTCTAATCACCCTGCAAACCCTCATTTCACGCTGCTGCCATCTGGTAAGCGCTTCCGAAGCCTGATGGCCAAAACTGAGAGACTCAGGAGGAGCTTCTTCCCCCAGGCAATCAGACTCCTGAACTCAGTCACTTAATATCACATGACTTCACTTCAGGATAAACATCGACATACTGACATTGCACTGCACTTTCTGTTTTCGTTGTTACTGTGTAACAACCTGTTATAAACCTGTTTGCACATTATACTTCTTTGTACATTTCTGTTAACCGCATATTTATAAGTCTAAAGTTTACTCACTGCACAGTTTATTTCACTTATTTTATTCCACTTCTTTATTTTTTTTTTTTTCCTACTTGATTTATTATTAATTCTACAGATATATATATATATATATATATATATATATATATATATATATAGAGAGAGAGAGAGAGAGAGAGAGAGAGTACTTTTTATTCTATTTCTATTATAATTTCCTCCTTGTGTTTTTAACTGTGAATTTGCACTGTCCATGGAGCGGACCTGTTTACATTTCACTGCTGGTTGTATATTCTGTATATGATTGTGTATGTGACAAATAAAACTCTTGAATCTTGAATCATCACCAAATGCAGTGCAAAGCGTCGGATGCAGTGGTGTAAAGCACGCCACCACTGGACTCTAGAACAGTGGAGACGTGTTCTCTGGAGTTACCAATCACACTTATCTGTCTGGCAATCCGATGGACGAGTCTGGGTTTGGCAGTCGCCAGAAGAACGGTACTTACCTGACTGCATTGTGCCAAGTGTAAAGTTTGGTGGAGGGGGGATTATGGTATGGGGTTGTTTTTCAGGGGTTGGGCTTGGCCCCTTAGTTCCAGTGAAAGGAACTCTTAATGGTTCAGCATACCAAGACATTTTGGACAATTTCATGCTCCCAACTTTGCGGTAACAGTTTGGGGATTGGCCCTTCCTGTTCCAACATGATTACGCACCAGTGCACAAAGCAAGGTCCATAAAGACATGGATGAGTGAGTTTGGTGTGGAGGAACTTGACTGGCCTGCACAGAGTCCTGACCTCAACCTGATAGAACACCTTTGGGATGAATTCCCAAGGCCTTCTCGTCCAACATCAGTGCCTGACCTCACAAATGCGCTTCTAGAAGAATGGTCAAAAATTCTAAACGTTGTGGAAAGCCTTTCCAGAAGAGTTGAAGCTGTTATAGCTGCAAAGGGTGGGCCAACTCCATATTAAACCCTACGGATTAAGAATGGGATGTCATTAAAGTTCATGTCCATGTAAAGGCAGGCGTCCCAAAACTTTTGGCAATATAGTGTATATTATGTAAACACAAACTTTTATTTTGGATGCGATTAATCGCGATTAATTGTTTGACAGCACTAGTTTTAGTATAATCATAGTACTTCAGATTAATCTTATTTATTTCAATTTGTAACATTTAAGTTTAATATTTTTATTTTATTTCAGCTTTATTTCGATTTAGTTTTAGTTGACAATGATAACACTGGGCTGCTGTTGTATTATTTACTGAAGAACAAGTGAGAATTATTTTCTGTGGTAATCTGCATGTCACATAGGCTGATGATTGAACTTAACTTGAATTGAACCTAGAACATTTCTTTCACTTTTCAGGGCAGTATGACAAATAACTAATGACATTTATATTCCATTGTGGAAAACTGCATTCTGGGATCAGTTTGCTTTGCTGAGATTCTGATGCAGTAGCAGCACAGCAGTTCATTCTGTTTCAGCTGAATCAGCAGCTGAAACATTTACCCTTCCAAAAGCCTGGAGAGACCAGGGCCATGAGCTCCAGTCAGGCTTCAGGCTTGTTTATCAGTTTTTTTCCAATATCAAACCGACTGTTCTGTAAAACCACAATCTAAACCAAAGCTGAGTGGGATGGAACGCACTACGAGAATAAACCAGAAACAGATGCTGCTAATTAATCGTTAAGGGCTTTATCCAGGATCATTTGGTTTTGGTTAACAGTAATTTGAGAAGCTGGTAATTTTGCTGATACCTCATGCCAGAAGCTTATTAAGTTGTGACTTATGACCAACAGATAAACCCTTAATTATTTTTAATTCACCCAAGTATTCTCTGCCAAGAATAATTTTCCTTCATTAGATATACTCTCATAACCAAAATATAAAGATTTCATTTCTTCAACCCCTCTTACACTACCCGTTTCAACAAACTATCACTATTATGTGCTAATTTATATGTGAGATGATTGCCTGATTATATAGGATATTATACATGACATTTTCAAATCTGTTTTGGACAGTTTGCAGAATCTGCAGATATAATTTTTGAGAACAGACACCGCACTCCTCCTCATTGAGTTTGACTGATATGCCTGTTATGACAGTATATATTTAGTCTCACTGCTGAAATATAGACTGTGCATTGAGGACATTTGGCAGCCAGTGTCTTCAGTGCGATTTCTGATTTTGAGTATTATCCTCCCTGTAATGGTGAGACATTTTAATGGTGATCACATACAGGGGTTGCATTCGAAATCGCATACTGTACTTCTCTAATATAAAGTAAGTGAACAAAAGTGCATACAATGGCCACGGGAGAGGATTTGTAAATGCCAGCTAAGCGACATTACTGACTCTGGTAGGTCACATGATATTCAACACTGATAATAATAAGAAATGGTTCTTGAGCAGCAAATCAGCATATGATTTCTGAAGGGTCATGTGATACTGAAGACTGGAGTAATGATGCTGAAAATTCAGATTTGACATCACAGGAATAAATTACATTTTAAAATGTATTTAAATAGAAAACAGTTATTTAAAAAAAAAAAAAAAAAAAAAAAAAACGTTTTTACTGTATTTTTATACGGTATTTAATTGAGCATAAGAGACCCCAAACCTTTGAACAGTATAATGTAACTCAGGAAGCAAAGTTGAATATGCAGTTCTACTCATGGATATCTATTTTAGTTGTTACTAAGTGCCTCAATATCTTTCGACGTAAATGTAGTGATTATTTTATCCTCAGAAGTATATTGTATCAGCAAAATGGTTGATAAGAAAACCTCAAAGCCATTTTTGAGTAAAATATACATCAGGCAGCCAGTGAACTGAGACTATCTTAACTATATTATGTGTTTACCTGGAGATTCAGCTGTAGCCTTTGTCTGACCCTGTTTGATGAAAGAGGTGAGTGAACATTAACAAAAAAAGGGTGGAGACCGACTGAAAGCCGCTGACATTAGGACATCATCTGCCCATCAGCTGCATCATTAGAGAAGAGATAATGAAAGAGTAAATGGACAGTCTTTAATCTGAAATATTGCACATCTCAGGATTTACTTCAGAAGCATCATGTTAGGCATTCATGTTCTGAGATTACTGGTCATTGGAGTGGTTTTCAGTCCAATGGCGGTTATTGACTACAAACATTCCCACAGACATTCCCTCTTATCACCACACCAAATAGCTTTTAAATGATGCAGAACAAAGCTATTTAGTAGTATTTTACTGAATATTATGATTGGTTTCTGTCCTGAGGTGATATCCTTCTTGAAAAACAGAAGAATGGCAACATTGCCAAGCATCATAATTCAAACACTTGAGTATTATGATATGTTTTTCCATCCAAACTTCATATCAGTCATGGAAGAAAAAATTACCCTTTCCAGTGAACTATTTTCACTAAATGATTCAGGTTTTTGAAAATAATTGCTTACTATTTTGGATAATTAATAATTACTGTGAAGAATGCTTTTGACAAGGCCGTTCAATGGTTGTTGTTCCACATTCTCTTCTATTATCAGAGAAAGAATTTCTTCAAAAGTGGATATTAAAATCAAAATTGTATTAAATTTTAACATTAATAAAATATTTTAATCTACATGTAATGTTTTAGTCCAAGAAGAAGACGAGGTAAGCCATCATTTTGACAAGTGGAGCATGAGCTTAGTTTGAGAACAGATTTATGTTAAATGTTCTATATGTCATACTCATTCAGCAAGTGCTATACTATGCCAATGCTATCAAAGCATTGTTACCAATTAGCAAGTTAGCATTCATTGAATTAGCTAGTTAAAGCTAGCCACATTTCAAACACTAAAAATATTCAATTGATAGCTTCAAATATTTTAAGTTAAGAGAAATTTAAATGTATGAGTACAAAATACAAGTCTGCCACGATCTAACTAAGGAACAGGTGTGAGAAATCAAGCAAACAATGAATAACCATGACAACCAATGACAAGCGGAAACATGAAACAATGGGAATCGAACCAGAAGTCCATGAATTAAACAGAAACAATAACAGAATGTGACAATAGTAAATTTAAATAAAAGTGGATATTAAAATCTTCACACAATAGAATCATAACAGACTATTTTCACTTTAAATAATATTCAATAGGTTACAACACTGCATATTATGTCATGTTGGGTTAGATAAGATAAATCATAACCTTACATCAAATTAAGGTATTTTAGTACAAAGCGTGTTGCTTTCTGCCAGAAAGCTGAAATGAAGGACAACAGAGCAAACATCCAAATCACACAGCCAGCTGAAGCAGAAATTAATATATATATATATATATATATATATATATATATATATATATATATATATATATATATATATATATATATATATATATATATAAACAGTAAGATTAATGTCCTGGAATGGCGACGGCATCAGTGAACATGCTTCAGATCTGTAACAAATCTGTGAACTGACCCACACGGGCTGTGAACTAGAAGTCTTCTCATAATTTGAACTTTTCTGCACGAAAAGGAGAGATAAAATGGTAAAATCCAGATGTCCTGTGTTGATGGAGTCCAATCTAAACAGAATTACTGATGTAATTAAAGCCAAAGGTGCTACCACAAAGTATTACATAAACTGAGTGCACTCTAACGCAAACAAAGTACTGACAGTTTTTAAATATTTTCTTCCAAGAATAATACAATTTGTTTTTCAGTTTAATGTCTTATGCCATAATATCTTATTAAAGAGTAAAAATTTATTAAAAAGCCTGACAGGAATTGTTTGAATTTGAATGCATTGAATTTCATTCACATATAAAGTGTCTATGTTTATGATTACTTTGTTTATAAATTATTTTGTTGGAATTGTGTTTGGCTCTTAACTGTCATTTCCCTGACATTTCTCTGTTTCCTCCCCTCAGCTGTCCTATCCTGTGCAGTGAATAATGGAGGCTGTGAGCATGAATGTGTCCAGCTTTCTCCCGTTCACGTCCAGTGCCGCTGCAGACGCGGATACCAGCTCACAGCTGATGGCAAGCACTGCAGACGTGAGTCTTGCTCTTCTACTTATGTATATTTCACATCTAACAGTGGCTGGACTTGGTGATTTTTCACTGTTTTAAATAGCAAGGCTTCATACTCAACTTACTATATAGTCGATATAATGTTGTTGACAAAAACGGAATATTTTGTCCAATAATCCTGCCTTTAGTACAGTAGTCAGAAGTCATATATCATAAGTTTTGGATACTGCTGCCCCCAACTAGACCAGCACAAGACCAGCGCTAAGCAGTCTGGACCAGTTTGGAAATTCATGTTGGTCTAACACAGTTGTTTCAGCAGGGTGTAGAATCAGTTATATGTGTTGCTTATTTAAACTCTTTACCTTTTGAAAGTTTTGTTACGTTCATGAAGTTGTCCATAAAATGTCCCGGCAGTGCATATCACATGCTGTTAGTCAAAGAGCATGCTGACAAGAGGATGAAAGTAGGAAAAGCTTTGGTCTAAAACTGTGTCATAAAGTAAGTATGTAGCTTTTGGACATGTGGATAGAAGGGTTTTTGGCAGAGAGGTAGAAGCTAAAGAAACTGATCAACATCACTAAAACACAGATGTGCTGTTTCCAAAGATATTGGCCACTGAGTTGGAGACTTGAAGATTGCAGCAGAGGGCATCTGTATCAGTCCTTACTGAATTCAAATAAAGTTAGACTAGTGTGTCATAACCAATCAAACGTTGAGTCACAAATGACATACTTTAGACTGAATTAGTATACTTTTAAAAAGTGGCACAGCTCAAGAGACCTTCAGACCTCAGTTAGTGCAGTGTGCGTCACTTGAACAGCAATATCTTTAACCGCTGTGCATTTTGGCCCCTGAGAGAAACTTATATTATTCAGGCTATAGCAACCTCATCTTGGCGGACATTGTGTCAATTCCAGTGTGTCTGCCAAAATTCACATTCAATCTACACTACCACACAGATCCAATATCCTGACACTCACCAGAGACAATTGTTCCCCTATGAAGTGTTACCACGAGAGTTAGGTGAAGACAAGGAGAAAAGACTAGGGAGAAAGAGAATGTGTATCTTATTGTGTAACTGTAAGACATTGACAAAAAACATGCAGGCATCAGTGTGTTCATGAGAGAGGGGTAGACAGTTCATTTCGGCAAATGGAAAACAGTGTCATTTTATTGTTTTCATGCTGTTGTGATCAAAGTACAGAGGAGTCTTGGGACAAAAGTCTTTGTACTAGTTAGTTTACTTAAAGACAATCCAAACAGTACTGTTGCTGTGCAATGCTACAGCAGTGGTATCAGATGGCAATACCAAGGCACTTTGAGTTATACCGTGGTCAGGGATGAATTGGAACTAAAAAACATTGTATCTCACTATGTCATATGTGTCATAAACATCATGCTGCATTACATATTCAAGCAGTTTCACACTCTGTTGTTCTGAATCAATCAACACTATACCTATAACACTATCCACCTTATTTTTTATGTAAAAAGGTTGGCCATTTTTTACTTGAATGTGAGACTAGTTTCAGCTACTTAAATTTTTCTCTGTAAAAACTCTGTATGCTGCTTAATACTGCAAATTGGTATTTGTTGTTATTTTATGTTTTTTTATCATAAACACTGATTTGTAGAGCAAATACTTATACCGTTTACTGAACTTTATTCTTCTTTTCAGTTAGCAGTTAATGAATCGGAAGTGTTGCACATTCACAGGAAATAGCTTCCTTCTGCATTGTAAAATGAGCTCAATTGAATTACTGATATTCAGCAATTACATATAACAGCATGATTGCAATACTTCTTTTATGCAACAGTTAAATAAACAATCAGTTAATAATGAATAACTTCGATTTAAATGACATATTGTCAGTTTATTTGTCTTTTGACCTGTCAGCAAAAATAGTTCAACACAAAGGTCAAAGCAGAATTAAAAGTTGTGCATGTATGAGTAGCACACAGAAGTACCTTTGCTAAGTGACTCCATGTTTTTGAACAAATCGCTTGAGTGAATGATTCAATGACTTATAAAGACAGTAGTGTCCGAAATTGCACACTCTCCACTGGATGGCAGTTCATAATGTCCCCGTAATTTTCTCCCTGCTGTTTTATGAATACTACAAAGTCGATATTTATGTGACTTAAGTCGAGTCGAGTTGCTGATGACGTCATTAATGAACAAATAAGCCTGAACCTTGAGCTGAGTGTCGAACGCAGGTTGCTTTGTGCACAGCTCTGGCATATGACACAGCACTGCCCACAAGGCTATTGCTCCTACATAACAGCTTATTTTGATCAGTTATTTTGTCTTTAGATTTAGAGTTATATTTCTCACAGATTTCTGCTTGTTCCAAATCAGATACAAATAAAGCAGCACAGTAAAGATTACATTTATATGAATGCATTAGTGAGAGAGCGATTGCATGTGAATTAATTCTACCTGTCTTCTAATAGTGAAGCTGTGGGTTTTAATTACTAAGAAATATATGCTAAAACATTTCAGTTTCTAAGCTATTTTATTGATAAATCACAGAATAGTGTTCACAATACATTTCTGCGCTGCAGAATGTTTCTGTGCGCTTGATCTGCACGTGATGTGCGAGCTACTGTTTGTATGTGTGTGTGTTGCAATGCAACATTAGTTTAGAATGGCAGTTAACTTACATGTACAATAACTGTTTAAATCATGCATTCACCCAATCAATTTTGAACATCCAGATGGTATAATCAAATATTCTCAGAGTGTGCATTTATTTGTCATTTTAACTGTTGGAAACAGAGCGTAAAAGTAGACTTCAAAGATTTTTTATCCTGTTACGCCAACTATAGGCCATGATTAGCGACTAGTCGATTTAGCAGAAACTCTTTACTCTCACTGCAGTGTGCAACAAGTGTCATAGCAACTGCTGAGGGAACGCACAGAGTCACATCATAACATCATTTTCAACACACTCAAATGTATCTAATATGATAAACAGAGCTGCGTTATCTCATACTCATGACCGGAAATGGCGCTGTGACTGTGGTATAATAAAAGTCCCGCTGCTCGCGAGGTGTGTTGCGTTCTTATTAGCAATCACTCCAGCGGCCTTGCTCAGCTCCCACAACACTCGGTCCTGCTCTGCTTCATACTACAGTAATGTTAATAATCACATCCATGAACTTGATTTCTGCTTGAGTCCTATCCCAATTATTTTCCACCGGCAGTGAGGTGAAGGCCACATGTTCCAAGATTCTGCGCTCAAACTTGGCGTCATCAAACTACGCCTTTGTTTTGAATAAGCGACCTCTAGCGGACGGAAAAGTTACATAGTGCACCTTTAATGTATCAGAGTTTTTGAATGAATCAGTTGAGCCAACATATCAGTGATTCACTTATAAAGGCAAACTATTTGTATAATTATGTGATGTGCAGAAAGAGTCACTTTAACATCCCCACCGCTGGACACACAAACACAGACAAGTGAAGTGAAACCAATGCTAATGTATATCAGCAATGAATATCATATTCATGGTATTTAAATGGCAGTCCAAGGCCTCGAATTGTCCCCGATTTGCTCACCCAAATCTATAAAAATGTGTTGAAAATTAAGTTTATGGCTGTCATAAACCTGGCATTATTTGTTTCTCCCCGATGTAGTCATGCTAAAAGTTAAAAACTATTTTTTTTCTTAAAAAATAAATAAATAAATAAATATTTTGGATAAAAACTGTCCTCCAAAGGGTCTCAAAATTGCATTGTATATATATGATGTGTTTTATGTCTTAACGTGATTGAGGCAAGTATGAGAATGCATGAATTATATATGTGTATTACATGGACTGTGTTGACAAGATAATGAGAGTTTGTGTGCATGAGGGAGACAGCCAGTAAAATGACTTATATGATCTGACTTAAATGGCATGTGTTTCAGTGAGGAACCCATGTACGGAGAGGAACGGCGGCTGTATGCACTTATGTCGCAGTGACGGCGGTCATGCTGTGTGCAGCTGTCACCAAGGCTTCACGCTGGCCCCGGACCAGAAGAACTGTGAAGGTAAAAGCTTCTGACAGCAGCAGTAAAGGGTCTTCCCACCATGCTTGGGTTCAATTGCACTGTCATGGAAATTATTAAATGGTCTCTAATCTGCTGGATCCTCTTTTTTCCAAAATTTTTAAAGAAGTTTCTTTCCCATGCAGTGAGAACAGTGGAAGCACTGTGTTAAATTAGACAGCTGAAAACTGTAGAACATGGCTCATCTTCTCAAAACTGGCCAGGACTGGCGAGGGAGACAGTGAGCAGAGCTTTCCACTCTCGAGTCCATGATGGAGCCAGTTAGAACTTGAGAGGTTGCACTCATTGATATTCATTGAAGTGATTATACAGGGCAGAAATTTCAGTTTTCTGACTCAACAAATCCAGAATGGAGTTCTCATCTGATTAGCTATCTGTATAAATAGAGAAAGTTGACATATCATCAGGAACTTGTAATTGGTGCGTTTCAGATGTTGATGAGTGTGAAACGGGACTGGCGGCATGTGCTCACAGTTGCAGGAACACCCCGGGCTCTTTCTCCTGCGTCTGCAAACCAGGATATGAGCTGGGCTCTGATGGCAGGAAATGCTATCGTGAGTTACCTTTCTCTTAATTAACTTCTGAGCATGGTTCACAGAGCCACAGTGGTCCTAAAAAGTAGGGATGGGTGGGACAAGTCTGAAGTATTGATCAATCCTGCAATAAAAGTGATTTAACTACCCTACCATTTAAAAGTTTGGGGTTGGTAAGATTTTTAACAAAATAAGTATTTATGCTCACCAAGGCTGCATTTATTTGTTTAAAAATATAGTAAAAACAGTATTATTGTGAAATATTATTAGATTAAAATAACTGTTTTCTATTTGAACATATTTTAAAATGTAATGTATTCCTGTGATCAAAGCTGAATTTTCAGCTTCATTACTCCAGTCTTCAGTGTCACATGATCCTTCAGAAATCATTCTGATATGCTGATTTAGTACTCAAGAAATATTTCTTATTATTATCAATGTTGAAAACAGTTGTGCTGCTTCGTATTTTTTTGGAAATCCTGATACATTTTATCAGGATTGTTCGATGAATAGAAAGTTAAAAAGTACAGCGTTTATTTGAAATTGAAATCTTTTGTAACATTATAAATGCCTTTACTAACACATTGATACATTTGATGTGTACTTGCTAAATAAAAGCATCAATTTCTTTCTAAGAAAAATACTGACCCCAGATTTTTGAACGGTAATGTATTTGATTTATTTAGCAAGAAAATAATTCATAAATTATGCTTCAAAGTGACAACATTGAACTGTATTAAGGAATTGTTAAAGAACTATTTCTTATCTGTACAAAAAGTAAAGATTCCTCATGTTCTGTAATTGTTGTTAGAACATAATACACAAAGATTGTTTGTTGAACATTTGCAGTTTAGGCCTATCAAACTTTAAATCAGTATCAGTATATAGCTCATTTTCTTTTCTTTTCTTATGAAATGTTATTATGAAACTAGCACAGTAAAGTCAAGTCATCTTTATTTATATAGCGCTTTTTACAATGCTGATTATTTCAAAGCAGCTTCACAGTGTTAACAGGAAAACAATGCAACAGAATTTGATTTGGCTGTATAGCCGCTCTGGTGAAAACGGTGATCTCATTTCAGTTATCATATAGCGACAATGTGAGCAGATCAGTAATTTAGATGATATAGTTAATTTAGTTTAGTAAGTACATTTATTTGGATATTTAGTTGAAAATTTAGTGTCCCCAACTGAGGACACTAAAGATCGAAGAATGTTTGTAAAATAGAAGAGTGAAGAATGGCTGTAAAAATTGAAATTGAATTTAAAAAATAAATACATTTACTGGTAGTGGAGTTATTGGTATTGATTTAAGCAAAATGGACCTAGCACTTGATATGTTCCAAAAACATTTGATAACCAGAAAGTGACAACTTTGATAATTGTTATCTAATGCAGTCGCATTCATGCTATTTTAAAGTGTTCATAATATCTTTTTAACAATTGTTCCTTCAAATTATAAATTTTTCTGTAGGCATTGAAATGGAGATTGTTAACAGCTGTGACTCTGATAACGGTGGCTGTTCACACCACTGTCAGCACGGCGCGCTCGGACCCATCTGCAGCTGTAACCAGGGTTATCAGCTCGCAGAGGACCTCAAAACCTGTTTGGGTGAGTGTGCAGGTGTACAGACAGATACATAAATTAGTTTTACAGAATAACTCCAATGAAATCTATATCTTGGATTCAGCGTGCACCCAGCTGCTCTGATAAACCTTTAAAATCATCATTCCTCAAACAAAATTAACGACTATTTCCTGCAAAAGCAAATGTCTGCCAGCTGGATCTCAGCGGTTTTAGGTCTTGTGTTTCTCTGGCTGTGCCCTGAAGGTTCTCTCTGAATAATGACCCCTCTGCATAACTGGAATTGTGCTTATGTAAATACTCGGTTTACAGAGTCTTAATGCACACTGATGGCTCATGGCCTCACTTCCTGTGCTGCATTTTTTGTCTTGTAGATCTGGAAGAATGTGAGGAGGGAACTTCATGCTGTGAGCAGGACTGCACAAACTACCCTGGAGGTTACGAGTGCTACTGCAGGGCAGGATACAGACTCAATGCAGATGGATGTGGATGTGACGGTACTTCACAACCTGTTTACTACTGATCGACTATTAAAGAAGAGCAAGGAGACATATTAGTTACTGGCAATGCTATAGTGATAACAGCCTTAGTTACATCACTGTGCAGTCACATTGTCTAATAGTGTTGTGTTTTCCGCTGGTGTGTAGATGTGGATGAGTGTCTGTCTGATAATGGGGGCTGTGAGCACACTTGTCAGAACACAGCTGGCTCCTATCACTGCTTCTGTCGGTTTGGAAACCGGCTTGCTGACGATAGACATTCCTGCATCCGTAAGTACACCATGGAGGTCACAGAGTATTTTATTTTATTTGCACAACGTCCAGCCAGCTGATAAACCTATTCAGTATGAAACATAGTTGCAACAGCAAGACAACATTGATCATGTCAATATATCTGTTTCTTTGTGTAGCCCTGGAGAGAGCAGTTGAGGAATTGTCCAGTCCATTGGTGTTTGAGAGACCTCTCCTTCATCTCACTCTCCTCCAGGACTACCCACAACCCCTGGAGCGCTATCACGACTATGAGGAAGACAGCTTCGGAGAGCTTCGGGCAGAGAGCACCCTCTCTGAGAAATTTGGTGTGTTGTTTTGTCAAGTGTCTTCGTTTTTTATTAGTGGGGCTTGCTTCTTATTACTCTTACGTTTGTCTTGTCCATCACAGTGTGTTTGAATGGGACATTTGGCCATGACTGCAGCCTGACGTGTGATGACTGCTCTAACGGAGGACTGTGTAACATTGACAGAGATGGTTGTGACTGCCCAGATGGTTGGACAGCGATCATCTGTAACCAAAGTGTGTCCATTATGTAGTGTGAAACATACACTACTATTCAAAAGTTTTGATTTAATTTTTGGTTTTAAATGTTTTTGAAAGAAGTCTCACCAAGGCTGCATTAATGTGTTAAATGCAGTAATATTGTGAAATATTATTACAATTTAAAATAACTGTTAATGTACCGTAGATTGATTCAGCATCATTCCTCCAGTCTTCAGTGTCACATGATCCTTTAGAAATCATTTAATCTTTTTTTTAATTATTATTATTATCAATGTTGAAAACAGTTCTGCTGCTTAATATTTCTGTGGAAACAGTGATACTTTGTTTCAGGATTTTTTTGATGAATAAAAAGTTTAAAAGAACAGAATTTATTTAAAATAGAAATCTTTTGTAACATTATTAGTCTTTACTGCCACTTTTGATCAATTTAATGTGCCCTTGCTGAATAAAAGTATTAATTTCTTTTTAAAAAAAAAACTTTTGAACACTAGTGTAGGCCTATAGTTCTCATATTTACTTTTTACGAAATAACACTTTCTTTTGTCCATTTTAGCCTGTCCAGAGGGAACATTTGGCAGAAACTGTTCTTTCTCTTGTAAGTGCAAAAATGGTGGCACCTGCGACCCGATTAGCGGGAAGTGCCGCTGCCCACCTGGAGTCAGTGGAGACCTGTGCCAGGACGGTGAGTGACTGTGAGATTAGAGCATAAAATTAAACCGTATCTCTGCCAAATCTGATGTTGCAATTACTGTTGGTATGTTATATGAAATATGGCTTTTGTTTTCTGTCTCAAATTGCATCTGATATTAATCTGTAAATTAAAGCTAAAGTGTGTAGTTTTTACTCTCTGTGTTTTAGGTTGTCCAAAGGGACTATATGGAAAGCACTGCAACAAGAAATGTAACTGTGCCAATAACGGCCGCTGTCACCGCACATATGGAGCCTGCCTGTGTGATCCAGGGCTCTACGGCAGGTTCTGTCACCTACGTAAGTCCAGCAGTACATCACAGTGACTTAACTCCAGTACACACTCTAGAAGGACATGTTCCTGGATCAACATCCTTTTCTGGACACAGCATTCCTATGAAGCAATCAAAGCCCTAATCTTATTCCAAACCATAATCATAAAATCAAAGGGAAAAGATACCAAAAGTCTGAGACCACTAACACAAGTATATAATACAAGTTTGGGTAATCTCAGTAGTCCACCTTAGACATTCTCCTGATTATAAGTAACTTTGCAAGTACATGCCAACTTATACTACTAACCATAACAATAATCTAACAGTTACTTATACTCAAGTTAAGTCACTTTTATTTATATAGTGCTTTATACAATAAAGATTGTTTCAAAACAGCTTTACAGTGATAACAGGAAAATTATTAAATAATGCAGAGTTTCTCTAATGAGAGTTAGCTGACATGCAGTTGCAAATTAATGAGTTAGTTGACATGTAGTTGCAGAGTTACTTATAGTTAGTAGAATGTCTTAAGTGGATTATCGAAATAAAGTGTAGCCCAAGTTTGTGTTAAACATGATAATCATGTTCTCCAGCATGATTTGAGATGATCCAAAGAGCATCTTGAGCTTCAGTGAAAGAACATTTCAGTGTTCCTGAGTTCACACTTACAAATAAGTCAGATAGAATAAATGGTATGCATGTTTGGCGTGCTGTCTGAGGAGAGGGCTCCAAGCTCGTATTTGGCCCGAACCCAGAGTACTCCCCCCGTAGTCCTGGCTATGGTAGGAACAAGCCAAGAGTTGGGAGTCGGGGTGGTGAAGGGATGCTGAAAACTGTCCAGGAATGTAGGTAAGTCTACTGTTTATATATATAGGCTTCCTCTCATGATGATAGGATAGACGTGGTAATTGCTGATGACGAGTTGATTGGATAGATCATTTGAACGTGCTCCTCCTGAACTTTGATTAGTGATTATCATTGCACTAAAGACAAAATAATGGTTATTTATTGGCATCGATGGTGCCACGAATCCATGGAACCTTTCCATTCCACAAAAGGTTCTTCAGATTATTAATATTTTCTTTACACTAAAAATATGTTCTTTTTAAGTAACCTAAAATGGATCTTCTATGGCAGGGGTCTCCAAACTCAGGATTAGCACCCCTTTAGGACTGAGTTTGGAGACCCCTGTTCTATGGCATTGCTGCAAAAAAACTTATTTTTAGGTGTGTCTGTCATAAAAGTTTCTTCATTTAAAATAGTAAAATAAAAAAAAAAAATATATATATATATATATATATATATATATATATATATATATATATATATATATATATATATATCCAGGTTTAAATTAAATTCCCAGATTTCTGATTTTTAGTGCGGTTCAAACCTAAACTTGATACCTGATTCATTGATACATTGATTCAGTGGATTGTTGTTCCTGAACTTACAATGATGTTGATCCAGGAACATGTCCTATCTGGGTTAATAATGTTATCATTTTAACATCTGATGGTTCTCCTGAACAGAATGTCCTACACAATGTCTTTTCCAGCTTGCCCCAAGTGGTTGTATGGATCTGGCTGCTCGTCGGAGTGTCAATGTGTGCAGCAGAACACACTTGAGTGCCATCGACGTCATGGAACATGTGTGTGCAAGCCTGGCTATCAGGGCAAGACCTGCAGCCTAGGTCAGTTCAGGGAGTACAATTCACTTGTTTGACAGCTTGTGTGCGAGAAAAATGTTTTATCTGTTGTTCTTTGCTTTTTAGAATGTGATAGTGGACACTATGGTCCAGGATGTAAATCAAAATGCCATTGTCCATTGGGAGTGTCTTGCCATCACATGACCGGACAATGTCAGCGCCAGTGCCCAGCCGGTCTGCACGGAGAGCACTGCGAACAAAGTGAGTTTAAGTCATGCATTAGCTGGAATGCAGTGACATTCGCACAGCACGGTACTAGAAGAGCTTCCATAAAAGTGGATTTATGGCCATTTCTGAGAGTCATTGTGTAAGTTACGCTGACTAGCGTTTGACAGTATGAATAACATGAGGAGGCCAGGCCAAACACAGCTGCCAAACACTGATGGAAATACCTTTATCTCCTGGCTCGCTGGTTAAGTGTGGTTTCTTTAACACGGATATGATCCTGTATTTCACTCAAGTGAAAGATCTAGAATATTCAAGCCAGGCATGTTACAAAACAGATTTTAAAGGGGAAATGTCATGGATAACAGTAATTTTCTTGGCCTTTTGAAAGTTTGATGAACTATGTTGAGGTCACAGGTCGGTTCTGACATGGTCAGCAGGGGAAAACAATGCTCAATGCACATAATTAATGCTAAAACTAACAGTTTAATCATGCATTGTTAGAGTAGAGTGATGCAGTGTAGACATATTTTTGTAAGCCCCCGTTCCCGCAACAAAAACCCAGTAGGTTTTGTCCATTGGCTTTTGGATTATTGTAGAAAATAAGCTCTATGACCAGCAAAAGTTTGGTCATGATAGTCTTCACAAATGAACTACTTTTATGAATTATGAATTTTGAAGCCTAAATACAATTGGCAAAAGTAAAAAGCTAAACATTGGCTAACTAAATCAGTCACATGACTGTTCTGTGTGGTGCTGTTTATATCCTTGACAACATCTGTAGTCCAATTTAGCCACTTGTTAACAACTGCCTTTTTCAAGTAAAAGCTTTCAAAAAAATCACAAGGCTGATGTATTTTATGTCGTAGAATAAAACATGAACATATCTTGAGTTTGTTGATCACAGACTTTATTTCAGATATTTCACCAAAATCAACTGAGTTCGGGACGATGGAACCAGAAGTGCTAAAATGCTAACTCGTTTCTGGATTTTGGCAGTACTCTATAGCAAAATAAACTTTTAAAAGGAATGATTTGTTTCCCATGTATTTGTTTGCATGTAGCTAAAATTATTATTAATATATTAGCGCAAATTCATCTGTCACTTAGTGGTAAATTTCCAAATTAGGATGCCAATATAGACAGGTTGCAAATGCACCCTATTCCTCAAACTATGAACATGAACAAAATGCTATATACTAAATTGCAAAAATGGGTCAGTTTACATCTACAAGTAAAAAAAAAAAAAATGGCCATGTAAGACTAAATTTGGAGAATGATTTTGGTGAAGGTGTTGAATAAGGCATTTTCAAGTTAAGAAAGAGTTCAAAAACGAAGGTGGCCCTGCTGGAACTTGTGCACTTTTATATGATATCCAGGTCAGATGACATTCAGTTACTTGAAATGATATGCATATATGCCTTTATATGAGTATAAAATTAAACTATCCTGCTGCCATGATGTTCAGAGCCCCAGCAGCCTTCATGCTTCAGTCCACTCCACTTGGCAGGTGGTACGGAAATATCCAGAATATTTCGAAAGAAACACTGAGCTGGCAGTCAAACCTCACAGCCTGGAAGTCATTAAGTGATCAGAGTTCTACGTCTGCCATCAATTAGGAACAACAGGCTGTGAAGAGAGTTGCTTTGGCTTGTCTCTGCATTTTGTGGTTGCTTGACCTGTCCATTCATTACTCTTGATGCACAGTAGACTGTCTGGCCCATGTGAAATCTGAGTCCAGGAACAATAGGATTCAAGATTCAAGATTCAAGAGTTTAATTGTCACATACACAGTTATATACAGAATATACAACCGGCAGTGAAATGTAAACAGGTCCGCTCCATGGACAGTGCAAATTCACAGTTAAAAACACAAGGAAGAAATTATAATAGAAATAGGATATAAAAAAGTACTATCTACTATATATATATATATATATATATATGTCTATATCTGTAGAATTATAAATAATCAAGAAGAAAAAAGGTAACAAATAAGGATAAAGTGGAATAAAATAATTGAAGTAGACTTTGCAGTGAGTAAACTGTAGACTTATAAATATGTGGTTAACAAATGTATAAAGAGTATAATGTGCAAACAGGTTTATGACAGGTTGTTACACAGTAACAACGAGAACAGAAAGTGCAGTGCAATGTCAGTGTATCGATGTTTATCCTGATGAAGTCACGTGATGTTAAGTGACTGAGTTCAGGAGTCTGATGGCCTGGGGAAGAAGCTCCTCCTGAGTCTCTCAGTTTTGGCCATCAGGCTTGGAGCGTACCAGATGGTAGCAGCGTGAAATGAGGGTTTGCAGGGTGATTAGAGTCCTTGATGATCTTGGTAGCTCTACCTTTGCATTTTGTAAAAGTTTTCCTGCAGAGACGGAGAGCTGACCCTGAGATACGCCGGATAAAGCGCACTACTCTTTGCAGGGCTTTGCGGTCATGACTGGTGCTGTTCCCATACCACGCTGTGATGCACTGAGTTAAAACACTTTCTATCGCCCCTAAATAGAAAGTTTTCAGGATAGCTGGTGAAACCCTGAATTTCCTCAGCTGGCGCAGGTGGTACAGTCTTTGCCTGGCTTTTTTCACCTGTGTCTGAATGTGAGCAGTCCAGGTCAGGTCCTCGGAGATGTTTACTCCCAGGTACTTGAAGCTGCTCACTCAGCTTCACTCAGGATGAATAATAATATTTCGATTTATTTGTAAAAGTTTTTCACAATAATTATCATTACAAAGCAACATGTTAAAAAATATTGTGTTAACCATTTATTGTTAATTTTAACCCTAAAATCATAATTTTGTAAAAAAAAAAAAAAAAAAATATATATATATATATATATATATATATATATATATATATATATATATAACATTTATCTCATTTTCATTTTCCACGGAACACCCAAATACCCCTCTAAAAGAAAGAAAATCAGACAAACAACAATCAGTATAAAAAGTAATTTACACTGTTTAATCTGTTAAAACTGTATTCTCTTTTACAGAGTGCCCTGCGGGACAGTTTGGAGTTGGATGCTCACAGTTTTGTGCCTGTAATGGAGCTCAATGCGACTCAGTGACTGGGCAGTGTCACTGTCCCGCTGGGCAGACAGGGGAACACTGTGAGGAAGGTAAGAAAAATAGCACTGAAGTGCTGCAAAGTAAAAAAACGAAACCGAAGACAGAGAGTAATTTAATACTATCAAGTGAACCATCATATTCACTTATCCCAAATTTATCTGGAATCATCATTTTACATGGTGCTTCATCTGAACCGTATTAAACAAACTGACCTCAGCTTTCTCTCCTTGCTCTACACATTTAAGAGAGATAAAATTTTTTTGCCATTAATGACTTTTCATTCTGTTCTGTTTTGGAGTGGATGAGGTAGTTAGAGGGGAGAAATTGCTGTGATTTTGGAGGTCTATTATTAGCCACATTTTGCTGAGCCAAAGATCACAGACATAACTCTGGTAATATATCCCTCCTCACGGGCCAATCCATTAGAGAAGTTCTCTCTCAAATACACAAGGGCATCATGAGGCACATTGCACAAAGAGAGGACAGAAGCCATGCCACAGAGCTAGTTAACAAGCCAGAGACAACTATTAGCTGTTAATGAACACTCAGTGTGTTCATGTTTTTCTGTCCCAGTGGGGACTTGAACCTGAATGCACACTGACTCGGCGGACTCGTGTCACCATGGGGACCTAAATTGAGGTCCTCATGAGGAAACAAGCTTATAAATCATACAGAATTAGTTTTTTGTTAGTTTTTTGAAAATGTAAAAATGCAGAAAGTTTTGTGTGACGGATAGGATTAGGGGTAGGGTTAGTGTTAGGGGAGAGAATATACAGTTTGTACAGTATAAAAAACATTACATCTATGGAGATTCTGCCATCATTTATTCATCCCTCATGTAATTCCCTCAACTATATGACTTTCTTTCTTCTGTGGAACATAAAATAAGATATTTAGAGAAATGTCTCTTCATATATGGAATATAAGTTTGGAACAACATGCGATAAATTATATCAGAATATTTGGGTGGACTATCCCTTTAACTTATTCTATAATTTATGTTCAGAGTGTGAAGAGGGCCGTTGGGGACTGGGATGTGCAGAGTTGTGTCCTTCCTGTGATAATGGTGGAGTGTGTGATCGGCAAAACGGCACCTGCATTTGCCTGCCGGGATACATGGGAAATCTCTGTCGGAATGGTAAAATTTTCATCTTTAACTTAAATAATCTTAATTCATCATCGAACCTCTGTTTAATACCAGACATCTGTCATGAGCTTGTTGTTACATTTGTATTTCTGTTTTTCGATTGCCAGTTGATATAATTCATAGGGTGGCAAATTTTGCATTTTTTTTATCAGTCTGCCCAGTTGGTTACTTTGGCCTCAGCTGCCAGTTGCGCTGTTCCTGTGAAAACAGTGGGCATTGCCACCACGTGACAGGTCTCTGTGTTTGTAAAGATGGCTGGACAGGGCCCAACTGCGCAAAAGGTAAGGTCACACTTAAAGGTCACAGATTAGATTTAGTTCTTTGTCTAGAACTTACAGTGAATGAGACCATACTAAATATGAGACAGCCATTCAGAGATCTTTTCATATGGAAGTCAGACAGCCTCTCTGACATCTAGCCCTTCTGCAAATCAGGCTCAGGCTCAGCTTTTACAAGATTCGTCTCTCCACTGTCATCACGTCCCAGCGCAACATAAGGCTGAGCTGTCCTGCAGGACCAGCTGACCTTTGCTGGTCACATTATGGCAAATGCCCAGTCTTGCCTCTTCATGCCCCATAAAATAACAAAATCCAGTCCTTCATGCATCGCTACAGATGCCACTACACCCTACTCCTTTTTCTGGCTTTATTGTGTTTGGAACAGACTTTTGTACTTCACCCATTGCTGGTCAGCATGGTTCTGTTATGTATATCTTTCTATATCTATGTATCTGTTATGTAAACACCATGAGCTTATGTAAAATGAAGCTCCATGATGTGTGTTCCATCTCCAGAATTTCTCAATTAATGCACTGTTCTTTGCACTGGCTTCCTTATTTAAGACCTCATTACCTATAATTCAGCCTGAATTTTAATAGGAATTACATCACATCCAGTTGGACGGCCACATACTTATTTCAGTGTAGATGAAATAAGAATTTGATAGAATATGATGAATATGATCAGCATTTAATCATTTTTATCAGCATTTTTGTCTACATTAATTAAATATACTTTTAATACAAAAGCAAAAGATAATGCAATATTTATTTTCAAATAAAATATTCAATGTTAAGAAGTGAACAGCCAGCTTGTGCCCTATTTACTCTCTCACTATACACTCCAGCCAAGCCATTACATTCACCTGCATTAGGTTTCTTCACATAAATGAATCCACTACATGCAGTTTGTTGCAAAAACGACTGCCAGGAAAACCTAAAGTAAATGAGTTGACTGCTTTAATAAATCTGGTCCCTTTACTTTACTCAAACTCATAATGTGATCATCTCATAGTGGCAGAGTGGGAATTAATTATTTGATGTAATGGGGCATGTATATTCTGTGGCAGCTTGTGAGCCGGGACACTGGGGACCAAACTGTGCCAACCAGTGTGACTGCAGGAGCAGCGTGGGCAGCTGTGACCCTGTGACTGGGCAGTGCCATTGTGACGCAGGCTACATGGGACCACGCTGTGATCAAAGTATGCGCAACCGTTGGTACAGGTATGTCCTTCAGGGAACATAAATCAAGCATTTTCTGATGTTTTTGTTGCATTTTCTAGAGTGTTCCCAGGGTTTCTTCGGCCAGGGCTGCCGCCACAGATGCCAGTGTGAGAATGAAGCAGCGTGCGAGCATGTGAGCGGTGCCTGTACTTGTTTACCAGGCTGGACTGGAACATACTGTGAAAAACGTAGGAAAAATGTCTGGTTATGTTCTACATATCTTTAAAACTAGTCCATTTAACCTGTTTGAGTGTAAATATGTATCTTCAACAGCATGTCCTGAGGGCTTTCACGGGTTTGAGTGCCAGCAGAAGTGCCAGTGCTTGAATGGTGGCCGTTGTCGCTCCATGACTGGAGACTGCCAGTGTCCATCGGGCTGGGTCGGGCCCTTCTGCAACACCGGTGAGTCACTTTTCTGCAGTCAACATCCCATGACAATGAATGGTAACAAGAGGCATGTTCAAAGCCTTCCCTCTCTCTTTCGTGTAAGCAATAAAACAGATGCTCTGAGTTTGTGTGTCAGCGGATCGGCACACTTTGCATGCCTCATCCTGATGTGTGACTGCAGGCTACAGCTCTTTGATGTGGAATCCTGGTGGCATTGTATTTCAGGATGTAGGCTATGGTTTTATTGATTATGTTTGTCTTGCTGTAGCATGTGAAGCTGGCACCTATGGCCCTGGCTGCCATCAAACCTGTAACTGCCACAATAATGCCACCTGTGACCCTGTTGATGGGAGATGTGAGTGTGGAGCAGGATGGACAGGGAGCAGCTGTGAACAAGGTGATGTATTTATTGTAACTGTCCTCACAAGCCCCCACAGAAACATAATCATAAAAAAATGTATTTATTTAAAATAGCAACATTTTTATATAAAATTCACTCTGAAGACGATATACATTTGTTTAATTAATGGCAATAACATGAAAAATGTGCCATAATTTATTATAAGTTTATAGGAAGATTGCTGCCATCTACTGGAAAATAAACACTTTTAAAATGAATTTTGAAACTCCTTAAAACAGAATGCTTGAAGTTCTCAATGAATACAGTTTTGTACATGAATGCTAAATGCTATAATGTGGCTTAGGTGCTATTTTTGTGTAGTTTCACCATTATCAGCTTTTTTAAATTATTTTTATAATACACTCACCTAAAGGATTATTAGGAACAGCATAGTAATACTGTGTTTGACCCCCTTTCGCCTTGAGAACTGCCTTAATTCTACGTGGCATTGATTCAACAAGGTGCTGAAAGCATTCTTTAGAAATGTTGGCCCATATTGATAGGATAGCATCTTGCAGTTGATGGAGATTTGTGGGATGCACATCCAGGGCACGAAGCTCCCGTTCCACCACATCCCAAATATGCTCTATTGGGTTGAGATCTGGTGACTGTGGGGGCCATTTTAGTACAGTGAACTCATTGTCATGTTCAAGAAACCAATTTGAAATGATTCGAGCTTTGTGACATGGTGCATTATCCATCTGGAAGTAGCCATCAGAGAATGGGTACATGGTGGTCATAAAGGGATGGACATGGTCAGAAACAATGCTCAAGTAGGCCGTGGCATTTAAACGATGCCCAATTGGTACTAAGGGGCCTAAAGTGTGCCAAGAAAACATCCCCCACACCATTACACCACCACCAGCCTGCACAGTGGTAACAAGGCATGATGGATCCATGTTCTCATTCGGTTTACACCAAATTCTGACTCTACCATCGGAATGTCTCAACAGAAATCGAGACTCATCAGACCAGGCAACATTTTTCCAGTCTTCAACTGTCCAATTTTGGTGAGCTTGTGCAAATTGTAGCCTCTTTTTCCTATTTGTAGTGGAGATGAGTGGTACCCGGTGGGGTCTTCTGCTGTTGTAGCCCATCCGCCTCAAGGTTGTGCGTGTTGTGGCTTCACAAATGCTTTGCTGCATACCTCGGTTGTAACGAGTGGTTATTTCAGTCAAAGTCTCTCTTCTATCAGCTTGAATCAGTCGGCCCATTCTCCTCTGACCTCTAGCATCAACAAGGCATTTTCGCCCACAGGACTGCCGCATACTGGATGTTTTTCCCTTTTCACACCATTCTTTGTAAACCCTAGAAATGGTTGTGCGTGAAAATCCCAGTAACTGAGCAGATTGTGAAATACTCAGACAGGCCCGTCTGGCACCAACAACCATGCCACACTCAAAATTGCTTAAATCACCTTTCTTTCCCATTCTGACATTCAGTTTGGAGTTCAGGAGATTGTCTTGACCAGGACCACACCCCTAAATGCATTGAAGCAACTGCCATGTGATTTGTTTAGATAATTGCATTAATGCAAAATTGAACAGGTGTTCCTACTAATCCTTTAGGTGAGTGTATAACACCCAATGGTCACATTCTCTCTTCAGATGCAATATAGTTAGAATCTGTAATATAGTTTTTTTTTTGTGCAATAATCATAATTTATATAGCATTTTAAAGGTTTTTTTTTGTTTGTTTTTTTTCAGTGTTATACAATGAACACATTTAAGATACTGTATTCAATTTAGAACTAAGTTTTTGAATTTTTAAAATCTTTTTATTCCATTGTGCTCCATCTAGCTCTTTTTATATATATATATATAGTTTATTATTATATATAATGAAATATATGCAATTCATATGGAAAACATTCCATTCATAATTAAATGAAATGTAATAATTTGACGGCTCTCATGCCAGAATCATGCTCAACTGAATGTTCACATGAAAGAGGAGATCTTTGTCTTTATTATACAAATTGTAGGTAAGAATGTATTTTTTTTGTGTGTGTCTTCCGTTCTCAGAGTGCCCAGCTGGCTTCTATGGTGTGGGCTGTCACCAGCACTGCCTGTGCCAGAATGGAGGGTCATGTGACCGAATCAGTGGGCACTGCACATGTCTTAGTGGATGGTCTGGAGTGGCCTGTGAACTGGGTAAGACAAACATTTGAAACATTTTACTGTATAACAGCAACATTTAAAGTAATTCAAATAACAGTGTGCATTAAACCATGACATTTTTTTATTTTGGTAGATGTCACGTTTTTTTTTCAAACATTCTGTTTATGTTTTGTGTTTTCAGAATGTGCTTTGGGACACTTTGGCATTGACTGTCAACACAAATGCGAGTGTGAGAATGGTGGTGTGTGTGACCGACAGAGTGGCAGGTGCTCCTGTCCAGCAGGATGGATGGGCACACGCTGTGAGACGGGTAAAAAACCTCACTGTGATCTTATAATGTTGGCCATAAGATGACAAATGCACATTTAGAAGCTATAACATACATTTATTCCCATTCCGTGTGTTTTGATCAGCATGTATTCAAGGTTTATATGGTCCAGGCTGTAAGGAGCATTGTTGGTGTGATCATAACGCCCCATGTCATCACATCACTGGCATCTGCATGTGTCCGGCAGGCTGGAGAGGGTCACACTGCGAGAAAAGTAATTTTCCCCAATGCCAGGGGATTGACAGTAATTTTTCTGTCAGATTGCCCCCTGCTGGCAGACCCATAACTCATTTGTGCTCTTTCAGTTTGTTTACCCGGTTCATATGGGAAGCGTTGTGCTCAACGATGCCACTGTCCTCGCGGCACTTCCTGTAACCATGTGACCGGGGAGTGTGGCTGCCCACCTGGTTTTACTGGTAACGGCTGTGAGCGAAGTGAGTGATTATCCATAGATCTCATTACAATTCCAGTGAAATGTCTTTTTGCTGGATCTTGCTGGTTTTGTGTTGCTCTGCTCTGCAGTGTGTCAGTCAGGTACGTTTGGACTGAACTGTAATCAGGTGTGCCAGTGCTCTGAGGTTAATCAGCTCTGTCACCCCGTCACTGGTGTGTGCTACTGTGCTCCAGGATACCATGGCAACAAGTGTGATACAGGTGCGCCCTTCATGATGTCACCTTCTTTCATTTTATGGCAAATTCACACTGCACCGATAGATGCAGACCAGCAGTGACAGTCAGATTACAGCACGTCACTTCACAGACATTTTAATTCTGATTCAGCATGTTTAGTCGCCGAAAACCCTTTTTGTCTGATCTGACAAAACCCGATAAAGTGTCTGTTGCCGTCTGTGAATTGGCCTTTAAAAGGTTGATGAACAGAAAGGATTCAATGTGACAATATGGCTGCATGGAAATTTTTATAGTAATTTATGAATACACCAAACAGGCCAAATATACTTTTATATATTTCTATACAGACATTATTATATCATCATTAATGTATGTATATTTGTATTAAAACTAACAGATTTCAACTTTTGTTTATTTTTATATCATATTAAGAACCTTTTTGCATGCATTCATTTTTGCTACTTTTCAAATGCTTTAAATATATCGATTTGTCCCAGACTTTCATCCTGAAATATAAATGGAAATATAAATATTTTTACACAATTTACAATTGTCCTTCAGTTGTGGCAGCATTGCCATTACAACTGACACTTCATTTTAAAGCGATAGTTCACCCAAAAATGAAAATTTTATGTTTATCTGCTTAACCCCAGGGCATCAAGATATAGGTGACTTTGTTTCTTCAGTAGAACACATATGAAGATTTTTAACTCCAACCGTTGCAGTCTGTCAGTCGTATAATGCATGTGAATGATAACACATGAGAGTATGAGAGCTATGAGAGTAAAAAAATATGCACAGACAAATCCATATTAAACCCTGCGGCTTGTGACGACACATTGATGTCTTAAGACACGAAACACGAAACAAATTGATGCCTCATTGTTGTTCTAGAGTGTGAGGTGGGCCGTTATGGTCCCAGCTGTGAAAAGGAGTGCCAGTGTCTGAATAACGGAGTGTGCAAGACCAGCACTGGCACCTGCACCTGCCCAGCAGGATACATTGGACCAAACTGCAATATCAGTTAGTCAGACTTTTACAATTTTCATTGAAACATTGGTCATTTCAAGTTTTAAGAAAGGTGAGTGCAGTCACTAACAGACTGTTCTCTCTCTAAAGCCTGTCCATCAGGCCGATACGGGCAAGACTGTGCACGAGTGGCTTTGTGTGGTGAAGGGGCCCAGAGCGATCCGGTCACAGGCAGATGTGTGTGCAAAGCTGGCCAGCGAGGGGAAGACTGTGGGAAAGGTCTGACGGTATTTCTGCTAAAACTGATGGTGGAGGGGATTGAGTGTGTGTGTGAAATAAGATGATGTGATTGTGTCTCAGGCTGTGCTAAGGGCTGGTTTGGGGAAGACTGTACTCAGCGCTGTAACTGCAGTAATGGAGGAGTGTGTGACGCTGTTACAGGAAACTGCACCTGTGGGTTGGGCTGGACAGGAGACAGCTGTGATATAGGTCAGCACAGATTTTAAGTTACCCAAACATGAACATGAAAATTCTGCTAATGCGCCTTTTATCAATATTTAAAATCATGTCTAAGGATGCACCAATATAAAAAAATTCTAGCCAATACCGATAAGCTAGATAATTATTTTGGTAACACTTTCTATGAAGCCCATGCTTATAATGAATTATAGCTCCATTTATACTTACTTATAAGTATTACTATTCTATAAATATACTTATAAAGACTCATTAAGACTTATACTGCATTAAAAGAACAGTTATAGTTACATTTATATTATTTTTACAAGTCATGCATTTGCTTTTTTAATGTGCATGCTCATAATCCATTATACACTGATTTATAAGTATTGATTTGTCAGTCGTATGGCTCCATGAATGCATTTATAAAGATGCAGCCTGCATTGCTATGTTATTATATTATAGTTACAATGACGTTTTAGTAATTCAGATTTCAAATAAGTTAATATATTCTTATTATCCATATGTGTTCTTATAAATACTTATTGTGAGTAATACAGTTACTAACCTCTATAAATGCATCAGTGATGGCTTTAAGTATAGGAAAATTGCATTGTTTTCACTTAAGCAAATGTTAAGATCAAGAATCATAAATGTGCTCACACATAAA
The DNA here is from genome assembly GCA_018749465.1 of Paracanthobrama guichenoti. Classification (NCBI taxonomy): domain Eukaryota; kingdom Metazoa; phylum Chordata; class Actinopteri; order Cypriniformes; family Gobionidae; genus Paracanthobrama; species Paracanthobrama guichenoti. The sequence goes on along the minus strand of CM031965.1, from coordinate 25,993,171 downwards.
CAAAAATGTATAATAACTAATTTAACTAATGAACAATAATTCCTGTAATAAAATAATGGGGAAAACACAGAAATCCTTTAGACAGAGTTGAAAAAAATATATATTTTTTAATGTTACATACTAGCAACTAGCTACTTTATAGTGTAATTTCAAACTGCTATAAGCAATACAGTGCATATAGATGAGGAGATATAGATTTTAACAAATCAACATTAAACATTAGCCATTAAAGACACAATTGATAACTAATTGGAACTATTTTATATTTGATCATTCATAAATCAGTGTATAATGGATTATGAGCATGCACACTGAAAAAGCAAAGTGCATGACTTAAGTAATTATAAAAAATAATATATATATAACTATAACTGTTTTTATAATGCAGTATAAGTCTTAATGAGTGTTACGGATTTGGTGTGGAACAAACTCACGAAGGAGAACTTGGAACTTGGAACTTGGAACTTGGAACTTGGAACTTGGAACTTGGAACTTGGAACTTGGAACTTGGAACTTGGAACTTGGAACTTGGAACTTGGAACATTAACTCGGGAAACCAGGCAGGGAAAACACCAACAAACGCGAACGAGAACCGACAAACACTGAGGGCACACAGAGGGCTTAAATCCACAGGAAACTAGATTAATTAACAATACACAGGTGGGACAGATGAACTCATAATGAGGGTGACCATGGAAACACGGGAGTGGCGGGAAAACTAAACAAAGGAACATGTGACCGGGAAACACAACATGTGACAATGAGTCTTTATAAATATATTTATAGAATAGTAATACTTATAAGTATAAATGGGGCTATAATTCATTATAAGCATGGTCTTCATAGAAAGTGTTACCATATTCAGTCAAAATGTAAAATTCTAAATGAAATATAAAATAATACTTACATTATATAAATATGATAAATTATACATATACATGAATTTAGGTATCACAACATTTAGTGTATAGTAAAATGGATATTAATTAAATGAGAGTTATTTTTAAAAACTGTTGTTGTGTTGATCAGAGTGTCCCAGAGGGAGATATGGTCCTGACTGCAGGGAAGCGTGTGACTGTAAAAATAACGGCACTTGTGACAGAGTGACGGGCGAGTGTCACTGTCCTCCTGGGTACTATGGGCATCTCTGTGAACATGGTGAGAAAACATCTTTGTCATCAAATTTTGTATCCTGTATTTTAGTCAGTTTTGTAATGATTCTTAATTTATTTCTTTTTTTAATCAAAAGCATGCCCTGTTGGTTTCCATGGTCATCGCTGCCAGCTTCTGTGTGACTGCCGTGCCAATGCACCTTGTGACCCTGGAACGGGCCGCTGCCTCTGTCCTCCAGGTTACAAAGGACTCCGCTGTAATAGAGGTGCAGAGCTCTTGAATAATATTTTTAGGGTTTTTTCCCTAAGGGGGGTTTTTAGTCATTTTTCCCCATATAATCACATTTTTAATTCTCGTATGCAATTATTATTATTTTCTTTTTTGAATATATTTTAAAATCTAATTTATTCCTGTGATCAAAGCTGAATTTTCAGCATCATTACCCCAGTCTTCAGTGTCACATGATCCTTCAGAAATCATTCTAAACATGCTGATTTACTGCATAGATTTATATTTTTGTGGAAACTGTAATATGGTATGAAAATTCTAACGTGTGTGTGTGTGTGTGTGTGTGTCTGTATACATGCCCACACACATATGTTGGGTTTCCATGTATTATGGGGACTGGCATAGACATAACCTTTTGCAGTTCATTTCAAAAAACAAAACAAAAACATAATTCATTATGATTTATAAGCTGTTTTCCTCATGTGAACCAAAAAAATGACCTGACAAGGATTGCCATCTTTGTTAGTTAAATCATCTTTGTTAAAAAGCCAACATTATTATCTTTGTGGGGACATTTTGTCCCCATAATATAGGGTTTACCAGGGTTATTACCTACGTTACATATTGTTAAATGTTGATATTAACAATATTAACTAATATTAATAAATGCTGTATAAGTATTTTCATTGTTAGTTCATGTTGACTAATGTAGTTACAGGGGTAGTTCACCCAAAAATGAAACTTCTGTCATTAATTCCTCACCCTCATGTCGTTTCTAAACCTGTGAGAACTTTGTTCATCTTCAGATATTTCTGATGAAATCCGAGAGCTCTCTGACCCCTCCATAGACAGCTATTCAATTAATTAACACTTTCAAGGCCCATAAAGGTAGTAAAGACCGTTAAAATTGTCTATGTGACTCCAGTGGTTCAACCTAAATTTTATGAAGCGATGAGAATACTTTTTGTGCTCAAAAAAACATTTCTTCATGTCTGTGTCAGAGTCTTACTCTGTTGACGTAGTGTAAACAGTGCAGCGCGTGCGCATGCGTTGTGGTGCTCACATGAACAGCGTCGACCAATGGTAAGCCGCCGTTCTGAAAGCTTTACTGTTTACACTACGTCAACAGCGTAAGAGTCTGATACAGGCTAGAAGACATTGTTGAATAAGGCGTTATTTTTGTTTGTGTTTTGCGCACGAAAAGTATTCTCGTTGTTTCATATCATTAAGGTTGAACCACTGGAGTCTTTACTACCTTTCTGGCCCTTGAAAGTGATAATTAAATTGCTGTCTATGGAGGGGTCAGAGAGCTCTCGGATTTCATCAAAAATATCTGAAGATGAGTTTGGAATGAGATGAGGGTGAGGAATTAATGACAGATTTTTTTTAGTTTTTTTTAGCCCTTTAACTAGGGCTGGGCTAATATGGCAAAGCAAAAATTCTCGATTTTATCAGAACGATTGACCGATTTCGATGAGCTAATTTTCCTGTTTTAATGTTTGGCGAATGTGTTTGCACACGTCTGTTGAACTCGTGTCTCGCGTCTTTAGCGGCATCTCCATGAAATGGCATTCTAAAAACGCGCCACTCAGGTTAGAAGAATGTTCAGTCAGCGTCTAATATGTTTGCTTTTTTCCCCATTCCACTGCCTGCGTCTTGTTTTTTTTCAACACAATGTCGCATTCTGTGTGAACAGCCACCTGACTTGATGTGTTACTTTCACTGAGCGCATCACACGAGAGCGGTTCATCAGGTGCGCCATGTAGTCGTGTCATTTGTCAACATGCATAACGTTTGCTAACATTTTTTATTCAAAACCGCGATTTCTCGATTTAAAACTAATAAAACCGTGCCAAAACATTAAATACAAATTAATCTGAAAAATCGCCCAGCCCTACTTGTAACTAATGTTTACAAATTAAAACCTTATTGTACAGGATTACCATTTTTCATTCTGTACGTGTATGTTTCAGAGTGTGAGGCAGGAAGATTTGGGCCTAATTGTGTCCACAAATGTGACTGTGATGGAGACACACCATGTGACCCCGTCAGTGGCAGGTGTTTGTGTCCACCTGGGAAAATGGGATCTCGCTGTGATCTAGGTGAGCCTTCCACCAGATTTCTTCACCAAATTTGACTTTTCCTTCAGTCATTCAGTCAAATATTTATTTTTGAACTCACATCAGACTGTGGAGTAAACCGGTTTGGGTCTGACTGCTCAGAGAGATGTGAATGTCACAACGGAGGCCAGTGCAATCCACGCAATGGACGCTGCACCTGTCTGAACAGTTGGGTCGGACCAAGCTGTCAAGAGGGTAATTTCACTATTGGTCATTCACATTAACCTTCACATTTAAAGGTGCAGTGTGTGAATTTTAGCGGCATCTAGTGGTGAGGTTGTGAATTGCAATCAAACTCCGCTCACCCCTCCCTTTCGAAGCGCATAGTGAAGCTACAGGGGCCGACATAGGACCAAAATGCCGTTGTCGGAGAGAGCAGAGAGTGACTAGCGTTCTGTAGACAAGTTTGTCCGTTTAGGGCTACTCTAGAAACATGACGACGCAAAATGGCGACTTCACTGTAAGGGGACCCGCGGTGTATGTAGATAGAAATGGCTCATTCTAACATAAAGGTACATTATGTAAGGTCTGTATACACCACTGAAAACCTCATAAATGATCCTCATAAATACTACACACTGCACCTTTAACAGTGATCTCAGAATAACTTTCCTATATCATATGTGTTAATAACAGGGCTCACATCGAGTCAGAGTACTAGCAGAAACAAAAGGACGGACTCGTCAGTATAGCGGTGTCACGGTTTCTTGCCTAGTTCAGTAACGGACTTGGACAGCGTCACTGACTGTAGCATTTTTTTAAAGATCTTTGAACACAAAAGTCCACCAAACTTTGACTCTGACAAGGACATACTCCTGTGGCAGTTGAGATAGAGACTTCCATTCGTTAATAAATGATAAACTTTCTCAAGGAAAAGTGGACAACAAGTCCAACATGAAGAAGAAGACTTGTCATTTTGAAGCTCCTCCTGGATGAGGACAAATTCAACCATTTTTTTGAAGAGTTTTTTCAGCATCAGTTCTCAGGGAGATCGAGCTTCTAGACGACTTTAGTTAGTTAATCAAGGCCTTTGGTTCACCCGAAACTGAATCCCAGTGCCACCCTAACACCACTAAAATACAAGATACTTTGTTAACCACTGTGTAAACAAAGGCCTTAAAGGGATAGTGCACCCCAAAAATGAAACTTCTGTCATTTACCCTCACTAAATGGTTTGCTGTCCATTTAACTCCAGATTTTGTCTTGAGTGAAATTTTTTGCAATTGTTGTAAGACGCTTACAAACGCATGTTAATGTTATCTTACATGATTCATAATGAACATTTTCAAGTAATAATTATTTTAAGAATTTAGGTAGAATTTTGCACAAATTTGAGTTAATATGTTACTACGGTGTATAATACTTGGGTTTTGGCATATATTGTCTATATTCAAAACGTTGAACTTTTTAAATCATATAAAAATATGAAACTGGAGTCAATTTTTAACTGTTAATATGCTGTATGAATGTAAAAGTGTTTTTTTTTTTATGTGAAAACTGTACTGTAAACTATGTCATCACTATGATTTCTGTTATACTGAACCTGTTTCATCCATGTAAGGTTTTGCTAGATTTATTTTTATATAGTACCATATACATAACTACACCATGTGCATTTGTATGAAGTGTGAATTGCATTCTTAATGCAGACTATATGAACACAAAGAAAATGTATATTTCAATATTTCTGCAGCTAAGTCAGGGCCAAAGATAGCACTTCAATTCTTCTGGTTTCGCAAACATGGTCAGTGCTTTTTCTTTGTTTTGTAATGGTTGATTTTCTGGAAGCTTAAAAAAAAAATGTATTCACGATTAAACAATTTTTATATGTTGTTCTTGGTGCAACTCTGTGTTTAATGGCATAACAACAAAAATCACAAGAATGTTGGCATTATTTTGCAATTTCCATGTCACTGAATTATAGTTCATTAGACTTGCAAAAAAAAAAAAAAAAAAACATGCATTGAACTGGTGCTGGTCTTTATGCTTTTGATATTTTCAGAACAAAATATGATTTGTTTTATTAAAATCATTTTCATGAAATCTTGTTATTGGGATCAAACATAGTACACATTTAGACATATTTAACCAATAAATAATTGTGGCCTTTACACAAAATGCAAAGACTAAATTAAAGAATTTTAGAATTATTTATTTTCAGTTGTTTGAAGCTGTACATATTTTCCTTCAAGCACAATGTCAAGCAATAATTGCCAATGAAAAAAAATAAATGAAGGCAAATGTGATAATGGTCATTAAAACCAGTATAGTATATATATAGAATCAGATTATATACATGTTATCAAACCATTCCATTATGTATCTACAGAAATCACCATAACTTATTTATTTAACAGTAATGGTCATATTACAGGTAATAATTGTCTGAATATTAGGTTATACCAAAAAAGCAATATATTCATATCAAATAAGCTTCAAAACATTTCAGATTTCCTGTACATACAGTTACAGTTCCTGTACATATACAGTTACTCCTATTGACAATATTTTTTCAAATAATTTTACAGCAAGTATTCAGCTTGGGTGCTTTCTACAACAACCAACCCTTGTTGGGGAAGAAAAATCTGTTAAATATTAGCCTGGTGTAATTTTGTACACCAACAATTTCTCATTTAAAGACATTTATCCTACATATGATGAAACTGGTACATGTAGCGCGATTTTTACCATCTAATTACTGACAACAACATAGTTATGGCTTCCTGAGCGAGAGCGAAACATGCAAAACATACTGTGAACCGAAAAGTACCACTAACATTTCATATGATAGATGCAGCCTCACTCAACACACAAATGACAAATATAAGGACATTTACAATGACCCTCAGCTAATGGCAACTGAAGCAATGCTTCCACTTCTATCAAAGCCTGCGGCCTTCTTTGGTTAAAGTGCTACTTCAAAAAGCCTTATGGATAGTAATAATAATAATCTCTCTGCTTTTTCTTGTTTAACAGTATGTTCGATTCCCCATTTCCGCTACTATGACTCAATGTAGCTCACTCAACAATCAAAAACCTTATAAGCTGCATTACATTCCAACACTTTCATACTCAGCCAAGCATAAGTATTGTTCTACACTAAAATATAGGCCATTATTAAAATGCATTACTATGTACATGCATCCAACTGCATTGAGACTCTTTGAAGATGATACATTTAGTAAAAGTCCATTCATATTGGAATGAGTGTCACAATATTTTGAACTGCCTTGATATGACATTAATTCATTTTGCCATTTGTATTATTATAAATTTATATACGAATTACAGTAAATTACCCTCAGCAGTGTATTCTCACCGTTCACCACTGATGGATTTAAAATGCCATAGCGTACACTAGATGAAACATGCTAAATAAATGGTCGCAACATTGAATATTTAGCATTAGTGCGGAATTGGGCATGTGTTAATTAACACTGTCCTAATCATTGGCTTATCAGTTTTAAAATGTTTGAGTAGGCTAATTAAAAATTTTGAAATAATGTTCAGTAATAAATTACACTAGGAAAATAAGATCCATTATTGTAAGCTACTGATTTTTTTTTTTTTTTTTTTTTCTATCAGAGGAGTAATGTAAATGGTACGTATAATATGGAGTGATGTACTCCTGGCCAGTAGAGGGCGCCATTGGCCCAAAACAAACGGGAGTTAGTAAGACACATACAGACACAAGGTCAACAAAAAATTAACATGAAAAGGTAAAATATGCATAGAACTATTAAATAACAACTAAAACACAATGAAAAAAATCCTTTAGACAGTCTTGTGTGAATACAGACCGACAGAAAAAAAAATCCAGTGTGCTCAAAACATTTCTAATAGTTGAACATCTATTAAAATAAATAACTAAATAGGAACAGATTTCCACATTCATCGACAAAGACTCAAAATACACACCATTAAGGCAACGATGACACGATGAGTACCAAATAACATTTTGAAACAAGAGTCACATGATCAAACGTATAGGTTTGGAGGAAACATACACTTCTTTGGTTTTAGCAAGATGAAGCTGTGACAAATGAGCACACAGACCACCACTCAACTACTGTCTACACTGTATTAGGACATTTGTTTTCTAGAAAAGCTCGTCAAGTAAAAAGAATGACGGGTTATGAACACTTTCAGATATTGCACATTTGTTGAGGCCTGTTTTTGATTGATATTTCTGACAGTCTCACAACCCAAAACTAAAGTTTGTTTACCTACTGTATTATATAACTCTATAATGACTTTCATGTTTTATGCTTAGAACAAGAAAAACTCAGCCAGAAACGATAGCTATAGCTTGTAGTATGAGGTCTTGTAAACAATCACTATTGGCTATCAATTCAGTCATGTTTCCATATAAAACTAGAGATGAGTAACATCAAATGCCTTATTTAGATTGCTCTGTCATGTAAATCACTAGTGCTTCATCAGTTGTATTACTTCCTGTAAGGTTATGCAAATCTATTCGGTTTCCAAAATGTAGGAATTGGATCTCATGCATTTCTAGAATAAGTACAAATTCTGATTCCCTAATACTGTACTTTTTAGTGGGGACAAAGGGGAGGAGGAAGCTATAGCCAGTGCGCTTGATCTTGGTGGTTTCTTGGTGGTTGGAGCGGCGTTCTGCTTATTGAGTGCGTGAGCATGCTTCCCTTCTGCCCGTGCGGTTCTTGGCCTCCTCTCAGGCTAATGTTGGCAGACTCCATGTTGTGTGCGAGTTGGCGTCTCCTACAGGACCTGTGATGGTGCTGGTCCCATGTGCCAATGTTTAATTCAGTCAAAGCTCAGAGAAAGAAGCAGGTCGACACAGTGTCGCTGACCTTCCTTTTAGGACCGGTAGTCCTTTTTACTGTAGGGCTTGTTGCCTAGGATACTGTCCACTTCATGTATAATTGATGATGATAATTTTGGAAGAACCTGAAAGAATGTTGGATTGAAGCTTGTTTTCATTTATTAAGAACAAAAAAATTATTACCCAATATGTTTGTGTTATCTTTTACATTTATGAAAAGCACGTATAAACTGTTGTCAACAAAAGAGAAGCAGTTTTACTCCAAAATGAAAGCTTGATGATTCAATGTATAAAAATGAAGATATTAAGACTTTTACTGTCAAATAAATAATTATTTTTCCTAAATACGTGATAGTAAAATTTTGTTTATTTAGTAATCATAATAAATCACAATAAAACATAATAATTGATAATAATTATTGTTATTTCATAGTCATATTAATTTTTAAATTACAGAAGTTTTAGCCAGATTGTGCAGCCCTACAAACAAGGACATTGTTTTTAAATCAGAAAAATCGCAAATTCAATTTTTTTACCCCACCATACAGTATGACTGGGGAATGTTGACAAAAAGATGGTCAACGTGTGTAATGAGATTTTTTTCGAGGCTAATAATGGTGGAAGCAGGGCCTAAAACTAACTTTTTGCCACACCTGCCAATGGCCGTTGACTTAAGAAAATGTATCTGCTATAAATATTTTTAACCAGCCATGAAACATAGATTAACTTATTAAAGTTACAAAAGTTATTCAGTCAAGAGCAATGAATGATTGTCCTTTGTCTTTTGTTGTTTGATTAACAATATAAACAAAAGACAGCAACAGAAATATTTACACTCATGCGTTTCATTTCTCAACTGTTTACGTTCAGTTAAGACATAAATGACTATGTTTACAAGGATACTTGCCAAGACAGGCATTTTGACAATTTTGTTTGAATATATCTATTCAAGGCTTCAAGCGCAAGAAGACGTGAAAGAAAGCTCAATTCAGCTCTTTACTCGCTCTTTCCACACAGAGAGCGAGTAAAGAATCGAGTTCCCTTTTGTGTCTTCTTGAGCTTGAATATTTAAATTGTCAAAGCTTAAAGAAGTAGCTCACTTTAAAATGAAAATGACCACATTATTTACTGACCCTCAAGCCATCCTAGGTGTATATGACTTTCTTCTTTCCGATGAACACAATCTGAGTTATATTAATAAATATGGCAAAAAAGTGGCAGTGACGGGGTCCACTGAGTTTGAAGCTCAAGAAAGCACAACCATTCATAATAAACGTATTCCACACGGCTCCAGGGGGGTTAATAAAGGCCTTCTGAAGCAAATCGATAGGGTTTTGTAAGAAAAATATAAATATTTAAAACTTTAAAAAGTAAAATATCTAGCTTCCTCCAGACCAATGACAAAAAACTTAACTGGCGTGACTTATCACTGCAACGTAGCATAAGCGTTTTGAACTGCGAGTTGTATATTTATTAATATAACTCCATTTGTGTTCATCAGAAAGAAAGAAGTCATATACACGGCTTGAGGGTAAGTAAATCATGGGGTAATTTTCATTTTAAAGTGAACTACTCCTTTAAACTTTCGCGACAATGCAACAGCACTGGCCTGTCAACTGCCTTGAGTGTCGTTCATGTTTGTTCAAGTTCATTTTGCATTGTTAGAATTCATAAAAATGTTAACAGCCAATTGCCGATTGACACTGTTTCATATACTCACCAACACCGATTTTTACTTGCATTTGGTGCTATATATGTATATGTATATGTATATGTATATATGTATATGTATATGTATATATATATATATATATATATATATATATATATATATATATATATATATATATATATATATATATATATATATATATATATATATATATATATATATATATATATATATATATATATATATATATATATATATATATATATATATATATATATATATATATATATATATATATATATATATATATATATATATATATATATATATATATATATATATATATATATATATATATATATATATATATATATATATATATATATATATATATATATATATATATATATATATATATATATATATATATATATATATATATATATATATATATATATATATATATATATATATATATATATATATATACACACACACACACACACACATATACACACACACACTTTTACATATTGACTTAGATAAGTAATAGCTCTGAAATGCCATGTAATGAGAATTATTTTGTAATTATATAATAAACTAGATATTTGCATGGATCTTTCATTTATATAGTTTAATATTTCAGAATGGCTAGTGTGAACAGTGAAATCTCATCATTAATTAAAAAATGTAAAGCTGTAGAGGGTTTCAAAATGATATAATGCTCATTTTCACAGCTTGTTATGTCACATTGTTCTTGTGCCATTTGTGCCATTTTTGCATCTTTAATCTACCGTGTTTCTGTTCTGTATGTATCCTGCTGTCAGTGTCTCACCTGAATGGCTCCTATGTTCTCCATCAGCTGATCAGTGCTGGAAGCCCCCAGCAGCACACAGCTCACTCCCTCATTCCTCAGACACCATGCTAAAGACAGACCAAAGCACAGACACTCAAAACAGTCAACGGTAAGATTCTAGTACTGTAAATCTGTAAATGTGGAAGCCATTCGAAAGCTCAACCAGAAATCTGGCCTTGGGTAACAGAGCTAAATCTAGATACTGGATTCTCTAAGGACAGTTGAAAGCAATTCAGGCCTGTGTGCTTTTTATATAACCAATAATGTCAGAACACTGAACAGAAGAAAGCCAGAAGTAGATGCACTCGACAGTGCTACTGCTAACGTGTGGGCATAAAGCTTGAACTAACCGGTTACCACTGTAGCAGGTGCGTTCTATTTTAAACAAGCGACACAGAGAAGGGGAAGCTTATTTTAGGCTCTAACTAACTATTAAACTCACTTATTTAATGCAAGTTCACTTATTTAATTGTATTTCTTCCAAACATTTTACTGTTAAATGTCCTTTTTCACTCAGACACAAGTAACATTACATAGAAGTAAAATAAGCTTAATATTAACTCTAAAGTTTTAACTAAACATTCACAGATTGCAGAAAGCAACATCGCATATGACACCACAAGAACAGACACAATGAAGTGCCAATGCATGTCTTGTCCGTATATAATTATCAGTCAGCACTAACCTACTGAACCCCTGCTGTTCCTCTGACCTTTACTGCTCTATTAAATAAGGTTATGTACCGTATAAAAGATTATTGTGGAATACAAGCAACAAGACCTGAAGCTATACAGGCAAAATCTAATCTTAAATGTTGCAATGATCTATGCTGTTTCTGCTACGATTAACCATAGTAGTCATCGGATGATTGTTTTATATGCTTAATGTGCTTTACACAGCTACTGTAGGACTTCATTTGTTGTTCCTATCAAACAAACCCTGACCTCTGTGCTTTTGGGGCGGTATAGCGTTAAGTTAACCTCACAAAGACATACTTCTGAATTGTAGTCAGGTGCATATTACAGCTTATTCTGACAAGGCACAGACCAATTAGACAGGAAGAGAGCACCATTTGAACAACAAATGCAAACAACCAACAGGTAACCCATTGAAATAGATGCTTTAAACAAAAATTTGGATATCTTTTAAACACTTGTAGCCACAGAACAAATCCAGATCATGTCACTGGAGAAAGAAGATTTTTGCCCCCATAATAATCCAGTTACCAGCAGGAACTAACAGTCAGCTTTAGGTCAGTGAATGGACAATGATTGGTTGATAGTAATGTTCAGGAACAGGAATACTAATTGTGTAAGAGGCCATTTACATGGCACCGCTTTCAACTCAAAACGTTTTATGCTTTTTTATGGTGCCTGGAAATTGCAAGCTTTTTAAATTGGGTGTCAAAGTGCAAGTTTTTAAAAACGACACCGTTATCGTCTGTGTGAACTACAAAAATATTAATTTGTCATGCGAATGTGTATTACTTTTTCAGTCTATAGGTGTGTAGTGTTTCTTTACAAAGTGATACCGCCACCTACTGGCCTGGCAGCAGAATACAGCGTTTTTAGTCGTTTTTGCAAGGGAAAAACTTTTCAGTTTTTGGTACATTTATGTTGTTTAAACGTACCGTAAATTGCATAGCGCTGTCTAACTCACATTTAACAGACAAGACATGTCCAATGCATTACCCAAGACACAGGACAGAAGCAGTAGACGGGGACAGATAGCCTGTCCTGAGCTCCAGGCAGGCAGACAGACAGACAGACAGAAAGAGAGAGAGCAGCAAGGCCTGGGCAGTATTACCGATGGCCAGCTGGGGCAGCGTGCAGCCCAGCCGCTCCGCAATGGCCTGCAACTCTTTCAGCTTCGCCTGCTGACGGCGGCCTTCCTCACTCAGGATCTTGTCCTTCAACCACTGGTAGCCCTGTTTCAAACAGACAGCACACCTGCTCAGAGAGCCACCAGCCACAGAGCCACAGGAGTAGCCACTGGATATTCATTTTGTTTGTGGAGTAATGATGGAATGGATAATATCTGCATACATAGCCACAGGAACATATTTTATGAGGGGGTGCTGATGGGACGGTGTGGTGGGGTGGGAGGGTATGTCACCAGCTGGTGAAAATTATACTTCTCAAGCTCTTGCTCAACTTGCTAACAATAAATCACACAAGAAATAGGACAAGACTAAGGTGTTTTATAATGACAATTTATGCTACTTGTTTCATGTGTTTTCGACAAGCAGTAAGTACACTGTTCTTGCACCTACTGTATGTATTACACTAGTGCCACTGATGGTTCATTATTGGTTCATTCTCATCTCAAAAAAGTCTCTTGTGCTCACCAAAGCTGCATTTATTTGATTAAAAATACAGTAAAACAGTAATATTGATAATTAATAGAGGTGATGGTGGGTGTGGGTTAAATATTGATTGCATTGTGATATGTAAATATCGGATGAAGGGTTGTTTGGTGCAAAATGTACAGTAAAAGTTTGGTTTTAAAATTAGAAAAGTTTAAAAATATCTTGCTAAGAATATAAAATGAGATATAGATAGATATAGATAGATATAGATATATAGATAGATATATATACACACACACACATATATATATATATATATATATATATATATATATATATATATATATATATATATATATATATATATATATATATATATATATATATATATATATATATATATATATATATATATATATATATATATATATATATATAGCTTATGCTTCATCCCACTCCTTTGCAAACAAATTGTAATTATTGTTATAATACATTATAAATATTGTTGTATGGTATGGTACAACATACGGATTGTATTTTTGGTTGTTTGAAATGAAAGAAAGAAAGAAAGAAAGAAAGAAATCATTAAAATATACTAATTTGCTGCTTAAGAAACTATTATTATTATAAATGTTAGAAACAGTTGTGCTGCTTATTCTTTAAAGAATAGAAAGTTGAAAAGAACAATATTTTGAAATATTTTCCCATATATTTTGTACCATTATAAATGACTTTACTGTATGTTTGATCAATATAATGCATTCTTGCTGTATATAAAAAAATCGTACTAACTCCAAACTTTTGAATAGTAGTGTAAAAGTTTCCATAAAATAGTGACTCACGGCCTTGAAGCTCCAAGCTTCAAGCTCTATGATTTTGGAATGACACGAGGGCGAGTATAAATAGCAGCATAATTACAATTTTGGGAGAATCCTTGACGTTTCAAAATTATCAACAAGCACAAAAGTGTAAAATATTTAATTGAATGCACAAAAACTGTCTCAAAAATATGCATGTTATTTTTGTATTTGTGAATACCTTTCAATGAAATACATACCTATAAATATGGATTTTACAGTTTTGTTATGATTATTATTTGTTTTATTAATTTTGCTACTTCAAATACTTATTTCTAATCATGTTAATCACGTATTATCATGGCAATTATGTATATTTACTCATTTTCAAGTGTTCATGTAAATCTGCTATTGGCCGTGTTAGGGATGTGTTATGGTCTACTCATATCTGTAGGTATGCTTATCCATACAAAGCAATGTAGAGCAAATTACATTTTTTTCAGAAATCAAAAGCACTCAATGGCTATGTATGTGTAAAGATATATAAGGAAAGGCACTATATCACAGCAAACAAAAGAGAACAACACAGAAGTGTTTGTACATTCATCTACATGCATATCTGGCAGATGAATTGGAGCACTTCACAATTCCATAAAGTGATAGAAATAAAACAAAAACTCAAGCAAGGTCTTCACATTTAAATCACACACACAGTCACCAATGAAGACCACCACCAACAACAGTCAGGACAGACCGAGAGGAGTGCTGAGAGGTTGTAACTCATAGCCGAGGAATACCTTAAGAGAGGCTCTGGAATGAGAAGGCACACCGCTGTCATACTTCCCTGAGATGATCCCACAGGCCAGCGGAGACCACGTCATGGCACCCACACCTGCTCAAACACCATTGTGATATAGTACTATGAACCAGCCACTATTACAGCAACTGTGTTAAAATGACATTTTGCCAGAGAAAACACACACACACACACACACACACCAATCTTATGAAAGAGTTCAGGCAGCTGTACTTCCACCTTCTCTCTCTGGAACATGTGATATTCAGCCTGCTCACAGACAGGCGGGATCAGGTTAAACTGTCTCGCCACTGAGTATGCCTCCTGAAAATACAATAATACACACAGGTTCATATATATATATATATATATTTTTTTGAATTTCTGAGTGAAAATGGTTTCAAAAGTAAATCCTACACCAATTTGTTTTAGTCCATTGGCTGAACACGAGAGAGCAAACTTTAAACAAAACAATGACTGTCTTTTGTCATTATGAAAGCAGAAGTTAAGTTTGTAGTTAAGTACACAGTGGTCAAATTATATGAATTTTTGGTAACACTTTTTTACAGTGTCCCTGTTACATACTGTATGTTACATGTACTTACCATAGTAATTACAGTAAATGATGCATAATTGCATGCAACTAATCCTCAACCAAACCCTAATTCTACCCTAACCCTATAGTACGTACATGTAGTTAATTAATATTACTCCACACTTAAATATATAATTACACTGTAACAATGACACCTTAAAATAAAGTGTAACCAAATTTTTCAATTAAAACACAAATGAACGCTCGCCAACATGATACTTATATAAAACACACTTTAACGTCAGCAAATGAAATGCTAAAACAACATGAATACTTTTTATATGTATTTCATGAAAACGGAAAGTGCTTTATTTTTAACGCGAGAAACAATTCACTGTTTTCAAACCCACCATAATCTCCATGGAGCTCCAGCGGGAAGTACCCCAATACATGGCCATTCCCTGGTTAATCACATGGGTCATTGCTCGAACCGTCTCTGCCAATCAAAATATTAACAATCAGAGTCTGGACAACACTCAGACCTTGAGGGACCGAGGAACAAAATCAGACACGGTCGGGAAGAGAGAGTAAGACGACTGCAATACACCTAGCTATTAAAAAACAAGGACGGAAATAACGGTAAAGTAATGGAAGTGGAGCAGAAGTAGATTCTGAGAAAAGCTAAGAGCAACAAAGGCCATTTACCATATTTTCTTTATTCAAAGTGACAGGGCATTAAAAAAAAGCCTGAAGGTTATGCATGTTATAGTAACACTACTCGAAGAGTTTCTTAGTGGGCGGAAAATAAATCAGAGTACGACTCCGGACTGCATGACATCTCCACAAGGCTGCATTTCATTGACATTTAGCAGAGGAGCAATTTTCCACGGTCCAGCCTACAATCTACTTCATGTCATATTATCATACACTGCTGCATAAACATATCCTATTATGAGAAAGGAACCAGATAAAATGGATACAAAAAACTGTATAAAAATCAAGCTGCCAAGTACTATGGAGGTCATTCCATTGAACATTGAAGTAGTTCCAGCCAAACATTAATTTACGTAAAAGTAGCAGGTATAATAGTATCCATCCTCCAAACTTAGAACCTCGAAAAATGTGCAAATGTGCAAATCAACATTTTCAAGGATTGCCAAAAAATTGCCTGTTCAAAAATCCATTTTGTGAGTCTATACAGTTTCTTTAAATAAAGTATATATTTTTAAAATATTTTTTGTATATTATTTTTTCAAAGCAGTGTAAAATGTATGACCAGTTATATTTTGAAAAAAAAAAAACAGACCCACATTAGATGACAATACAGTATATGTAAAGTGTTTCTATACACATTTTTATTGTGACTTTTCTGTATTTCAAAGTTAACGATGAGGCCACACCACAGGAAATTTCCACATATTAACAGAAATTTAAATAAATAAAATAATAAAACAATCAAATAGGTCATTTTATGACCATGGTAAATCATGCAAATTATTTATTACTATTATTTATTAAGTAAATAATAAACACTTCAGGCAGGAAAAGACAGCATTCACAAACCTCTCGTAAATCAAATTTCCAATCTGTACTAACAAACTAGACTCTGTATTCATATGGTTTGAATTGGGTTCTGCTGAGCAGCTTTTATCTTTTTCAAGATTTGTGAATAATATCACCATTAACAATTATTAGACAAACACATGCAAAAAACAGAGCAGCAACTTGCAGTAAAAAATATTCACATGCAGGGAAACTGAGGACACTGCAGGCAATCATCTTGCAAAAAATATTTTTAATTGGTTTTAGGAAAATCTGAACATTAGGCTAGAGCATAGTATAAGCAGAAGCAGGTTATTTATGTCTGACTGTATTTATGTCTGACCTGACTGAAAAAAATAAACAAGCGAAGCCCAAAAAATGATCCGCTTAGCACCTACATAAGTGCATTTCTAATAAAAATTTATAATGGAGAAGATTTTAAAATGGAATGAAAATGCATGGTAAACATTCAACAAAAAGGTTTAATAAAAAAATAAAAAAGGTTGAATAAAAAAATAAATAAAAAAAATCACGGGTCAGTAAGATGCAATGACCTTCTCCAAATTTCACTTGCAAGATGCACTGGAGAGTCAAAAAAAAAAAAAAAAAAAATTCATTCTACGGCATACCAGGTTTTAATAGGAAATTCTGGAAATTCTTCAGCATTTTATGGAAACGGTCAGGTTTCTCACACCAGGAAAAGAGGGCAAACTATCACAAATCAAAGCCATAAAATGCTTTTGGAGACAGGAGGTCAAAACTCTCACTGAGGGTACCATGTACCTTCTATGATGAATGTTCTTGATTTTGAAGTGTTAAATGGATCTCCTGGTGATAAACAAACAAACAAAAGACTGTGAAAAGAGGTTTACCAAGCAGCAAATGGAATGAAATCTCTGAAGGAAAAAAGCAGAACTGGAGCAGATGGGATACTGCAAATCCCAGCGTTATGGGACCGCTCTTGAAGTCACGAGGTGTGTGCACAAGCACAAGCATTCATGTCTACATGACCATGACCTCAGACGCATCAGGCTCAGTCTCTGCCACCGATCATTTTACCCACATTCCCCTCACAGCTGTACAGCATGGTATAGTCACAGTATTAAGTTAAGCTCAATTAACAGCATTTGTATGGTGTTGGAGGTTAAATGGAGGTTACAATGAGGAAGTTACAATGGAAGTGAAATGGGGTGATTTTTGCAGGGTTAAAAGGCAGAAATGTAAAGCTTATGATTTTATAAGAGCACTTAGTTCCACTCTTAAAACTTGTGTATTGAGTTGTTTTAATCATAATTTTTGGGAGTATTTTAACCTTCCATTTTAACTCCCTTTGTATGCATCTCACTTCAACCCAGAATTTGCCCTTGGCTTTTTAATGAAAATTATGCCAAAAATGATGTTCAACTGAGCTTAACATGTATTTTTAATATCCCACCACTGTTATGAGAAGAGAATTAACAGTCAATCAGGACTTCAAGGAAATGAGGTGACAAAATCATACTGGTCATTTACAGACTGATAGAATCACCATGCTATAGTGCTGTGAATATTCTATTTAAGCAACCTAAGATCTTTTAAGACATGCTGCTTTGGTTGTTTAGCCATATAGCCCTTTCTATTATGAAAGATCTACTGTGATGAGATGTAGATGTACTAGTCCATTTAATGCTTTTGTAAAACTCTCAAAAGCAAGACCATGCACTCTTACTTGACTAAATTACAACTTTGTTCAACCATTAACTGCATAATGGAAGCAACTGCTGTGATGCAAACTTAAATCATTTTGACAGCCAGGCCCGATTCTTGGCAGCTATCTGGAAGCAGATGTCCTGAGGGGACTTTTTTATAGATTAGATTAGATTAGATAGATAGATAGATAGATGGATAGATGGATGGATGGATAGAAGGATGGATAGATGGATAGAAGGATGGATAGATGGATGGATGGATTGCATTTTTATTTCAGTGTTGTTATTAAGTAGACAGTTTGCCTTGTATACATTCAGTTTAACACCATAAACAGCAAGCTGAGAGGGCAAGGTTTCAACTGAACTCAAGGCTGTAACCATGGCTGCATCTGAAATCGTATACATCGATTACAGTTGATTTCTAGTCTTTTTATTTAAAGACATTAAATAATTAAAGGATTAAAAGAGATTAAATGTGGTCATTTCTAATTATTGGGGGGGACTTGTCCTGTCCCCCTCAATGCCTATGGCGGTAGCAACCTTGACTGAACTATAGACTTACATACATTTACATAATGTTCTTGTTCCATCTATAAAATACTTTCATTTTCTGGTGTTATTTTTATTTATTAATTATTATTATTATTATTATTATTATTATTATTATTATAATTATTGTTATAATTGTTATTATTGGTTGGGGAATTCTGGAGCCATTCATCAAACTTCTCAACACACAGCCCCCCCTCATATTGTTTTTATTTAATACACAAATCATGAAAAAAACAAAAACAAAAAAAAACTGATTAACAGTATCTGTGAATAAATTCTG
>CM031965.1:25703880-25968880 GCA_018749465.1 Paracanthobrama guichenoti | reverse complement strand
CTGTTCTCAGCTTCTGAAGAATTAAGCTAATGAAGCATTCACTTTACAGCAATATGAAAGGAACTCCCAGAGTAAAGAGGATGCTTCATGTTTATTTTTTGGAAGGGAAAGAGTGGAAGGGAGGGAGAGCGTCTAATGACAGATGTTACATTTTTGCCCTCAGGACCAATGTGTTCTTCATGAATGGTTCTCCCATCAGGCCTCATCATTCGTTCTTGTGACAGCTTGTAACAAATGAAGCGCTACTGTAACATGGGCTCAAAGGGGCAGCAGATATCCTTAGACAAACTCACAAACTAGTCTTCCTTTACAGTATTTAACTAGAAGTCTAGATGAGTAAATCTACAGAAAGCCAGCGAGTGTATGTGCGAGTAATAAGGACGTTGTTTGTTTGTGCCGAAGGGTTTACAATGCTCTCTTGATTATTCTGCATGAACTATCAACGCGTTGAGCCACAACCTCATGGCCAGCTTGACATGGCATGAAACACGGATGGAAAATATGACAAACGGCCCGCACACACACACATACACTCCTAGACGACATATATAAGGTTATGTCCTTTAACGCTCGCAAAATCTGCTTCATTAAAGTGTCATTTTGTATCGTTGAGTGGATTTCCACTGAGTCAGGCTATTTCCTCTGAACTTTATCAGCAATTCCCTGATGTTATATTTCCACGGCACTGCAGAAAATAAAGACGCCACTGCTAAATTTACTGCAAGCTAGCAGGTTTTGGCTATTCACCTTTACATTTTTTTTCTCTTCTTGCACAAGTGAAATCTGCTGACCAACCACTAATTTCTTTCACTAGGTTATCTTAAACATAGATCCCTAAGAGTGTACACTAAAGTAGTTATGTTATAAGTGTAAATGTTCGTGTAATATACACCGATCAGGCATAACATTAGGACCTAATATTGTGTTGGTCCCCCTTTTGCTGCCAAAACAGCCCTGACCCGTCGCACTGTGTATTCTGACACCTTTCTATCAGAACCAGCATTAACTTCTTGAGTAATCTAATCTACAGTAGCTCGTCTGTTTGATCGGACCACACGGTGCCAGCCTTCGCTCCCCATGTGCATCAATGAGCCTTGGCCGCCCATGACCCTGTCGCCATTTCCCCACTGTTTCTTCCTTGGACCACATTTGATAGATACTGACCACTGCAGACCGGGAACACCCCACAAGAGCTGCAGTTTTGGAGATGCTCTGACCCAGTCGTCTAGCCATCACAATCTGGCCCTCGTCAAACTCCCTCAAATCATTACGCTTACACATTTTCCTGCTTCCAACACATCAACTTTAAGGACAAAATGTTCACTTGCTGCCTAATATATCCCACCCACTAACAGGTGCTGTGATAAAGAGATAATCAGTGTTATTCACTTCACCTGTCATGGGTCATAATATTATGACTGATCGGTGTATATTAGCAAGTCAAAAACTTTTACAATGTTTAATGTTATTAACATTATATATATTCACATCACATCAAATTTATGTGAACTTACGGTCTCTAAGAAGCATAAGGAAGTCACTTCCTTACATCCTTCCCAAGAATTTTGAACAGGTTGATTAATATGGGTTTCTTAATAAAGATTTCTTATGATTTTACATTTGTTCACCAGAATCTTGAATTTTTGGTTACACCCTCACTAGGATTCAAGATTCAAGAGTTTTATTTGTCACATACACAGTTATATACAGAATATACAACCGGCAGTGAAATGTAGACAGGTCCGCTCCACGGACAGTGCAAATTCACAGTTAAAAACACAAGGAGGAAATTATAATAGAAATAGAATAAAAAGTACTATACATACACACACATATATATATATATATATATATATATATATATATATATGTATATGTATATGTATATATATATATATATATATATATATATATATATATATATATATATATATATACATATACATATATATATATATATATACATATATATATATATATATATATACATATATATATATATACATATATATATATATACATATATATATATATACATATATATATATATACATATATATATATATATATACATATATATATATATACATATATATATATATATATATATATATATATATATATATATATATATATATATATATATATATATATATACATACATATATATACATACATATATATACATACATATATATATATACATACATATATATATATATATATATATATATATATATATATATATATATATACATATCTGTAGAATTATAAATAAATCAAGTAGAAAAAATAAAAAATAAAAATAAAGAAGTGGAATAAAATAAGTGAAGAAAACTGTGCAGTGAGTAAACTGTAGACTTATAAATATGTGGTTAACAAATGTACAAAGAAGTATAATGTGCAAACAGGTTTATAACAGGTTGTTACACAGTAACAACGAGAACAGAAAGTGCAGTGCAATGTCAGTATGTCGATGTTTATCCTGAAGTGAAGTCATGTGATGTTAAGTGACTGAGTTCAGGAGTCTGATGGCCTGGGGGAAGAAGCTCCTCCTGAGTCTCTCAGTTTTGGCCATCAGGCTTCGGAAGCGCTTACCAGATGGCAGCAGCGTGAAATGAGGGTTTGCAGGGTGATTAGAGTCCTTGATGATTTTTAGTAGCTCTACCTTTGCAGCGTTTGGTGTAGACGTCCTGCAGAGACGGGAGAGCTGACCCTGAGATACGCTCGGATAAGAGCACGACTCTTTGCAGGGCTTTGCAGTCATGACTGGTGCTGTTCCCATACCACGCTGTGATGCACTGAGTTAATACACTTTCTATCGCCCCTAAATAGAAAGTTTTCAGGATAGCTGGTGAAACCCTGAATTTCCTCAGCTGGCGCAGGTGGTACAGTCTTTGCCTGGCTTTTTTCACCTGTGTCTGAATGTGAGCAGTCCAGGTCACGTCCTCTGAGATGTTTACACCCAGGTACTTGAAGCTGCTCACTCTCTCTACTGGTGACCCGCTGATCATGAGATGGGAGTATGTCCGTTGCTGTCTCTTCCTGAAGTCCACAATCATTTCTTTGGTCTTGCCAACATTCAGAGAGAGACAGTTGTCCTGGCATCATGATGTTAGTTGCTCCACCTCGTCCAAGTATGCCGTCTCATTGTTGTTGGAAATGAGGCCCAGGACAACAGTATCATCAGCAAATTTGATGATAGAGGTGGAGCTGTGTGTGGACAAACAGTCATGCGTGTAGAGAGAGTAGAGCAGGGGACTCAGGACACAGCCCTGTGGAGCTCCCACACTCAGGGTGATGGAGGTGGAGGTGAACTGGCCTATTCTCACCACCTGAGGCCTGCCAGTGAGGAAGTCCTCAATCCAGTGGCAGAGAGAAGGATTCAGGCCGAGATCCAGGAGTTTGGAGGTTAGCTTAATGGGAACTATGGTGTTAAAGGCTGAGCTATAGTCAATAAATAGCAGCCTTACGTACTTCCCACTTTTGCTGTCGATGTGAGGGAGGGAGGAGTGGAGGACATGAGAGCATCTCGGTCGATCTATTGGGACGATAGGCAAACTGAAGAGGGTCCAAAGTGTCAGGAATGAAGCTGAGCAAATGGTGTTTTTAATGAGTCTCTCAAAGACCTTCATGACTATAGACGTGAGAGCCACTGGACGATAGTCATTTAGGCAAGAGGGTTTACTGTTCTTAGGGACAGGGATGATAGTGGAAAGTAAGTGGAGATGCCGGGGATTGAACCCGGGACCTCATACATGTAAGCATGTACCTCGTTGCCAAAGCAAAAAAATTTATATTTATATGTATATATATATATATATATATATATATATATATATATATATATATATATATATATATATATATATATATATATATATATATATATATATATATATATATATATATATATATATATATATATATATATATATATATATATATATATATATATATATATATATATATATATATATATATATATATATATATATATATATATATATATATATATATATATATATATATATATATATATATATATATATATATATATATATATATATATATATATATATATATATATATATATATATATATATATATATATATATATATATATATATATATATATATATATATATATATATATATATATATATATATATATATATATATATATATATATATATATATATATATATATATATATATATATATATATATATATATATATATATATATATATATATATATATATATATATATATATATACATATATATATATATATATATATATACATATATATATATATACATATATACACATATATATATATACACATATATATATATATATACATATATATATATATATATATATACATATATATCTCAACATCAAACAGTGATTGGGTTTCCTGAAAAACATGTTAGACCCATCAGATTTGTGAGAATTAGGTCTATACAGTCCTATAAAACATTATAATACTGCTAAAATTAGACATAATACTTTACTAATCTCCCATATATGAGCATAAATCCCTATCTTTGATGAAGAGCGCAGCACTGAATGATGGGAACTCAGTAAGTCACTCACTTCCCTGCCGCATACACCTCAGCAGTGTCAAACAGATTGATCCCATTCTCATATGCCAGAGTCATCAGCTGCTCAGCTATCTGAGAGAAGAGAAAGAGAAAGAGAGAGAGAGAAGTCACATGAAGAGATCACAGAGAGAAAAAGGACAGCTAAAAGGGAATTATAGCTTTATGTTGTCTTTAGCAGAACAAAACTCAAATGACATGGTTGTAATTATCTACTGCTGCTATTTAGTTACTGTACAGTACATGTTGATTAAAGCTACACTTGAAGCATTCTGCTGGGCTGCTCTGGAAGTGCACTTTTTTATGTTTCGCTGGATGATATGACAGTGGCCTTAGACTTTATACTAACACCTAAGATAAAACATGCTACCAATGTATAAAAAAAATTACTTAATACATATAGATAGATCTGAAAAAATTGTATCATGCTAAATGCTATTAGCCAGTAATTTGTGAATGTAAACATAATCATTCAAAAAAATATGATTTAAACAAACCTCATCTGTGATTTGACCACCAAACGTCACCCAGGTGCCTGAAGAGAGAATGTTACAGGTACTTTCAGAGCTGACACATGCCGTATTATATACAGTAACTGCTGCTCAGGTAATCTTAAGATAATTAAAATTTCTGATATTTACAAGAGGCAAACTGTGATAGTACACTATAACCTAGCATGTTTTACTTACCCAGCCCTAGACATGATACCCGTAATCCAGATTTCCCAAGGTTCCTAAACACAGAAAGAAACCCATCAAATATTTTAGATCACATGGCAAAAATCATGATGATAAACGTAAATCAATGATAGCATGTTTCAATGCGATACATAAATTAATGTACTTCAGCAAGCATTTCTTCATGGTCTAAGGACGAATAGACCTAATGTATGTGCCCTGTGGTCAGCAGCACAGTTATGAATAAATCTGAACTCAATATATTTTCATTATGTGTAACATGGGCCAAAGGCTGCATATATAGCAGTCTTTATTTGTAACTCCCACTCACATGCAGAGAGTAAGAATGAAATCCAGCCTGGATACAGCACTACTGTACCTTCAGCCAGATGAACCAATCAGAAGACCACTGGGTCTTTTGTTCGATATCCTTTGAGTTTGCAAAGAGCCAAGGTTACTGTGCTGAGCAATTACTGTAAGACCACACAGTCAAGGACGCAGACTGTCTTCATAATTACAGCTATTCAGTGAGCTTTTGATTCTTATTTGAAGGATGAGAAGCAAATTATGACTGGCACAAAACTAGTATGTTTCTTTGTCCTTATCTAAAAGGTTTTTTAATGTATTAATAATAATAATAATAATAATATTTAGAAACCATAAAAAGGCCCTTTATCTTTACTTTAATAATAAAAACATTTAAAAGTCTTTTAGATGAGGACAGCACATCTTATGAAAAGGCACATAATTTCCCAGAATAATTTATCCTTGAGAGACATTCCAGCTGTATATTGTCCAGGCAAGTTATTAACCGTGTTTTTACCACACACTGAAAAAAGTGTGTAGAATCAATACAGTAAGTAACACAAACATAATTAGTTCACTTAACTTCAACATCAAGTAGTGACCAAATTAAGTTAAGTTTTCTCAAAGTGATTTTATTTGGTTCCCTGACTGGATTTTATTCATTCAATTTTTGCATATATTTTTGTAACATACTGAATTATAAGATACTACTAGCTAGCTAAAATAACTGTAGATGCATTCATGCCATGTTGGACATCAGACTAGTAAAAAGCGTTAGAACTCGTAATTACAACTTGTAAAAGAGAGCTCCGACTTCTACCACCTGCCCCCTGCAGATTCATTTCGTCACTGATAATGTTGCCACAGAAACACAAAATTCTGAGTCTGTGAACGTCACAGGTTGTCATCTTGTAACTACGGTAATTATGACATGCCGTGAACTCAGCATATTAGTGTGCATTCTGTGCAATAGCATATTAGCATGCTAAATGCTAAGTCTGCTCTTTAAAGGGTTAGTTCACCCAAAAATTAAAATTAGCCCATGATTTACTCACCCTCAAGCCATCCTAGGTGTATATGACATTCTTCTTTCAGACGAATACAATCGGAGTTATATAAAAAAATATATATAAAATATATATCCATATTTAAAACTTTATAAAGTAAAATATATTTTACTTTATAATGTGTGAATATGGATATTTTTCTTACTAAAAACCCATTGATTCACTTCAGAAGGCCTTTAATAACCCCCAGAGACATGTGGAGTACTTTTATAATGGATGAATGCACTTTTGGGCTTCAAATTTTGGGCTGCTGTTTACTACAAGTAAAGCAGCAAAGACAGGTACTGTCCACATAATTGAACATCAAACATGATCAAATCTCCCCCTTTTCTCATCTTGCTCAAAAAATAAAAACGTAATTTTACACATTAACCTGGGAACAGTTTCAGTTATGTAAACCAATCAGTACTTGCATATTTTAGATAATTACATATATTGAATGTAAAGAAAACAAGTTTAGAAGAGAAACAAATTTGTTTTGTAGATCACAAATACATGATTAAATCGGAAAATCTGTTTTCCCATTTTTTCAGTGGATCTGAAATGAACTGCATAACATAGATTTATGGACTAGTTTTTATGAGGGTAGCAGTAGAGTAACATCTAAAACAGGCCAAGAAATCACCCAATGACAACAAAACCTTACACATTTACAGAAAATAAGTTTATTATAGTGTAGCTTTACAATTAATTATTATGATTTAACAAACATAATCAATATTTTACATACTGTCGCCAGTGTTTTAAAATGCATATCCAGAATACGCATTTATTCTTGAGTGTAGACTCTGAATAAATACCAATAGTAGATGCATGTACAGTGTATCCATTACCTGTAAACAGGCTGTCATCAATGTCACCTAAGTGGCTTTGAACAGAACATCAGCTGGAAACTTATCTACTCAAATCAAATTATCAGTGAGCATGGAGGTCCTGAAAACCAGTAATGAATTTTTAACTGCTTTGATGGAGATAGAGTTACAGCAAGGGAGATCCATTGACCAGCCTGTGAAGGTGAACTGGCCACCTGTTGATGGGGCTCAAACTGATGCACAAAGCCCTGCAATAATTGCTAATAATTGGTCTTTCCATCTAACAAGGTACAGGCACCTCTCTGGTAGTATAGTGGTGTAAGTGCTGAACAATGCTTTAACACTAGCATGCGCTGGTGCTAGATGGCTGCAACCAGAGAACAGAGATACAGTCAAGCACATCTTTAGCCCTCTTTAATTATGGAATGCAGCAAACTGTAGAACATAATCATTGGAGAGAATGTTCCCTTTTAGTGGATAAATGACTACATTTCAAAAATATGTATCATTTGGGATAATAATTTAATAGTATTCAAGTGGTCTGGAGCACCAAAAATTGTCTAAGAACGCAAATGAATAGCGTGCTAATGCAGATTCACAGACTTCACAGCCAAACCCCTTTGACCTGCAAGAAATTCATGAACCCGATTTTGGGGATCTCTTTGCCAATCAATAGAACCAAACCGTAGATTTATACACCATAAAATAATAAATAAATAAATCTTGCTAATGTTTTTCTTAAGGTGATGATACACAGGGCAACTTTTTGAGCAATGTTGCAGAGCGATGTTGCTTGGGCACTTTCCCCATTGATAATGGGCAAAACATTTCTATCTGGATACTTTAGATCGTTCGTGGGCCCTGTGTCTCACCTGGTTGACTGTAGTCCAGCAATATTGTTCAAAAAGTTGTGCCATGTATCATCACCTTTATAGTATAGGGCAGGCAACATAATAGATTTTTAATTATTTTTTTTAAATACACAAACCACAAGACTCCATTGTTCAAACATATTTTTGGTCTACTGCTCTACGTAATGTAGTAACTATGGGAAAACAGGAATTTATCAAATACAAATGTATACAGCCTCAAAGGTCACAGTATACCAAACATGAACTTCTAAAATCAAGCACACGGACAAGCATTTAAAATGGAGTTTAGTGTGGAAGAACTTGACTGGTCTGCACAAAGCTCATAAAACACCTATTGGACAGTGAAAGTGGTTTTCATTTCTTTGTACGGCTTTTGAGCTCTTCTGAAAAAGCAATTAACTTTAAATGCTCTCTCATTGATTCACTACCTGGGGTTTCCTAAAAACTTCTCCCTCACAAACCTCCCCCTTAATTATATTCTGATTCTCAAAGATTAAGTCTAATGCAGTTAGAGGTTACTGTAATGCTCCATCTTGCTTTTTTGTCCAGTCATCTGCTAGATGAATCCACAGCAGTTTGTCTGCACTGTCTGAGCTTTTATGGCAAATGTCTTCAGTATAACTTCAGAGTGACAATGAAGGCTGCTTGATATACATCATGTGCTAATATCATATATCATTTGTATTAGCCAGAGAGCTTGCCTCGCTTCCTACCATCACACATGGAAATCCCATTACTAAAATCGATCAATACATGAAGCCTGCAATCAATAATTCACCATGCCTTTAAACAAACCAAGCTTTCTTGATCTTTTAAGTTGAATGGCAGCAAAACTACTCAGCAGCATATGGATGTTTAAAAGGCGCGTTCACATTGAGAGGAGAAACTTGCTCAGTGCCTCCCCAGAGAGCAGCCCTTGGCTGAGGCTGCATGTGTGGGAAACGCTAGGCCGGCTCCATAATCTTTGGCATTCGATAATGGGTGTCGACAGGTCCTTTACCACAGATCAAAATGGGTCTCTTAAAGCAGCACGCTACTATCTACACTAACACGGCAGTTGATGGAGATGTAGTAACTGGATAGTGCTGCACTGTGAACAGGCACTCTCACTGCTGCCCATTTAGTGAAAATTGTGTGATTATATGTGCAGATCTATTAAAGGGTCAGTTCACCCAAAAATGAAAATTAGCCCATGATTTACTCACCCTCAAGTCATCCTAGGTGTATATGACATTCTTCTTTCAGACGTAACATTTTTAGTATCGGAGTTATATTAAAAATGTCCTGGCTCTTCAAAACTTTATAATGGCAGTGAATGATTATGTCTTTTTTGAAGTCCATTAAAAGTGCATCTATCCATCATATAATTGTCCGACTGAAAGCGAACTAGTAATATTTAAACAAACAAACCTTATAACTTTATCTATACTGTAAACCCGAAGAAGTTGGCAAAACTAAACAAATTAAGACAATCGGTTACATAAAAACATTTTAAGTTAAGAAATTTAAAGTTTAAGTAAGCAGAACTTTTTAGTTTTTTATTTTGTACTTATACCTTTCATTTACGCTCATCAAATATATGAATAAGCTGAGTAAGCATACATTTAAATATTTTTAGTAGTGTCATTTTTAGTAAACCACTTTATCATTAATATAAACTTAATTTTAGCATTTATTCTCCTTTTGAGTGCCATGGCAGAGCATGCTGGGAAATATATCCCAGCCCAGTTTCAGTTAAATTTAAGTTTGTCTATAAAGTTCATAAAATTCAAAACAATGAAACAACTCAGATCACTTAAAACAGGTAGGTTTTGTGAACTCCAAAGGAAAAGAAAGTTCTAAATATTCATAAAAGTTCATTTGATTGAACTAGTTTGTTTAATTTGAGTTGGCTCGACTCAAACCAATGAATTATTTTGATTATTAGTGTACTTAAAATAATGAATTAATCATTAAATAACGATTGAGATGTATATACTAAGATTTATTCAAAACATTTTATAATCCCTTATATTATATTAATATAACAAATATTAAATTATATTACATGTTAAACTTTTTACTGTGATGGTTACATCATAATGAATTTTTAATTAATTGAAACTTTTCCTGAAAATGGTATAGCAAAAATTCAAAATCAAAAGAAACCAACATAAATACAAAGAGTCCATTTTTAAGAACTTGGCACATGTACGTTAAACAAGTTAATTTTTAAAAAGAACATTTTTAAAAAGATGTTTTCCTGTACCTTGTACACGTCATTGACCCTCACAACAGAGCATGGTTCGGCTCAGTTGGACTAATAAACTGATGGAACAAAAAACTAGCTGGAGCTCCTCTACTGCCCTATGGCTGGCCCAGACAGCAGATGTCTTAATTAAAGAATGCACACACACACAAGCTCATCAGCATGACAGATGAGCAAACGCCCCAAGCTTCAGAGGATAAGAACAAGGATACACACACAGTTCACAACACACATTTGACCTCACACACATTCAATGTACAGTGAGCCACCAGGAATCCCTCTGAGAATGTTTTCATCATATCAAGACTGATCTTTCAAACAAGATCCAATCAGGCAAGATATGAAGCCAGCATATTCACGGTTTCATCATACTAAAAAAGACTTTAAGTGGAAGAGTAGGAAGGTATGCAACATTACATAAGAAAGGCTGGGGGCACAAGTGATATGGTGAAAGGATATGAAGGAAGTAAAAGACAAAATGTTAAGAAGAGTTAGGAAACCAGGAGGAGGATGCATCAACAAGGGTTTTGCAGGCTACACTTCACTAGAGAATACAGGCACGATACTGCCTGGGAGGCATGGGCATTTTATCAAAATGAGTAATCTTATCCACAGGGGTCCACTCTTCCCTGCTCAAACACTCCACATGGTGTGCCAAAGCATCACAGTGTGGGTATGAAAAATGGCCATCTTTGCTAAGAAATGGTTTTGAAATGTGTATGGATGAATTTAGATGATAAAGTCACTACAGAAATAATACTGTACTGGATTATTAATGGATTAATACAAATTTAACTATCAACATTATATTCTGGTAGAGGTGCAGGACACAATGCAGCAAAAAAAGTACACTACAGAATTCTGAACTCTGTCGACATATGTGGTTGAAACATAAAATGTTACAAGTTTTTGTTGTTGTTGTTAACGGTCTTGTCCTTCTGTATTGCTCTTCTGCGTAAAAGGAAAGTCTTACATGACAATTCTGAAGAAAAATTTAATCTGAGCATGTAGGTAGCATATATGCCACCATAATAGCCGTACCTTCATTTCTTTGAAACAGGACGCAAATTTCCCACCAAATCAAAACCAACACTGCTGAATATAAATTGCATACATTATTATAAGGCATGACCATGCTTTTTATGCACTGCCTCAATAATTAATTTCTAAAAAAAAAAACATTTTCTATTTCTATTGTTTTCTATTTGCCCAAGATCATCTGAATAAGACAACATTCTGTGAACTTTAAAGCCCAAAGTATATTCTGTTTTTACACTCACCTAAAGGATTATTAGGAACACCATACTAATACTGTGTCTGACCCCCTTTCGCCTTCAGAACTGCCTTAATTCTACGTGGCATTGATTCAACAAGGTGCTGAAAGCATTCTTTAGAAATGTTGGCCCATATTGATAGGATAGCATCTTGCAGTTGATGGAGATTTGTGGGATGCACATCCAGGGCACGAAGCTCCCGTTCCACCACATCCCAAAGATGCTCTATTGGGTTGAGATCTGGTGACTGTGGGGGCCATTTTAGTACAGTGAACTCATTGTCATGTTCAAGAAACCAATTTGAAATGATTCGAGCTTTGTGACATGATGCAGTATCCTGCTGGAAGTAGCCATCAGAGAATGGGTACATGGTGGTCATAAAGGGATGTACATGGTCAGAAACAATGCTCAGGTGGGCCGTGGCATTTAAACGATGCCCAATTGGCACTAAGGGGCCTAAAGTGTGCCAAGAAAACATCCCCCACACCATTACACCACCAGCCTGCACAGTGGTAACAAGGCATGATGGATCCATTCTCATTCTGTTTACACCAAATTCTGACTCTACCATCTGAATGTCTCAACAGAAATCGAGACTCATCAGACCTATTTGTAGTGGAGATGAGTGGTACCCGGTGGGGTCTTCTGCTGTTGTAGCCCATCCGCCTCAAGGTTGTGCGTGTTGTGGCTTCACAAATGCTTTGCTGCATACCTCGGTTGTAATGAGTGGTTATTTCAGTCAAAGTTGCTCTTCTATCAGCTTGAATCAGTCGGCCCATTCTCCTCTGACCTCTAGCATCAACAAGGCATTTTCGCCCACAGGACTGCCACATACTGGATGTTTTTCCCTTTTTACACCATTCTTTGTAAACCCTAGAAATGGTTGTGCGTGAAAGTCCCAGTAACTGAGCAAATGCAGAGCAGTGAAATACTCAAACCGGCCTGTCTGGCACCAACAACCATGCCACGCTCAAAATTGCTTAAATCACCTTTCTTTCCCATTCTGACATTCAGTTTGGAGTTCAGGAGATTGTCTTGACCAGGACCACGCCCCTAAATGCATTGAAGCCACTGCCATGTGATTGGTTGATTAGTTAAATTGCATTAATGAGAAATTGAACAGGTGTTCCTAATAATCCTTTAGGTGAGTGTATATGTATGATAGGATATCCCGGGATTCTGTTTACCCAGTGTTTAGAACAACCCGGGGTTAACTATTTCAAGTGTGAAAAGCCCTAAGGTGGCAACACTGGCCCCGGGCCGTTGTTTCACAACAAACTACTGGAGAGGCAACAACAGGCGGCCACGCTGACAAGTGTTTGTGTGAGGGGATTAGGGATACCCAAAACTCTAGTTTAAAATGCATTTTTATTGCTCATAACTTATGGAGAGAAATAGTGTAGACACTGGACAAAGATGAAACTTTCTAGTGCCTAGGTGTCAACCGTCTGCATCACATGGAGCACACTTTGAAAGGCTATATGCTCAGCTATACGCATGCACTATATACACTAGTATACTTTGAACCTAAGAGTCCATCAATCCAGTACTGCACACTTCCTGATTTCATTCTCTTCCCAACATCCTCTTGCACAATGGGGTCTTCCCAGTTAAGAGTGCACATTGAATTCATGGGTTTATCTTGGACAGATAAAGGGTAGCTTGCATAACTGGCTGGCCAGACTAAAGCGGTCCTGCTGTTTACTGCCCAGGGAAAAGCAGGCAGAAACTGCAGCCCATTTGTGCATTTATGTAATCACCACTTCAGTATTCTTTCTGCCGGCCCCAGAGAGACACACGCTTACACAATGCCTCAACACAACCCTCTTCATCCTTCTCATTCTGTCTCTTCCTGTGTCTTTCGAATTCATGAAGAAAATGGGCACAGGAGCTTTGATGTTAGCTGAAGGATAAGTGTAGCACCCAGTGAGACACACGCCACAGAATGGGACAGCACAGGGAAAAACCCTCCAGGTTACTTTTATCAGCTCATGACATTTCATGAATGAGCATTCACAAATGTAAGAGCACAATAGAAGCAGGTCACATAAGTATGTATGTTTCTTGTAAGATTCTTGGTATTCACTTGCCTCAGGTGCATGTGCATAAACTCATCCTCATTACAGTATGTTGGGGAAAATTTCATGTTGGCTCATCAGACATGGAGAAGCTTTCACAATACCATGTTACTCATTCATTGTCTGTTTCTATTAATCAGCGTCATTGCACTGTAACTTTTTTTTTCTTTCATCATTTACTCTCTCTTATGTCATTCCAAATCTTTTCCTGCAGAACGCAAAAAAAAGATACTTTGAAGAATGTTGGGGTCCAAATGACTTTCAATGTATGGACAAAAACACAGACATTTTTCAGAATATCTTCTTTTGTGCACCACAGAAAAACAAATGTCATACAGGCTTGGAACAACATGAGGAAAGATTTTTCATTTTCATGTGAATCATCCCTTTAAATGTCCAAATATTAAACCCTGCATTATTAATTCCTCATAACCTGTTCATTTTATCACATAAAAATGGGTTAAAATAGGCTTTATAACCATAATTAGAACATTAAATTGTAGGTGAACACCTGAGGATATTTTGTAAAAGAAATCTTATAGAAGCAGAATATAACAGCAGAATTTACTGTAATACATATATACTTCATTATTATCATGTTTAACTTATATAATCAATATATACATTATGAATCATTTGTGAATCTATTATTAAATCCATAAAGTACATGAAAATATTAACTGCATTATTGTAAAATAATGTTGTAAGTTATTCACCTTTAAAAGACAGTATGTGTAGAAGGTAGAGAGTAGTGCAAATATGATTGTTTTAATCAATGCAAACATAATTATGATCAGGTAAATGAAAATTACACAGACACAAATCAATCCAAAATAAAGCAATCCAAAATAACTATAAGCCTCATCACACATAATAGGGAAATAAACGCAGCCTTCATGACTGCAAAAACGACATTTACATTTTTACAGCTTTAAATTTCAAAGACTTAATTACAATGGAAGAATTAGCTTTAAGAGCCAAGACATTTGGTACCAGCGCAGAGAGAGATAGAAGCTTGCAGGTGTTCGGTTACACATTAGTTTAATCAGGAAGTAGAAGACACTCTATGTTACCTTTCACGGCTACAAAGTGCCTTTGATGTACAATTACGCAAATTACAGTATGGAAAAATGAGGAGGGAGGGTGGGTTTAGTTAAAGGATAGAGCACACTATTATTTCATCAGTGAGCAGACCGTAGGCAGTATGAGCACTGCATTTGAAAAAGTGAGAGAGCAACCTATGCTCCCAATAATTCTAAGCAGTGGAACATGATCACACTGCATCTCTATTTCATACAGAGAACATGCTAATGGGTTTAACAGGCACTAACAGAAATCTCCATCTCTACATTCTCTTCTGAAACGAGAGAGCAGAGAAATGTGCACAAATTCAGACAATTAGTCAAATGAAAGACTTGATCTTTAACTTCAGAAATGTCAAGAGGACATATACACTCACCTAAAGGATTATTAGGAACACCTGTTCAATTTCTCATTAATGTAATTATCTAATCAACCAATCACATGGCAGTTGCTTCAATACATTTAGGGGTGTGTTCCTGGTCAAGACAATCTCCTGAACTCAAAACTGAATGTCAGAATGGGAAAGAAAGGTGATTTAAGCAATTTTGAGCGTGACATGGTTGTTGGTGCCAGACGGGCCGGTCTGAATATTTCACAATCTGCTCAGTTACTGGGATTTTCACGCACAACCATTTCTAGGGTTTACAAAGAATGGTGTGAAAAGGGAAAAACATCCAGTATGCGGCAGTCCTGTGGGCGAAAATGCCTTGTTGATGCTAGAGGTCAGAGGAGAATGGGCCGACTGATTCAAGCTGATAGAAGAGCAACTTTGACTGAAATAACCACTCGTTACAACCGAGGTATGCAGCAAAGTATTTGTGAAGCCACAACACGCACAACCTTGAGGCGGATGGGCTACAACAGCAGAAGACCCCACCGGGTACCACTCATCTCCACTACAAATAGGAAAAAGAGGCTACAATTTGCACAAGCTCACCAAAATTGGACAGTTGAAGACTGGAAAAATGTTGCCTGGTCTGATGAGTCTCGATTTCTGTTGAGACATTCAGATGGTAGAGTCAGAATTTGGCGTAAACAGAATGAGAACATGGATCCATCATGCCTTGTTACCACTGTGCAGGCTGGTGGTGGTGGTGTAATGGTGTGGGGGATGTTTTCTTGGCACACTTTAGGCCCCTTAGTGCCAACTGGGTATCGTTTAAATGCCACGGCCTACCTGAGCATTGTTTCTGACCATGTCCATCCCTTTATGACCACCATGTACCCATTCTCTGATGGCTACTTCCAGCAGGATAATGCACCATGTCACAAAGCTCGAATCATTTCAAATTGGTTTCTTGAACATGACAATGAGTTCACTGTACTAAAATGGCCCCCACAGTCACCAGATCTCAACCCAATAGAGCATCTTTGGGATGTGGTGGAACGGGAGTTTCGTGCCCTGGATGTGCATCCCACAAATCTCCATCAACTGCAAGATGCTATCCTATCAATATGGGCCAACATTTCTAAAGAATGCTTTCAGCACCTTGTTGAATCAATGCCACGTAGAATTAAGGCAGTTCTGAAGGCGAAAGGGGGTCAGACACAGTATTAGTATGGTGTTCCTAATAATCCTTTAGGTGAGTGTAAATCACACCACTGCACATAATTACAAAAGGAGTATATGCATTTAGAATTCTGGCTGACACATATAAGCCAATAATGGCTGATGATAACCAATCAATCGTTTGTCAGTGCTACAAGTGAATTTTGACATCACAACATTATAATGTACAGCATGAAAAAATTGATTATTCAATTATTAGTGTTTTTAAAGATTAAGTGAGAATTAGATGGAAATGGATTATAAAATGTATATACAGTCAAACCAAAATTTATTCAGACACATTCAACATTTTCTCACATTATCAGTTTATTCGCTAGTTTAGAAAATGGTAATAAAACATGACTCAGAACTCTGATGAACTCAGAGTGTCTTAAAGTTAAACTGTGTCAGATCAAATTCATCAGCTGTCAGCTGTTAAATTTAAGTACACAATTAGATAATACCCATTTTGGTCAACCAATTACCAAGCAATGCTTCATTTTGTTCAGTTCATGGAGTAAAAGGTCACATGAGCAATTAAAGAAAAAACACTTAAGCAAAACATGGTCAGGTCAAAGTGTCTGAATCATTTTGGTCCCACATTTTTATCAATTTTACTGGTAGTCCACTGTATGAAGAGTTTTGGGGTATAATGTGTCACAGTTTACTTTATTTTGCTATCCTCACTTACGTAAATTAACTTCTATCAGGATCACTATCGTCAAAGTGATAGACAATTAGCATATAGTTTAGACTGGGAGTTCTTGTTCTGGGCAAAAACTCCCTGTGCATCCATGCAGCCTAGCATGGATAAGAGCAGGAGAGCAGTGATAAACCCCATTAGGGTAAACAGAACAGAAGCAATGATGTATTGTGGATAGCATTAATGTCAATATTGAACTGTACAACCTAATATATATATATATATATATATATATATATATATATATATATATATATATATATATATATATATATATATATATATATATACACACACACACACACACACACATATATATATATATATACATATATACACACACACACACATACATATATAGACACATATACACACATATATATACATATATGCATGCCATGATAAGCATCGTATTCCTATAGGTAGACGTGATCAGCTGACAGTCAGCTGATGTGAGCTTGACTAACGTGCCCTGCCAAAACTAACGCTATACGCTGCATTATAGTGTCCTGTGTAAAAATGTATATGGTGTCTGAATAATTTTTGGTTTGACTGTATATCCAATACTAAAAAAACCTTGAATATCGCAACAATAACCAATACAGAACTGATATTTATAGAAAAAGAGAGCCAATAATATAAGCCACAAAAAGAACACAAAACAAATCAATGACTCAATATTTAATTATTTAAAGTATTCTCATTATTTTTTAAATTAAGAAATATTTTGCTGATGCACATTTCTAAAGGACCATGTGACACTGAAGACTGGAGTAATGGCTGCTGAAAATCCAGCTTCTCAAAGGAAAAAAAATAACATTTTAAAATATAAATAGAAAAAGGTATTTTAAATTGTGATAATATTTCACAAAATTACTATTCTACTGTTTTGATCAGATAAATGCTGCCTTGTTGAGTATAAGAGACTTCGGTTTTACAGTTTAAACTTTTCAACAGCAGAGTATAAAGCAAATCAATTACTCATAATTAATTATTTATAATATTTTAATTCACAAAAATGTAGAGAAAATATTAAATGGAGTATACTGAATAAATACGGTATAATAAAACATGCTTCTCACTCACTACCTCTTGACTAAATTTGAACAAATGAATCCCACTAACTAATCAACATTACAGACATTCCTAAACTATGCGTTGCCAACTTTAAACATTTGAACCAAATTGACCCTACATAAATCTCATCCCCAGAGTCACATTTTCTGTTTGAAACTGAGCAAGAATCAAAGCATTTGGTGATACTGAAAGCATTGTACAGTACTTGTTCAAATCACGACCAAAGTGTCTAAACCAGAGCAAAATCACGAGCAACAGAACAGAAGGGTTAAAGCTCTACACGTTAACTGTTGGTGTCCTCCTCTGACCTACCTATATTTCATGCCAGTTCTCAAGCAGTGGTCGCCAGAGGAGTGCATGTTCTGCACAGACAGTTGGCCCAGGCTACGGGCCACCATCGCCACGGCACGGAACTTGCTTTTGGTCCCCAAACTCGGGCTGTTGGTGTTCTGTCGGTTCAGTCGGTCCTCTGTGCTGCGGCTAACAGCTCGGTGGTCCGTGCACACAAATGACACCTGCATGCTGGCGGTGAGCTCCCGCAGAGACTTACCACAGTGAGGATGCTGATGCTACAAAGAGAAACTAGTCCTAAAATCTCCCAGGATGCACCAATACTGTTACCTCAACGACTAAAGTGTCTTCTTGTCCCAAGGACAATGAGGTAAAAAAGTCACTTTTCTCAAAACCTGAAGAAAATCCTGTTAAACGGGTCAAAATGGATGTGGCAGCTGTCAAAAAGGTGAGTGCAACACTCTGTTTTAACCAGTGCAGTTATTGCTTTGAAGTGCTGCCAGAGTGTGCATCTGTCCATGTGGCGTCTGTGTGTGTGAAATGTAAGTAAGTAAGTAAGTGTCTCAATGCATGCGTGTGCTAGTCTCTGTGAGAGTGAATTCCTGCGCTCTGGCTCAAGGGCAGCAGCAGCCTGTGAAGAGATGGACTCTGGGCACCAATCACATCAACACACAGAACAGGGGAGAAATCCCACATCCATCCACGTCACACTGCAGCACATCAAGCACACGCTTATCTGCTCTTCTCCGCTTTTCTCTGTCTGCACTGCAAGTGAAGTTGCTTCTCTTTTTCCTCCACTTTCTTCAGTCGATTCTTGTCTGCTCAAACTGTTCCTATTTCTAACATTAACTGACAGTGAATATTCATATCCCGGCTTCTGGTTTAGATCATCACCCAGTAATGTGTGCTGAGCAAATGCATGAGAGAGAGCATATAAAACAGCATAGTATGACGAGTGAGCAAGCAAGCATGAGAGAGAGAGTGTGTACTAGAGAGAAAGTGGGAAGGTCTAAGCTCACACTATGCTGTGTTAGATCAGCTCGTACCTGATATTCCACACTGCCTACGCATGACAGAATGTCCGTGGACAAACACAATTCTGGTTTGAGACTGTTACATGTTAAAAAGAGTGGCTAAGAACGCAGATGTGGTATTTTCTTATTTCTACTTGTTCTATCACAAAAGATACTGTGTAATGATTTAAATGAGTACAATTCTCACATAAG
Organism: Paracanthobrama guichenoti; assembly: GCA_018749465.1. Classification (NCBI taxonomy): domain Eukaryota; kingdom Metazoa; phylum Chordata; class Actinopteri; order Cypriniformes; family Gobionidae; genus Paracanthobrama; species Paracanthobrama guichenoti. Next base: position 25,949,008 of record CM031965.1, on the reverse strand, counting down.
TAGTGACTTCTAGGGGTGTAACGGTTCTCCGGAACAAAATCGAACCGTACCGTTCTCCACCCAAGGCTCGGCACGCACTTCCACCAAGGTTCATCATCTGACGACGCATCTATAATATGGTTTGATGAAAATAACAATACATAAAACAGACAGAGTTCGGCTAATGTAGGTTTCATTCTGGCTTCCCATTACCAGTACGTTACAACAGCAATGATCAAGAAAACGTGGACAAAACAGTCACTCCTTGTAAACTTTGTTCAATGCGACTGCCGTATGCTCTAATATGACCAGTCATTTACACCGTCATCACCCGGGTGTTGATAGCGCAGCACATATGAGCTGTCTGTGTTTACACTAAGCTAATTTGAGACTTGTCAATTTAAACATTCAAGCGCAAGAGAACTCACGTGTGTATGCTGTGATAAGATTTGTCTGTGCACTCATCCGAAGCGTGCACACTGTGCACACTCACTGCTCTTGACTGAATAGCGTTTTGTAAATTGTATAATGATTAATCTTTATTTAATGTATACAGTGAAGATTACATGCAATGTTATTTTATAGTTGATTATTACATATACTTAACCTGAAAAGGTTATTTTATTTGTATCTTTGCTCTATTGTATTTATTTGTGCTGTTGCTTATAGTTTGATTATATCTTCTTATTTTCTTAATTTTTATTTGACATTAGTCCTTTTTCCCCTTCGAACATACCGAACCGTACTGAAACCGTGACCCTAAAACCATGATACAAACCGAACCGTGAGTAATTTGAACCGTTACACCCCTAGTGACTTCAGTGCACATGACTGCTGCAGCTCTATGAGCATAGGAATGAAGTAATGTCTGACTGACCATTAATATGCATGACAAATAATGGAGTATGCAGAATGCAGTCTGCTAGCCTTCAAGGATGGCTTAAATTTAATTCAATAGTTTTATTCTTGTGAATAAGACATGACAAAAAAAAAATACTCAAAATTCTTCTGGATAATAGGCAACAGATTTTTTAATTAATATTAAATTAACCGTATAGAGAAACAAAAATTACTCAACCTTTTCCTTTTGGACACATTTTCTTACCCACTGATTACAATGCTACAGATAAAAATTTTATATTTAAGTATTGATGGAAAGATATATTAGCCTAGAAATCTAGATGCTCCCCAGCAGCAGCAAATGTAATTTGCAGCCAGGGTCATCTAGCAACTCTCCGTTGGCTTGCGAGCTAGAAAAAACAAACTCTAGTCAGGCCAATCACATCATGTTAAGTCGGTGGGCGGGCTTAACATAACGACGGCAGAGTTGCGAAGGTTCCACGTGAAATCCCTGCTACTTCCCTGCTAACAAAGAATGGCACTGAAGTCATTCTTAAAAAAGGAAGATGTGTTCGGTTTTGCCGACCGGATACGGCAAAAGTTTAATCTATCGACTAGCTCCGCTGGTGGGAAAATGCATGGGACTCAGCCACAACCCGCTTGTGATTGTAGTCTCACCACTGATAGCGCTCTGGTTGGTTGTAGCGCTATCCTATGTATTTTAAATGTAGTATGACACTAGTAGCTGAAGGACACAATTAAAATTAGCAAAAGTAAAAATTCTTGTCAGGGATTTTCCATAGTTGAATACAACATTTCTGCATACCTTTACATAGTATTTGCAGAAATATGCAAATCATAAGACACAGCTGTAAGTTAGATACTAGAGGGGAAGCCAAAGATTTAAAAATGTAAAAAAATAAAAAATAAAAATACAATTCTGTAGTCTAAGCTAACTGCCGTGGTCCTTAGCGTGATTGCGAGCATGTCTGTGAATGTGTGTACGAGTGAACGTCCCGCAGACCGTAAACAGTGAGATGAGCTCTCTTATAATCTGACACACAAATGACACACGCTATTCCCGCATCTCTAGCACATTACTGAGCCTAAAGCATACTTCCTAAAGCATCTCATAAAACCACTGAGTGACAGAGCGACTACCCGGTTTTCATGCACTCGGGATTAGAGGAATGTGTGTCATCCCACCTCTAGATGAAAGGAAGTGGACAGATGGCTTAAGTGAACATACAGAGCTTCCTGAATGGCACTTTGACATTCGCTAGCCTCAGGACAAAGACTCTGCCAGCAGGCTAGAGCGAAGCAGCGGCCCATTTAAATCAGACAGGATACTGAACTTGGGCATCTTTCATCATGCTGTATCTAGAGAAAGGAAACTGACAGGAAATCAAGGCTTGAGACAAGATGAGAAACTGTGTCTTTAGATATGTAAACTCCAATCTGCTGGCAACCAGTGTCACCCCGTCTGCAACCACACATGAAGCTCTTAGATCCAGAATCACAGGCACAGCACACGCTAACATGACACACTGAAATATTATGCAAATATTAATGGTTATGTTAACCTTAGGTGACATGGCCTCTGGAGCACACATAAAGAAAGAAGATCCATCTTTCATCAAAAGAAATATATATTTTTTAAAATACACTAGCACTTTACTTACACCACTATTGTTCTGCTATCTGAATGCTGATATTGTTCCCTAAAAAAAGATGTTAAGCTCTAAGGTGTTTCAGGAGTGCTGCAATGTGATCTTCCTGGAAAAGAATCCACTTACTGGACACTGTGCATAAACAAGGGGGTAAGAACAATGTTACAGTTTGTCATGGTCACAAATGTATTTGTGTCATTGTGACCCTGTGCAGGGATTAACCCTGAAGTTACAAGTTGTACATAGAGAACAGCTCACTGCAATCCTCTCAAGCACCTGTTAGCCTCCTGCCACTCCGATACACCACTGTAAATCTGTCATCACTGCTAGTAGTTTCAGTGTTAGATTTACAGACTGGTTTTAAATGTCACTGCAGCTGGATGCACAATCAGTAATTGAATTATCATTACTGAATGAAAACCAGAGCTGCAGCCCATGTGTCAAACGGTTGAGTATGAGGCTTATTGTTACAGCAGGAGAAATGTGACCTTTCTAAGGAGAGATGTGGGATGTGTAAAGTGTACTTGTGGTCCCCCACCACTGTTTTAGTAGGGGCATTTGCATCATCTAGAAAGGCCGTCAGTCTGGAGGTAAGAGTCATAAATCAAAACCCCTCTTAGAATTACAGATGAAGAGAGAATATTATAGCCAAAACATTAATATGCTTTTCTTCAAAGTCTGTGCTATCACACTAAAAAGCCTGTCATATTATATATTATATAAAATATATATATATATATACACACACACAGACAGACAGACAGACAGACAGACAGATTAGATAGATAGATAGATAGATAGATAGATAGATAGATAGATAGATAGATAGATAGATAGATAGATAGATAGATAGATAGATAGATAGATAGATAGATAGATAGATAGATAGATAGATAGATAGATAGATAGATAGATAGATAGATAGATAGATAGATAGAGTGCGTGTATATATACAGCGCTTAAAAATGTATTAGACTACCACCCAATGTAATGTTTGTGCCACAGCTGCACTAAACTAACAGTATTAGTGATTATCAAAATCAAAAAAAGTATGACAGGAGGTACAAACAATGTGAACAGAAAATGACTTCATCGCGAAACATGAAAAAAAATCGTCCTTTCTTCTCTTAAAGGGAGACGCCCTGTCTTTTGAGGGTTTGGCTTGGGTCATAGGTCTCCGAAAGCAATAATCTCCCATTGTTCCTTGCTTTTAACCTCCAAGCACTTCAAACACCTCTACGCCATTTAAACTGTCAAACTCTCCCTCCTATTGCCTTTGATTTGAAGCCTAACTCCACAGTTATCCACAGTCAAATAAGCTCTGGAAAATCCTCCAGAGCCGTTCAATCATCTTCCACCTCACAGCAGAGCTCAGTCTCTCCACAGTGAGTTTCACCACAGGGCTCCCACTCTCATCATAAGTACACGCATACACCCAACCATTACTTCTCAGAGCACAAACAACTCTATCATCCACATCAAATTTACAACTTTGTGGATTAAAGGAGTAGCTCAACTTCTATCAGTATTTACTCATGTTGTTCCAACCAGAAAATATGAGGTATTATTCAGTGACGGCTGACCATTAACTGTAGACAGTTAGTTTAGTTTCCAAAAAAACTAAAAACACCATAAAAGCAGCACAAATGTATAGTTAAAGTAGCCTGTGTGCTATATATCAATTTGTTGTGATGTAATACTGTTTCCGGGTCCAAGCCTCTACTCCAATTCAAGTGAGAATACTATCTCAACAGATTTTATGAGCACTATTCATTGCACCTTTAAGCTAAGCTTTTAAAAACTCATTAGTTGTGTGTGTCCCAAATGATGAACTATGCACTTATACTATGCACTATATACTCAATCTTGTAATGTATGAATTTCATTAAGCATTAAGTTATTTCATTAAGTTATTTCTGCATCGGAGTCTGATAGCCCCTCCACCTCCACTACATAAAGAAAGCTGCGACAGTTGAGTGCATTAAGTGTCCGACACTGCGCACTTTGTTTTTTTCGATTAAATAAATGCATCATTCGGATATAATAAGAACACTTCTTCTTCTTGGAATTTTCAGTGTAAGCACACTATTCGCACTATTTATGAAAAATAGCATAGAATAGTGCAAAAGTACGCAAATTGGGATGCACCTATGGTGTACACTACAGTCTCCAGGCTTACAGCGTCCCGGACACCAATATTTTAACGATTCCAAAAAGATGCATCACTGTCTGGTCAACTGAGATTTCTCTATGGAGATTCTCTACACTCTAAAAAATGCTGGGTAAAAAACAACCCAAGTTGGGTTGAAAATGGACTAACCCATCGATTGGGTTGTTTTAACCCAGCGGTTGGGTTAAATGTTTGCTTAAAACAACCCAATCGCTGGGTTAAAACAACCCATTTGCTGGGTTAGTCCATTTTCAACCCGGCATTTTTTTAGAGTGTATCATGGTTCTTTGGTAGCACTGCAGCAAACCAAAAGCATCATATAGGCAAAGGCCCTGTCCAAATGGCACCCTAAAGCCTTGCAGTCTTCCTACGCATCTGCAATTTCATGACATAACGCTGCTTTGACTGTCGAGAAGTCGTCTGCTGCGGAGCCCGCAACAGTACGCGGCAAAAGTGCGCATTGAGGGTGCATATCAACAGCAAAGTGAGCACCCTTCTGAAACCGAAAATGACAAATGGGACACTCTACGGTCTCATGGATTTAATGGACACGTACACGCGGCAGGCACTGTAAGTCCACAAGACCGAAAGTGCAGATGAAGTGTGCCATTTGGGACAGGGCCTAAGTATGCCAGCCCAGTAGTAGACCGTATGCCAATCATATGACTTCAGAAGACTTGGAATCTGCTTGTTAAGCGTTTCTGGGTCCAAGTGCTCCGTCAGATCCTAAAAGCAAACAACAAACTGTGCTAACATATGCTATATTAGCACCGCTTGTTTGCTTTTGGGATCAACTACTGGAATAATACTTAATGCTTTTTAGTCTTTGTATGTGAAGATCTATATAACAATTCCTAAGATAATTCTACTTTTGTGCTCCTCAGGATGAACTACCTGATCCTTTAACAGATGATTTAGCACAATCAATGACGTCTTCAGATCTGTTAAGAGGTTCATACAGTACACAAAACCTCTACCAGCTCTTTGTAAGACAGATTTTATGAGTGCCTGAACATTAATTGTGGCAGTTAATGCTGTGAATTACCCATGAGCTGAGAGTGCTCAAGCCCTGAGTACAGGAGAATGGAACAAAAGAGCACGCCAACTCATTCTGCTTGAGGCTTCTCAGTGGGAATCAATCAAGAACTTTATCAGATCAGTGGTGATGACTCAAACATACAGAAATAAACAAATGTGCTCAAATGAACTGAGAGATCACATAAAATATATATACTTTTAAAATGAACTAATGAAAGCAAAAACGGCACCTAAAAAAACACACTCCTTATACAGTCATATAAATTGTAACCTTAAATCTTTAAATTGATAAAAAAACAAAACAAAAAAACATTCCTGTACATATTATGCGTCAACTTCTCTTCTACAAAAAAGGAGGAAAACACAAAGAGGCATTCATAAAGTTGCTTCTCATGTATATTTATAATTTTGTTTTGTCAGAGCCCTGGATGTTACTGTAAAAGACTCAACATATCCTAAAGCACTGCAATCCTGATGACATTAAAGAGAATTAAGAGCACACACACACACACACACACACACACACACACACACACACACACACACACACACACAAACAAACATGCACACGCGCACACTACAGGCTTCACAGAAAATGTGCCTGCCAATATAAAATGCACAACTCAGTGCGAAATAAATCCATAAATAAATATTATTAATATAAGCTGTCTTTTTCACATAAGCTACATCTCATTAGACTTTGCTCCCTATGACGGAGCGAGAAGACGTCTAATGCAAAATCAACAAGCAGATGCTTTGCCTCTCAATGTCAACCACTGTGTGGTTACATACTAGAGCTGTCATGAGTGTTAGAGGGTCTGTGTTTCAGAGATTATAGGTGGAACAAACATATTTATTTGAGTCATGTGGACAGACAAGCTTAGAAAAAGAGAAAACATGCATCCCATTTGATTTTATAAAGTATTATTTTATGTGTGAGAGCCTGAGCAGGTAATAACACACCAGGTGGACAGCATTGCAAATTACTGCAGCAAAACACTGACAGCAATTACAGCTACATGTACCAGCTGCTGCAATTCAATGGTGCTGAGCTGGTCTGCAAAGCAAGGAAGATAAAGAATGTAATGATCAACAAATTAAAATGTTGCAGAAAAGCTTTCTTCCCTCTAATGATGCGCACAAAAGCGCAATCGCAGCTCCATAGGAATAAAGAAAAACCTTACAGGTGCAGAGTGCAGACGTTTTGAATCTGACATCTGTCTTGGTCTGTATGTAAGAAAATGTTCAGATGGTGCGTAAAGAGAAGTGTAAAAGTCTGAGAACATATTGAAAATATAAAAATGTATTATGTAAAACAGTGGTTCTCAACATTTTTTACTTTAAGGCCCCCATCCATTCTGTGCATGGACAAGAAGTTTCAATGTAAATATGGGAAAGCTTGAGTATAAACACTATTTGCAAGTATTTTGCACTATATTGCACAGAGCTTTATAATTTGTTAAAATTAAGAGACTTTTGGTACTTTAGAATATAATATATATATGATATATATATATATATATATATATATATATATATATATATATATATATATATATATATATATATATATATATATATATATATATATATATATATATATATATATATAAAAAGATACTGTATTTATTGCGAGACAAAACTTGCACAAGACAAATTCCCGATACTCAGGGAAAGGTTGCTAGGATCTGCACAAATTCAATCCCACAAAAGATCTATTATAGGGCAGCAGTTATAAGGATGAAAAGCTGGGTCTCCCGTTTCAAGCTTACGCTGCATGAGCAGCTTAATTCACTGCTACAGTGCCTGCGGTTCTCTCACATTGCTCCATCGCTCCATCATCCAGACACTAAAAAAAAGCTAACTGCACTTTCTTTAAATTTGAATTCATACAGCCTGGCCTTTTACTGGGCAGACCTGGAGGGGACAGCCAGTCCGACAGCACTACCGAACAGAACAAAAGAACATAATAGATCAATGTTTAGATACAAGGTATGGATAGGGTCTACAGTGTAATTATTAATGTAATTACAACAATTTATCACAATTACATAGTTACATGCAGGTTTTTTTTTTTTTTTTTTTTTTTTAATATAAGTACACAATAAGAGCATTGTATCAAATTAATAATTTAAATGTTAGTGCATAGTAGTTAGACATATTGTTTTAATTTTAGTTTCAGCATAACATTATAATACCATGCATATTTTGCATATTAATGCTATAGAACAGCAATAAAAGCTTTTCAGGACGAATGTTTTCATCTTATTTTGCATTGCTTGGATCTGCACAAATTCAACCCCACAAAAGATACAGCATGATGCAGTTGCTTCAAACAATGGTATAAAGCTATTCAAACATAATTAACATTTGACAATTATGATTTTTGTCATAATCGTGCAGCCCTAGTTACACTTTATCTATAGTAGGTCTGCATATTTTATCTCCTCATACTGTTGTTTCAGACTACAGTACATATGATCAGTTTGAATAGAATCACTTATTCAGCTCAAATTTTTATGCAGAACAAAAGCTTTAAATAGCACTTTTCACAAAGCTTTAGAAAGCATAAAAAAGTGCTTTACAAAAACCAAAAAAAAGCTAAAGAACACACACAAAAACCAACCTTGACCTTGAGAGATACTAAGAATACATGCTTCACCTTGAACAGGAGATATAAGTCGAATACAAAAGCTAACTTGCATATAAAAGGAAAGACAAAAATGTGATTGAATCCATTCCATTTGAGGCAGTTTTATAGCACCGTCTAATCCAGGCCCAGTGAACCATGTCTTATGGGTCTTTTTTAGCTCAGTATCGGCCTGCAGAAAGCCCTTTTTCCAAAATATGATTATCCCAATTAGTCTGACGTACTGAGATTATGCTAGACTGGAGGATGTGCTAATGCATTTATTCTCCTCTACTCTTAGTTCTTTCTTCCATTTAAGTATTAGATGCTCTTTGGATCATTCTCAAATGTGGTTTATGCAGCTCGAGTGCTGATGTATTAAAATGAGAACATAAATACAAAGACATGAAATTCATGTTAATATTGACCCTCACTATATATGCATTTATGTATAACCTAGGCTACATTATATCAATTCATGTTTAATCCAGAGTATATTCCCCTAAGGGGAAATACCACACAAAAAATAAAAGGGAAACACAGAAGGAAAAAAAAAGAGACAGAATGAGCGGCGGCCTTTAATTGAAGAGGAAGTAGAGCAGAAAAGAGGCTTGCCTCATTAGTTCTGCAGGACAGAGACAGAGAGACATCGTCAGAGGCATGGGCTTTAACTCCCTCCTGCTCTGTACTTAATTAGTTATTAATTATTACTCTTGTACAGTTAAAAGATTGCATTCAAGTCCAGGAGTCTTAAGATGACAGCTAAAGTGCACTGTGCTGCTATCGGACTACGGTGGGATTCTGGGACAAACAGTGAATCACGGCAGGATTGAATGTCTTAAATCCATAAAAATGTCATCTCAGTGAGGGTTATAAATAAGTTATTCTATGAAAATTTAACTTGACAAATGAACTCACTAGTCCTGTCTTTGACACAGACATACAGTAGCAGCACGTGATGTTAATGTGCGATTTCTGCCATCTGGTGGACACAATTGGCAAAGCAGTCTTATGAGGTCCAAATGGATCTGCTTGTAGAAGCCATAACTACACATGATAGTAAAACATGATATTTGCGAGTAAAAGGCTTGAGACCGTTTAGACATGACAACATAGAGACTATTTTAATCCACACAGGACAAAAAAAAAAAAAAAAAAAAAAAAGGATGGTAAAAGGAAGTTGATGATGGATTTAGTGAATAAATAGACCAATATAGATGTATGACCTGAGAGCATGTGGCAGGTAGAAAATAGACAACTGCCTTCAATTCAGCAACAACATGCCAGCCTGAGAATATCAACACTATTATAAAATGATTCAATGTAAGATGTCAGCACTGTAAACGGTGGGCATTTTAGCAGGAAGATCATTTGTATTTCTCACTGTGGTTCACTTGGCAAACTACTTGCTCATGATGCCTCGTTTAATCACTGCAGATTCAGCATGGGAGTAAAAACAGCACGGATTGTGCTAAATGTTATCTTTGCTTCGCCATTTGCATTTTGCTGTAATACAATCATCTGTGCGATGATCTGTCACAAAGTGAACAATCAGACCAAAAAGGGAAGACACAGACACAGACGCAGACACAGACGCAGACTGCTGACATTCTACACCCCCTTTATCAAAACACCAACTGTCCCTGATCACCAGTGCAAAGACGTCCTGCCTCTCAAATTTCAAAACCACCACCACAAGCATCACTGGAAAACAACACAACATAAAACGTAAAGGTAAATTAGTAATGATTTATGACTGAAGTGGTAGCTCTTCATAATATTTGATTCATTATCATTACTATAATGAATTACCTTATGTTAATTCATTGAACCTTAAAGTGCTCCCACTGCAACATTAAAACAATGTGTCACACTCACCTACAAAAACACTTAACATTTCATTAGTAAGTATCATTTCTGATGGATATATTGATATGCCTGGTCTGTCGATGAAGGGACAGTCATATGAAGACCGAAGAACTATACCAGCAGGCCACCATGGAACCAATGCCCTCTCAAAAGCAAAGCACTTAATCCAAGTCACACAGCTGGTCTGAACCCCCCTTCAGTCTCTGCTTAACACTTGCTATTCTCTCCGGGTGACTTAGACACACACAACACGGGCCAAAACAGACTCCATTACACCTCCAAAGTGACAACCAATAGACCAAGAGGTATTATGTATGCAAAATGATGACCAGCTTTGATAGACTTTAAGAACAGTTGAAAGCAGTGTTACAATTGTTAACTAAAACAGTAACACTTTACAATAAGGTTCCATTTGTTAACATTATAGGACCCACTTTATATTAAGTGGCCTTAACTACTATGTACTAACATTTTAATTAATCATTTGATACAATGCACTTATTGTGTACATGCATGTTTTTACATTGTACTTACCTTTTAAAAATTACCTGCGTGTGATTACATCTGTAATTAATTTCTGTAGTTACATTTGTAATTACACTGTTGACACTTCCCTTACACCCTACCCTTAAACTTACCCATACCACCACACCTGTCCCTAACTTTACCCGTATCCCACCTCAATATCAGCAGAAGTGTTTTTCAATACAGTATGAACACAACAAGCACATTTTAAGGCCACCTAATATAAAGTGGGACCACATTATATTTAACTACTTTAGATAACATGGACTAATAATGAAAAGTATCCTAGCATCCATTTACTAATACATTAAAAGTTGTATCTGTGTTATTTAATGGACCTGAACTAACATCAACTAACAATGAACATTTGTATTTTTATTAACTATAACATTAACAAAGATTAATAAATACTGTAACAAACATATTGCTCGTTGTTAGTTAATGTTAGATAATGAATTAACAAATGTAAATTAATGGGACATTATTGTGAAGTGTTACCACTAAAACTATTATAAATGAATTTTCGACATTTGAAAAAGTTGAAATAAAATTAAATATAATATTAACTTTAAAACTTAAAAAAAAAAATAATAAAAATACGATAATGAAAAATGTTGCCTCGTCAAATAACTTAAGTTGAAGTACTAAAAACGGAAGAAAAAAACTGATAAAAAGGACAAAAGCACATAAACTGACTAAAAATGTAATTAAAATGAAAAATAAAAGCTAATTCAAAATACTATTGAGTAAAATATCCTAAATTAACACTGGTTGAAAGACCAATAACTTACCAACGAAGAAAGCATATCTTTCCAAATAATTACCAGTCTCATCATCAATCATCGAGCTAATCATCATTTGTGAAACTTTCTCAATCCACTACAAAGCAAGACTTGCATCCTCTCCGGCCCTTACCTGTACCTCATGCCAGTCTGGAAGGAGATGGACTCCTGTAGCGATACTCCATTGGTCCTCAGAAAGTCCTCCAGGTTTTTGAACTGGGCGGCTGCCCGCACCTCTCGCAGACTCCTAATCTCACCCAGTTCCCCCCCACCCTGCCGCAAAGGGTACAGGCCCTGGTCAGACAGGTAGCGGTCGATGTCGCTCCGCATGCTTTCGCTGAAGGACAGGGACAGCATCTTGCTGCTGCTAATGCTGCTGCTCCTTCGCACGCTGTTCCCCGGCGGTCCATTCTTGGGGATCTGCAGGGGTTCGGAGGGGACACTATGTTGGCGACTGAGGCGGCGGCCGGAGTGCCCGACCCGCAACTCAGTCAGACTGCTTCTGTGAGTGCCAAACATGCCCTGCGTCCAGGTGACAGGGTCTCACAGACACAAGAGTGAAGCGAGTTGCATGACAGAGACCAGCAGACTGTTGCAGGTCAAAGCCTTTGCTTTAAATAGCGCCGGCCGCCCATAGCAATCAACACCGTACTCAAACATCCATGCACTGCATTCAGAGGTCACCCTCCCGGCCCCTCTTCCCCTGTGGGACTCAAATACAATGACAAATTGAAACTGGCTGATCTTTGTACAATAATTCAGGTGCTCACAAAAATGGGACTTTTTTTCTTTCATACACATGCGTGATCAAGCAACAGATATGAGTGGACATTCAGGCATGCGTGAAGAATGCTTGTGTGAGGTCTGTCACAGTTGCTCTGGAGAACCTGAATACCAAATCTATCCAGCATCCAGTCTGTTAAATCAGCCTCCTAACGTATGACGGTCAAAAAAATAGACTGGCACTGACCCCAACAAAGGCCAGAATCCTAAAAGCATACATGATGTACTTTTCTCTTGTAGTAAGACAGCACAAACAGAGGCCTAAATATCAAATGTGTCGGACCCACTTTATATTAGGTAGCCTTAACTACTATGTACTAAAATATGAATTAATAATTGGATACAATGCACTTATTGTGTACATACATGTTTTTACATTGTACTTACAAAAATACCTGAACGGTACATCTGTAATTAATTTCTGTAGGTACATTTGTAATTACACTGTTGACATTCTTTACACCGAACCCTACCCTTAAACTTACCCATACCACCACACCTGTCCCTAACTTTACCCGTATCCAACCTCAATATCAGCAAAAGTGTTTTGCATTACAATATGAACACAGTAAGTACATTGTACTTATTTTTTGATGTAAGTTCATAGTAGTTAAGGCCACCTAATATAAAGTGGGACCAATGTGTCTATACTGTATGGATAAAAAAAAAAAAAGATTCCAGTCGTGTCTGACAACTGAATATGCTGGAGTTTGTTTTTTGGATGAGTGAAGGGGATTTTTCTTGAAACCCTCCCAAAAACCCAGCTATTTTCCTACAGCCACTTTCTATTTTGTGAAGCTCAACAATCTTTTGCTGCACATCAGAACTGTATTCTTTGGTTTTACTCATTGTGATGAATGATTAAGGGAATCTGGCCTTTGTGGTTCCTTATATTTATACTCCTGTGAAACAAGACGTCATAGCTAGACAATTTCATGCTCCTAGTCACCCTGGTGTGCTAAAAATCTTTTTAATATTAATTGAAATACACTTCAGAGATATTTTACATATTTTGGAGAAAAGCATTTATTTCATAATGTGATCTACCACCCACTAAAGGATAAACAATACAGATTTATTTGTACTGCCATCTTTGCAGTTTTTTGTTGTTGTTGTTGTTGTTTTCAAGTTGTTATAAATGATTAGAATTTTATTATTATTTTATTATTGTCTTTCCACTACACAGAATAATTTTTGCCCCCAATCATTTTTGTAAATGTTAGTGTACTTGTTGGTTACCAAAGAGACAACATGGTTAGTAAAGAGCATGATATTGAGAAGAAGAAAAAATAAGGTTTAAGTGTTACGTGTTCTGATGCTGCTTATCTTTGGCTTTGATGAATATTCAACTAAAATCACAGAACTTTTTTTTTATAGATTTTTTTTTTTTAATAAAATGGCTGCAATTGTCATGAGGCATGCTAAAAATAGTCACAGGTCAAACAATACCAAAACTGACTGGTGATGACAAATGACATCAGAAATCCATTTTAAATGATATACGAGAACCCCTTGTGCAAAGAACTGGATCCCTAGAACATATTTTAATAATTGACTCAACAAACATCCACGTAACATCATTCAAAATAGATGGTTTCTTGTAAGTAATTATGACAGTTAACTTCAAAGCAGAACATTTCCTCAGAATCAACACCGGTCACAAAATGCCAATAGTGTAACTGAGCTCAGGACTGCATCTATGGCCCATGTACACAATCATACCTGTTCAGATCTAATCATTTGAATCCACCTAGTTCTGTGAGGAATCATTTCTGGTCCAAAACGACTCTTCTTCCATCATAAAAGTCAGGCTCTACATCTCATCAAATTGATCAAGAAAGAGAACCACATCTACAACAAATAAAACCTCTGCTCATTCTCCACAGCTTAGTTTACAAGGCAAAAGCTCTACAGTGGGCAGAAAGTGACTCAGTATGAGGCAAACCTGCCTTTTTTACTCTCATAACTAAAACATTATGGTGCAGTAGCTTACAGCAAACCAAGACAATATGTGGATCTAAGCCCTGCTCTCTGTTTCCACATCATACTGGTGCCTCTAACCCGTGAGTGGAATGTGGGCATGAGCAGGATCACCATGCAACATCACCTCAAGCGGGACCCATGTTCAGTTAAAGTACCAGCCTTGTACTTACCCGGTTCCTCGGAGGGCGAGTCACGTACGGATTTTGCACTACACTGCTCATCTGACAACTTAATGGTGGTCCACACACTAAAAAAGACTACAGTTTTTCTCCTTAAACTGAGTGTCCTTCTAACATGAGCCTCAGCAATTACTGAACAGAAAAAAGCTCCACCCCTCAAAAACATCAGACACCACCCACTTTGGCGAATGTCACAGAGAATGTTTTGAGCACCTATCGCAGTGCGAGAATGCTCTGCAAACATGAATTATTCAGGACAACTTTTGCTCTAAAAGCCTTTGATGTTGTACCACAAGTAAGTGTACTAAAAGCCATTTTTGCTTGTTCTCCGTTTCATACATCCATAAAATGTACAACCCAGCTATCCCAAGCAAAATGAAGAAGAAAAAGCATTAAATATTACCCTGTTTGTGGTATAGGGAGGAAATAAAAAATCAAATCAAATAAATTTTTTTGTGTGTGTGTGTAGACATGGGAAAGTTCTGCACACATAGGATAAACTCTAAATGTTACCCTGGACCACAAAACCAGTCATAAGTTGCACGGGTATATTTGTGGAAATAGCTAACAATACATTGTATAAGTCAAAATTATCGATTTTTCTTTTATGCCGAAAATCATTTGGATATTAAGTAAAGATCATGTTCCATGAAGATATTTTGTAAATTTCCTACCGTAAATATATATTTAAAATTTTTTAGTAGTAGTAATATGCATTGCTAAGGACTTCATTTGGACAATTTTAAAGGCAAATTTCTCAATATTTAGATTTTTTTTTTTTTTTTTTTTTTTTTTGCACTCTCAGATTCCAGATTTTCACATATTGTCCTATCCTAACAAACCACACATCAATGGAAAGCTTATTTATTCAGATTTCAGATGGTGCATTTAAACAAAAATGACCCTTATGACTGGTTTTGTGGTTCAGGGTCACAAATAAGATGCTACAAGTCATAAAGAAGTGATATGAGGCTGTGCAAATATTACTCGTTTTCAGGCACAGAAATTCAGCTTTAGTTAATGATAATGACAATGTGTTCAGGTATATAGTGATGCGAATACCATGCTGGAGAGAGAGAGAGAAAGGTTGATATTACGTATTTGAATGGAAGTCAGACCCAGCAGGCCGTAAACTTGTTCATACAGTAGATGGTGAGTGCTGTTCTCAGCTGCCCATTAGAACAGGAAACACGTTAGCTTTTAACATGTAAGCACAGTAGCTTATTTGCTTGTGATAATTACAATTCTCCATACCGAGTAACTTTGACATAGCTGCAAACGTTGCCATTTCCTTCATTTCCCTGTGACTAAAGACTCCAGGCGTGCCTTATAACAGTAGCATCTATTATTTAGCATACATCATTTGCCTGTGATGTCACATCCATTCTAAATATATAGCTCGTTTCATAGGCCAGTATGAGTCTGCATTCCTCCTTTCAGACTGTCTTGTGTGAAATACTACAGAGATTGGTAAGCGAAGGTTCTCAAACGACTCAGCAGGGCTCGTTATGAAACAGTTAAATTACACCTTGGTTTTGTGTGATATGTTCATGTCAGGAATAGTTAGAGACAGCTACAGCATCACTCCGACAAGATGAAAACAGATAACCTATCATTGTGCTGATGATGAATAGTGAGGTAACTATTAGCTTCTCAGATTCTGTTAGAATAATTATACAGTATTTTGTATACACATTTCCTAAATCAAAGCACAGAAGGGATGTAAGCCTAATATTTTGGGGTCAGTGAGATATTTTAATGTTTTTGAAAGAAGTCTTGCTCCAAATGCAGTAAAAATAATAATAATAATAATAAAAATAAATTATATATATATAAAATTATATTGTGAAATATTATTAATATTTATATTTTTAATTTTAATATATTTTAAAATGTAAATTATTCCTGTGAATTTTCACATGATCCTTCAGAAATTATTTTAATATGCCGATTTGGTGCTCAAGAAACAGTTAATATCAATGTTGAAAAGTTGTGCTGCTTAATATTTGTGTGGAAACTATGATTTTATTTTTTTTCAGAATTCTTTGATGAACAGAAAGTTCAAACAATCAGCATTTAAAAAAACGTCTGTACTTTTAAAGCTTCTTTGTGAATACAGTTTATTTTTAAATCTTACTGACACTAAACTTTTGAACAGCAATTTAATTACATACTGTACACTTCACAGTTAAAAATATGGTTTCTCTGAAGTAAATTTAAGTATATATAAAAAAAGAAGCAGCAGCAGCCTTTTAGGCCATTTTAGTGCAAATATAACCGTATACACTGAATACTTAATATAAATATACTAAAAATACTAAGCTGCATTTTTAAAACTAAATCACCCGGCCCTACAAATGGTTAAAAATCTTTGCTGTTAACACAAAAGTTTCATGTTAGGAAGTGGAGAGTTACTGATTTTACAATCTCCACTCCTTGTCCTTGAGCAAGGCACTTAACTCCAGGATACTCCAGGGGGACCGTCTCTGCATTTTACTGTACTGTATAGAGTTATGGATGAAAGCATTTTATGTACTCTTGTGGAGAGGTGGCTATATTTACACATGAAGGGCAGAGGTACAGTACCTGTAAAACTGCAGCTGCCTCTTTGGACTCCCACAATGAGCTCTGCAGGAACAACAGCGAAAAAGATAAATGAGGAGTGTTAGTATAACTTAGTTTGACTTTTTTAACTTAATTTAGTGGAGAAGCTAAAAATAATATAAAATACAGTTCACTGGTTATGTATTGGTCAGATATAGAGCTTTTCATCAGTGAACTATTCGCTCTCTTTGAGTGAATTGTCTGTGAGAAGGGTCTGCTCACGTATAGGGGGATCCAGTCTGCCGTGTGGAGAGACGAGCAGGAGAATCTGAGTTTGGTTCAGGGTACATGGAGCCGTGAGGGAAGAGAGACCAGCTGACAGCTCTCACTCAGACTCTCAGCTTCTGTACATAACAGAGAGAAAATAACTATCAGCAATGTATGCTAGGTGGCGCCACTTACTTATTTTGTACATGTGGGGAAATTATAACGCACAAGTACTCTGAAAATCACCCAAAAGTCTAAATTGCACTTATTTCTCATAGCTGGTTATCCTGGACACACACTCTGAACACACACTACGTCTTTATAGCTCTGTGTGATTCTGTTTAAAAAAATAAAGAAAAATAAAAAAATCTTGCTAAGTCTAACTAAACATGCTATGCTTACTTAACATGTTTGTTGTTCTTAAAATTTAAACATTAGAGACAATAGAGAAAAGATCATATGGTTAAAATTAAATCAGATTAAAAAATTATTATACAAAAATAGTTCCTAGGGTTGCAACAGCAAATCCACCCTTAATTACAGCAAGATGCAGCAGGGTTTAACCAAATGTTGCTTATTAGTTATTAATAAACATATTTTTACCATTAATTAAAGACAAAACATTTTCTTCACTGTTGATTTCATCCAAATGATGTAACTCCCTTGGTGTCAATATCAATTGAGTATCAATTACAAAAATATTTTGCAGTATTATTATTGTAATTGTTGGATTAACTAGATAACAGTTTGTCTAAAATATACAATAGTTCACACAACTAAATAAAAACAGAAATTGTGCCTGTAATGCTTTTAAAACATTAAACGAGAAACAAAAGTGTACCCTATTTGTTAGTTAAAACTGGAACAAAAACATATCACTACACATCAAGCTATGAACTTTTAAATCAATGTAACAACAAATAACAACAATCAAACTGTAATCCCTGTGTGTTGTTTCCAGTATAAGTGAACTCCCATAATTATTGAACAAGCATGAATCTGCCGTTTTTTTTAAGCCTGATGAGTCCACCTGCTGTCTGCTTTCACCGCATGGCCAACTGGCCCGTCTCCAGCCTGGCAGAATTTTACCAGCAGTACATTATAAACTGCAGAGATAAAACATTCAGGCAAGAGAAGTGAGAGAAAGTGTAGGGTCGACACTTTACACAGTTTGGCACGTGGAGTGAGTGCTACTGCAGAGCAATACACCGATGTGAGCCTGACTTGACTTATAGACTGTATAGTGCCCGCCCACTTTTTTCAGCTGTGTTGTTCAAGTAACAATTTTTTCCATTCATTTTTCCCATAAGAATTTAAAAAAAAAAAGGTCTGTTAAAGCTATATATACACTATTGCCAAAAGTATTGGGACACCCCTCAAATCATTGAATTCAGGTGTTCCAAATTACTTCTATGGCCAAAGGTGTATAAAATCAAGTACTTAGGCATGCAGACTGCTTCTACAAACATTTGTGAAAGAATGGGTCACTCTCAGGACAAAGTGGAAGCAATTGGGAACAACAGCAACTCAGCCACGAAGTGGTAGGCCATGTAAAATTACAGAGAGGGGTCGGCACATGGTAGGCACACAGGGCACAGAAGTTGCCAACTTTCCACCGAGTCAATAGCTACAGACCTCCAAACTTCGTGTGGCCTTCAGATTAGCTCAAGAACAGGGCGTAGAGAGCTTCATGGAATGGGTTTCCATGGCCGAGCAGCTGCATCCAAGCCTTACATCACCAAGTGCAATGCAAAGCGTCGGATGCAGTGGTGTAAAACATGCCGCCACTGGAGCAGTGGAGACGTGTTCTTTGGAGTGACCAATCACGCTTCTCTGTCTGGCAATCCGATGGACGAGTCTGGGTTTGGCAGTCGCCAGAAGAACGGTACTTGCCTGACTGCATTGTGCCAAGTGTAAAGTTTGGTGGAGGGGGGATTATGGTGTAGGGTTGTTTTTCAGGGTTTAGGCTTGGCCCCTTAGTTCCAGTGAAAGGAACTTGTAATTCTTCAGTATACCAAGACATTTTGGAAAATTTCATGCTCCCAACTTTGTGGGAACAGTTTGGGGATGGCCCCTTCCTGTTCCAACATGACTGCGCACCAGTGCACAATGCAAGGTCCATAAAGACATGGATGAGTGAGTTTGGTGTGGAGGAACTTGACTGGCCTGCACAGAGTCCTGACCTCAACCTGATAGAGCACCTTTGGGATGAATTATAGTGGAGACTGCGAGCCAGGCCTTCTCATCCAACATCAGTTCCTGACTTCACAAATGCAATTCTAGAAGAATGGTCAAAAATTCCCATAAACACACTCCTAAACCTTGTGAAAAGCCTTTCCAGAAGAGTTGAAGCTGTTATAGCTGCACAGGGTGGGCCAACTCCATATTAAACCCTACAGATTAAGAATGGAATGTCATTAAAGGCCTCATGTGTCATGTGCATGTAAAGGCAGGCGTCCCAAAACTTTTGGCAAATCTATTGCCATGATTAACTCTCTGGTCATGGGTAACATAGTTTTTCCACTTAAAATTCCACTGTTAAACATTGTTATTTTAAAAAATACATTGAGATAATCCAAACAGATGGTTTTAACAAAAGCATACAGCATCAATATACCACCTTGGATCTCACAGTAGGCTGGTCTTTAAATGCTTACAAGATATCATTAAAAATCAATCTCCCTATAGAGTTTGTACTTCAGGAACCTGACTGTTGCGCTATTACATGGCTCTGATTCTGAATAGTCAATGTTTAAAAACGCTAAAACTTTTTGTTTATTTCCATGTTTAAATAGGACTTTGTGTCCTGTGGTCTCAGAACTTGAATCTCACTTCATAGGTTATAAAGTATAATACTCAGAAAGAACAAAGTACAGTAAAACTATGTTGAGAAGGAAATAATGCCAGCACTAAAGTTATTATTTATACAAGTAGTGCTGTTGTATTTCAATGCATGGTTACAATTTTTCCAATAAACAGCTGTGACATTTTAAGATGAAACTCAATAGAAATCAGAATCACACCTCAAAGGACCTAAAACAACCTCCTGAAATCTACACCGACAATTAGGTCTTTATCGCATCACGTCTTGCGACTCTTGTATCGGAATACGTCTCATATCAGGACACCCAACCCTTTAGTCTGATGGCTAAATCTGTGGTTTTGGATGTCCATGTGATAAAGAGACAACAGCTACAATCTGGCCCTCGATTTGTTTACTGAGGTGTCCTCTGAGCGGCCAGGTGGCGTGATCTAGTAATCACCCTGCATGACCTGACCACACAGCACCAGACCATGAAAACTACTGCAACACACAAACACAAAGTCATGTGCACAGAGGGAGAGGGAGAGAGACTTGCATGCATGGCACAGACTATACATGACACATAATAATGTTGACAGCCAGGCTTATTGATTGGCCTTTAATGACTACAGAACATCATGAACTACTGTACGCTCAACATAACCTAAAGGGTCAAAGGAAATAAGTAACAGTAGTCATTATATATAATTAGTTGGAATTACTATAAATTGTGTATTACTATAAAATATGTATATTGACATCACAGGAATAAATAATACATAAAAAAAGAAGTTATTTTAAATTGTAATAATATTTCACAATAGTTATTTTTTAGCAAACTAATGCAGCCATGGTGAGCATAAGAGACTTCTTTCATTTATATAAATGGCTACTAATTTAACAAGGCAACATTAAGATAACAAAAAAAAAAAAAAAGTTGCCAGTATTGTCCTGCATGTTCCAACACTTCAGTTCAATGACCTACAGTTAATGACAAACTGCTCAGTAACAACTCAGTTGTAAGACATTTAGCCAGTGGATACTTGCATTCTACTATTCAAAATACAAAATAAGAGAATGTAATAGAGGGAAGAGAACAAGCGAGGGGAAGTTAGATGTATAATATCAAGTTCACATTTCTGCTGTCTCATGCTGTTATGGGTGGCATGGTGTGGGGGGAGGGGATAGTATTGGTTGCAATACTCAGACATGAGCACCACTGCAACACACACACACACACAAAAGTGACAGACCATTTCCACAACTCAGCAGGATCTTAAAAAACAACAACAAAAGAATTAATACATCTTGAGACATTTGATCATGTTTCAGGAACACCAATTGTTGGCATGAAACGGAAGCAGTCTTTTCTTCCCTATTGTGATATTCTGTGAAATGGCTTCTCGAATAAGAAAAAAATATATGGTGGGACTTGACCATGAGGAATTGATTGGATCATTGGATTGTTGTGGTTTGCTATTGGTGTGATCTCATGAGTGACAGGTTGTCCCACCTTCACGCTATTATTTAAAAATGGTAACATATCACTATTCAAATCATTACATTTATTATCTATATTAATATTTAAAGCATAATTAATGTTATGTAACATCCTAGTTGAAACAGAGTGAGCAGGGAAACAGAGTGATCCACCCTTCAGACATATGGAGTGAGTCAGGTTTAGAGAGAGGTGGGGCAGGGTTTGAGATCATAATGCAGTGAAGCCTCACTGTTGCCTCATCAGGATTCTGGCATACCGCATTGTCAGCATGCCCTCTCTCTCTCTGTCTCTCAGCACTTCTTCAACTCCTCTATAGCGCTTTGTAGGGTGGTTCCTGCTGTAACTCTGCTGTGTGTTAGAGATGAGCTGAGTGGCGGTCAGTGTCTACTGTAGGCATCCCACTTCCCCAAGGGCTTTTAAGAGCAGCTGAAGAACATAGGAAGTGCTGGCTGCCCTCATGCCAGTCCTCATTAGGAATGCATCCAAAAAGGATTTCTTTTGTGCCTTTCTATCCATCAGTTAACTACAAAATCAATCATAAGTGCTCTGTTACAGTCTTTTCTCATATATTTACTAAAATGTTCTAAAATTCCCATTTAATGTATTTTGCTCCCATCTGAAACCTAAAAATGTTTTCTTTCATCTGGTCTGTTTTGTGTAGTCTGTATAATGGATGTATCCTTTGCTGTCCATGTTATCCTACAATTTTGAAAAAATGCATCTGAAAGCATTCCCTTATCTTATGATTAAATTTCTACTGAGAAATAAGCAGTAGTTATTAAATAATTAACTTGGTTGTCTCAAAAGATGACTTGAATTTACCAGGCATGATATTATGGTGTCCTTAAAGACTGTATAAAAGTAAATACAGTAGTAAACACAGAGCAGCACTTCCAGGTTCTACGTCAGAATGCCAGCTCGGTATTGGCCACTGATTGGCCAGCTCCTGCGTCAGCATCACACGCATGCGTCATTGTGCTCACGTGAACAGCGTCGGCCAATAGTGAGCCAGCGTTCTGACGTAGAACCCGGAAGTGCCGCATAGAGTTGACATGGAAGAGAAGAAATTGTTGAATAAAGTCATTATTGTTGTTGTTGTTTTTTATTAATAAACATTAAGACACGTAACATACCATTAAGGTTTAACCACTTTAGTCGCATAGACTATTTTAACACCTTTACTACCTTTCTGGGCCTTGAAAGTGGTAATAACATTGCAGTCTATCAGGGGTCAGAAAGCTCTTGGATTCAATATTATATTATATGTTGTATAACGCAAATCTGCAGGACCGGGCTGTTGCAGTAATGTGGTCAGTGAAGTTTAACTGGTCATCAATCACAACTCCAAGGTTCCTGGCTGTCCTGGATGGAGTTATGGTTGATGAACCTAGCTGAATGGAGAAATTTTGATGAAGTGCTGGGTTGACTGAGACCACAAGCAGTTCTGTCTTTGCAAGATTGAGTTGAAGGTGATGCTCCTTCATTGAGCCAGAAATGTCTGTCAGGCAGGCAACGATACGAACACCAACTGTAGGATCATCTGGTTGAAATGAGAAGTAGAGTTGAGTGTCATCAGCATAGCAGTGATAGGAAAAGCTGTGTTTCTGAATGACAGATCCTAATGATGACATGTAGATGGAGAAGAGAAGTGGTCCAAGCACTGAGCCCTGTGGAACTCCAGTAGCTAGATGATGTGACTTAGACACTTCACCTCTCCATGACACCCTGAAGGACCTACCTGAGAGCTAAGACTTAAACCACTGGAGAGCAGTTCCTGAGATGCCCATCTTCTTGAGAGTTGACAGGAGGATCTGGTGGTTAACTGTGTCAAAAGCAGCAGACAAATCCAGCAAGAGTGGATTTGGAAGCTGCTCTTGCAAGTCACAGTGTTTCAGTAATTTATATTCAGCTCATATAGTCTTTCCCATGTATTCAAATTATTTGCACGTGTCGTGAGACTGTCTGAGTAAAAATATGCGAGGATACCCAAGTTGAAGAGCAGCTTGCTTCGTTTACCTCCCTCCCCAACTACTGTTGGGTTTTGAAGTAGGAATGTACGCTCCCCTTTGGATGCATGCTCTACTGTTTCGTAGAGGAAGTTTGATTGTGGGGCATCCCTCATTATTTGATGCTTACTATGGTTTAGTGCTAAAAAGAAAAAAAGTGTTTGCTATAGGTGGTCTTAGATAGAGTGCCTTTGATTTAAGGAAGGTTATGGGCTGCCTCCCCCAGTTACATTTGGGTCTTTAAGTAGGGCCAAGCTTCCCTTCGGCTTCCTTGGGGTTTAGAGCAGGGGTGATGAGAGTTATTTGGCAAACTGCATTATGTCCTGCTCTCATTTGCCACCTTTACCTGAGTTAAGGGTAAGGATAAATGCAATACATGAGTGGTAATACCGAAGGGGTTATTTCATGTCAAATCAACCAAATTTTGGAAAATTCCCCAGCTCAAATTTTTTCAGAGGAAAGACATATATAGTGATGAAAGCCAAAATATTAAAAGGTGCACTATTTAACTTTTCCATCTGCTAGAGGTTGCCTATTCAAAACAAAGGTGTAGTTTGATGATGCCAAGTTTGAGCGCAGCATCTTGGGACATGTGGTGACACAGCCGGTGGTAAAGAATCAGGATAGGACTTGGGCAGAAATCATATTCATGGATGCGATTATTAACGTTACTGTAGTATGAAGCAGAGCAGTGGCGAGTGCTGTGGAGCTGAATGAGGTCACTGGAGTGATTGCTAATGACGAGCTCGACACGGCTCGCGAGCAGTGGGACTTTTATTATGCCATAGTCGCCGCCGCCATTTCCACTTTTGAGGTAACGCAGCTCTGTTTATCATATTAGATACTTCTTGAGTGTGTTGAAAATGATGTTATGACGTGACTCTGTGCGTTCCCTCGGCAGCTGCTATGACACTTGTTGCACACTGCAGTAAGAGTAAAGCATTTCTGAAAAATAAAACCGGAAACCGAGAGTAACGCAGATATGACACCATTGACTGGCGACTCCCTCACATGTCCCGGTTCCTTGGGTAAAAGGGCAATTTTCTTACGATTTACAAAGAGTTGGAAACATTTGTGATATTGTAAGTACTCAACTGAACAAAATATATAACATTGGCCTAGTGGTTTTGGATATTTTACTGAAAATGTTTTACATAGTGCACCTTTAAATGTCATGAATGTATATTGACAAAGTAATCTACTATTTTGGGGGTGAAAGAGGGGGTGTAAAAATAAAATAATGATGCTGCCATTTTTCTAAAGTCATTTTTACCCCCCTGTAATTTGGCTCCAAACCTCAGGTGAAAATTGTCATTTTGACCCCCTCGACAAAATAGTGGATTACTCAGTCAACAAACATTCATGACATTTCATATTTTGGCTTTCTTCCTTATTTATCCTTCACCAGAAAAAAAAAAAAATCAAAACCAAAAGGGGACCTTAGGTGGGGACCTCTGGTTGAGTTGACACAGAATGACTCACCTTGCATTTACTCAAGTCAGGGTATGAGTTATTCTCCCCTAATCACTCCGGGGTTGTTAAAATGGAGTAGAAGCTTCCCTGCTTTAGGCTGCTCCCTAAATTGTCAAATACTGGTGAGATATGCCTGACATAGCTGAGGGGCCAGCCCTCTCCTGCAAGTGAGAAAGGAAGGTGTAACAGCTGGGACTTCCCTTGCTGTAGCGCATAGAAGATGTTCCCAAGTATATTGGCTTAGGACAGGATTTTCAATCTTTTAGATGCCACAGACCCCCAAACATGATCATCCCTGTGTGAGGGACCCCATCCTAAAATTTATACGGCATCTGCCTTTTATAAACACCAAATTTATACACATTAAAAATGTATATTATAAATCTAAAATTAGTTTCAGTCATATTAATATACATTTTATTCTACTCACTGTAGTATTGTTATATGTGACCCTGGACCACAAAACCAGTCATAAGTCACACGGGTATATTTGTGGCAATAGCCACAAAAATTATTGATTTTTCTTTTATGGTAAAAATCATTAGGCTATTAAGTAAAGATCATGTTCCATGAAGATATTTTATACATTTCCTACCGTAAATATATAAAATATTTATTATTAGTAGTAATATGCGTTGCTAATGACTTCATTTGGACAGTTTTAAAGGTGATTTTCTCAATATTTAGATTTTTTTACACCCTCAGATTCCAGATTTTCAAATAGTTGTATCTCGGCTAAATACTGTCCGATCATAACAAACTTTAAATTTATTCAGCTTTCAGATGATCTACAAATAATAATAAAAAAAAATTGACCCTTATGACTGGTTTTGTGGTCCAGGGTCACATATGTATTTAATATTAACCTAATTTTTATTTATACGAATCAATTTTTTTTAAATCTAATTTAATATATTAATAACTAACCACTATTTTTATCACATTATTTGTTTATGTATTTATTTAGATCTAATTTATTGATTTATTATTATTATTATTATTATTATTATTATTATTATTATTATCAGCCTCTTGCACAGACCCCCTTGTCACTCCCTCGCTAACCCCTGGCTTAGGAAGTAGCGCTACTAAATGAGTAACATGGGATAGATATGGGGTATATGGGGTAGATATGATTCTGATTCCAGTTGGTTAGTCTGTGGAGTCAGTTTATGCTATGCCCACAATGTTTGCATATTCACAGCCTAGTGAGGCAGGCATTCCCTCAGCATGGCGTAGTGGATGGTACTGGTTCCCTATAGTATCAAAGATGCGGCGTCAAAGTTGCACTTCGAAAGGAAACATCTTAGGTTGAGAAGGGGTTCCCCTGAGATGAATCCCGCCTGTCAATGATTATTGGCTTTTGTTTACACGTGCCTCAGACGCAGGTCACACTGATGCCATTCCTCATAGCATCAATAACAGATGCGCCATCTCGTTCTCCTTCTCAGAGAACATGGTTGCACACACAACTTAAGATGATTTTAGAGATGATAGACGACAACAGATTTTAGGGGTAGAGCTATAACAAAACATTCACACTTGCAGTGGCATTAAGCTTACATTAGGTATGTAATAACAATCCTTCTCTTTACAGTAGACCAGGATACCTTATATTTACTGATATAGAGTACAGATCATATAGAATGTGTTATAAGGTTTCATGAGGATTTGATCTGTTATCAATTGTAAAATTGTGAAAAAACATGTGGTATGATGCATAACTTAGAACTTTATATACATTCCTTAGATCCAGGTAGATTTAGATGCAATTCAACTCAAAAATGCATTCAGTAATACTTTTAAAAGAATAGTTCATACAAAAATGAGAATTCTGTGATGTCTCATGCCTGATGTAATTCCAAACCCGTATCACCTTGTAGAACACAAAATAATATATTTTGAGGACACCATTGTCTTTCATTGTATTGCCAAAAAAAGGAAAAAAAAAGAAAATTTTCAACATTTCTTCTTCAGCCTCATACAGTCACAGGTTTGTAACGACATGAGAGTGAGTAAATAATGACAGAATTCTCATTGTTGGGTGATCTATCCTTTTAACTCATCAACATACAAAGCAGCACAAAGCTGAGCTGGATGTTTACTGTCCACTTTCTCATATACTGCAGAATAGTCCACCAGGACTATCACAACATCTCACTCTAGTGAAAATACAGTATAACTGAATATATGAGGCAGCTGGCAGCTCTATGAATGCAGTGCAGCCAATCACAGTTTGAACTGAAGCCAAAACTCAGCAAAAGTAGACAGTGATCACCTACAGAGTGCTAAAATGTGAGTGTGCACATCAGTGTACAAATAAAGATGCAATGAATCTCTCCTAACATTATCAGACATGACATTTGTTAAGAAATAGCCAAGGTTATTCCCCACAGAATAGGATGTGCTTTAATATCAAAGAACAAAGGTTTGGCACAAATATCTGTCATTAAAAATGTTAAACCATACACAAAGACTAGTCTACTGTATGAGACTAGCATGGATAAAAAGACATACTGCAGTTGCACACTCACCGGTGTCTTGTGCTGTGTTGCTGCCTGATAACTCCAGCTTGGCTTTCACTGTGAAAACACAGATGGGCTGAGCAGAATCCTATCGGAAAGGTGTAAGATAGAGAAAGCAAGAGTCAGTGAGGGAAAAGAGAGAAAGGGAGGAGTGCGCTCAGGATGTTGCCAGTGCTTTGGCTTGCAGTAATGTATTCCTCCCCAAGCTCAGCGAATCTGCTACACCGGCTATGCAGATCATGAACTCTGAATCTCTGTGTGTGTGTGTGTGTGTGTGTGTGTGTGTGTGTGACATATCAGGACACAAATGTGTATAATGATATGGGTATTACAAGGAGAGGGTGACTTATGAGGACATTACCCATGTCCCCATTTTTCAAAAGGCTTATAGATCATACAGGAGGAGTTTTTTTTGGGAAGAAAGTAAAAATGTGCAGTTTCCTGTGATGGGTAGGGGTAGTGTAGGGGGATAGAAAATATGGCAAAATACGTTTTTACAGCATAAAAACCATTACGCCTATGGAATGTCCCCACAATTCACAAAAACAAACGTGTGTGGGTGTGTGTGTGTGTGTGTGTGTGTGTGTGTGTGTGTGTGTGTGTGTGTGTGTGTGTGTGTGTGTGTGTGTGTGTGTGTGTGTGTGTGTGTGTGTGTGTGTGAGAGAGAGAGAGAGAATGTGAGGTAAGTATCTGAGGGTGAAACACGAAAGCATAATAATTGCTGCTCATGTGCAATTTTAAGTGCTGAGTAAACAAAACAATAGCCATTCAGGTCAGCCTTGTAGACTTTGACAATGTCAATTCAACCATCAGGCAAACAAAACCATGCAGTGTTTCACATATGCTAGCCAACAGTACAGTATAATAAATATGGATTGCAAACAAAATATTGTTATAGGATTATATTATAGGATTAAATAAACAAATATACCAGTTCCCTTTCAAGGGAACTCACGCTGCGTCACTGCAATGGGAACGCCTCTGCGTGATTGCATCATGAAGCACGTGTAATCAGTTCAATAGAGAGACGGAACTTCATAGGCAGGTAACGTCATAGACTGGAAACTATAAAGCACACCGGCAGACACGCCATCAGCTTCTGTTGTCTTCAGCAAGCGCTCTGTGTATCATTGTCCTTGTCATTGCGTTTGTGTCTGAGTTCAGACTTTTGTTATTTTCATTACACAAAAGCATACACTACTGACACTTGAGAAATTATAATGGTGAGCAAACAGCATTACAAGAAGTGTGTTCCTCCCTGCCCTCGCTACATAACAAGTGGGGATACACACTCAATGTGTGTAGTTTGTCTGGGAGAGCAGCATGCACAGTCGGCTCTCGAGGGGGCCGGCTGCGAACACTGTGAGCTCTGCCTCTTCGCGTGCTGCGATCCCGCCGGGCGTTCCTCACGGCACGGCTCCCGCTGCAGCCGAGGCTCAGCGGCGGCTCATGTTCGCAGATGGATTTGTTAGAGGGGTCGGAGACGGGCCCAGCTCTTTCTCTGCCTTCACCTGCCAGATCCAGTGCCGCTTCAATACCATCACCGACAGGTTCACAGAAGCAAAGAAACAGTCGGCGGCGCTCAAGCAGATCCTCACCCGTAAGACCCAGGTCTCTTCTGTTGCTGTGAGCAAAAACAGAGTGTCACCACCCGCACTCCCCCTCAGAAAGGGTGAGGTGGGGGTGGCGCCCTCAGGTGCAGTCCTCTAAAGGTAAGACGGATCTGAGGACTGTCATTATTTTGAGGAAGAAAGAAGCCCTGATGCCAGCTGGCCCAGGGCTGTGAGGGTGATCCCCCCCAGGGGCAGGCGGTGTTCACCTCAGTATACGGTGCCCGTCGGCCCCCGGTGGCCTCACAGGGTCAGTCCACCAACCCCGCCCGAGTGCCGGGACGTGGAGGGCCCTTGCGAGTCATCCGAGGACGGCTCGCACCCTCTGAGGAGGGAGGTGGTACTGTCGAGCCAGTTGTTCCCTGCCGGTCTGCCGCTTCAGGGCGCTGCACTCGTGGTACAGAGTACTCCAGAGGCCAGCCTCGAGAGGCTGGTACCCTTAGTAGATTTCGTAGCAGAGTGGGAGAATCTGCCGAATATATCCAGGTGGGTCCTGCAGATTATAAAGAAAGGGTACGCCAATCAGTTCAGATGTCCTCCACCCAGTTTCAACGGGGTCCAGCCCACGCTGGTGGGCCCCGAGCAGGCTCTGGTTATGACTCAAGAAGTACACTCTCCCCTGTGAAAAGAGGCTATAGAGAGGGTCCCTCTACCAGTCAGGGAGTCAGGCTTTTACAGCAGATACTTCATCGCGCCAAAGAAGGATGGGGGGGGGCTGCGCCCTATTTTAGATCTTCGCGTCCTCAACCGCTCAGTAGCAAAGCTTGGGTTCAGGATGCTCACACTCAAACAGATTGTGTCTCAAATCAGGTCCAAGGACTGATTTGTCACCATAGATCTCAAAGATGCATACTTTCATGTCTCCATCCTTCCACAGCACAGGAAGTACCTGAGGTTCGCTTTCAGGGGAGAAGCGTACCAATATCGGTTGCTTCCCTTCGGCCTAGCTCTTTCACCCCGTACGTTCACGAAGTGCGTGAACACGGCTTTGTCCCCCTTGCGTATGCAGGGGATCCGCATTCTCAATTATATCGACGACTGGCTAATCCTTGCTCAGTCAGCTCGTTTGGCGGCTCAACATTGAGATGTTGTCCTCGCTCATATGAGGAGTTTGGGGCTGAGGCTCAACTTCAAAAAGAGTTCTCTCTCTCCAGTACAGAGAATTACCTATCTGGGCATGAGTTGGGATTGTCGATCCTCTCAGCATTCAAAGGGGTGAAACTAGGCCAGTCACTCACTGTACAGCAGTATCAGAGACTGCTAGGTCTGATGGCAGCAGCGGCCAACATTATTCCCTGTGGCCTGTTGTACATGAGACCTCTACAGTGGTGGCTCAAGACCAAGGGATTTTCCCAGAGGGGAAACCCTTTTCACGTGATCAAGGTAAAGCGGCGATGTCTCCGTGCCTTGGTTATGTGGAAAGACCCTCGGTTCCTTGCCCAGGGCCTGTCCCTGGGGGCACCGTGTTTGCGTGCGTCTCTGACCACGGATGCATCCCTGACAGGCTGGGGGGGCGACCATGAGTGGTCGCTCAGCCCAGGGCTTATGGCAAGATCATCACCATTCATGGCACATAAACTGCCTGGAAATGCTGGCGGTGTTTCGGGCTTTGAAACACTTCCTGCTATACCTCAGGGGCCGTCATGTGCTAGTGCGCACAGACAGCACATCGGTGGTCTCCTATATAAACCATCAGGGGGTCTGAGTTCTCATCCCTTATACAAGCTGGCCCATCAGATCCTCCTGTGGGCCCAAGGGAAACTGTACTCAATCAGAGCAGTTTACATCCCGGGGCGCCTGAATGTGGAAGCAGACATCCTGTCGAGGCAGGGGCCGAGGCCCGGGGAGTGAAGACTCCACACCGAGGTGGTGGAGCTCCTCTGGGATAAATTTGGCAGGGCTCAGGTGGACCTGTTCGCTACTCAAGAAAACACGCATTGTCGTCTTTGGTTCTCCCTAGTACATCCAGCTCCTCTCGGACTGGACACCATGGTACAGGAGTGGCCGAGGCTGCCCCTGTACGCATTTCTCCTGATTGCTCTGCTTCCAGGAGTTCTAGAGAGAGTGTGCCGGGACGGGCCCATCTACTGTTAGTAGCCCCGTTCTGGCCGGCCCGGGCTTGGTTCTCGGACATTGTGTCTCTCCTAGACGGCTCTCCTCTGGAGATTCCGCTCAGGAGGGACCTTCTCTCTCAAGCGGGTGGGGCCATCCTGCATCCTCACCCAGAGCTGTGGAAACTGTGGGCTTGGCCTCTGAGGGGGCCCAGCTCATAAGTACTGGTCTCTTAGCCGAGGTTGTTAAGACCATTATACACTCTAGAGCTCCCTCCACGAGGAAACTGTATGCCCTGAAATGGAGACTCTTCATCTCTTGGTGCAGAGATCGCCTGTGGGATCCAGTCAACTGCCCTGCGAGTGCGGTGCTGGAATTCCTGCAGGAGAAGTTCTCCTCCGGGTTAGCCCCCTCCACATTAAAGGTGTACGTGGCGGCCTTAGCAGCTTACCACTCTCCTTTGGGTGGTGTCTCTTTGGGGTGACACCCTCTAGTTACTCGTTTCCTCCGTGGTACTTTGAGGCTAAGGCCTGTAGTACGCACCAGGGTGCCGGCTTGGGACCTGTCTATTGTCCTTCAAGGCCTTTCTGAGGCTCCCTTTGAGCCGCTAGAAGTTGTTCCTGAGAAGTTTCTCACTCTTAAAGCCATCTTTTTGCTTGCTATTTCTTCTCTTAAGAGAATAGGAGACTTACAAGCTCTCTCTGTGGCACCCTTGTGCTTGGAATTTGCTATCGGTATGGCCAAGGCCTTTCTCCACCCTAGACCGGGCTATATTCCCAAGGTCCCCACTAATCCTGTGAGACCTATAGTACTTCAGGCCTTCTGTCCTCCTCCTTTTCTGACGTCGGACCAGGAAAAACTCAATCTGCTCTGCCCTGTCCGGGCTCTAGACACCTATGTCCACAGAGCTACCCTGTGGAGAAAGTCAGAACAGTTGTTTGTTTGTTACGGGCCCCCCTCGAGGGGGGGCCAGTGTCTAAGCAGAGAATGAGCAAGTGGGTGGTCGAGGCCACCTCACTTGCTTATGAGGTGGCCAGTCAGCCTTCTCCCTTGGCTGATCGGGCCCACTTTACCATGAGTATGGCTGCCTCTCAGGCTCTCTTGGCAGGGGCCTCCCTGCAAGATATTTGTGATGCGGCAGGATGGTCCTCTCCGCACACTTTTAAGTTCTACGAGCTACACATCAATGCTACTCCGGGAGAAAGTCTCCCTTCTTCCGCTGACACATGTGGTGGAGGACGGAAGGCCTGAAGAACCACTGATTGTGCCACACTGGATGGCACCTTAGGCACGTGGCCAGGTCTAGGATGAAGGATGGCCTTAACTCCGCCAGGGGCGAACTCCAGGCAAGTCGGCAAAATAGCCAAGGCCTGGAGGTCCCCCACTCTCTTGAGAGAGGTGATGGCAAGAAGAAAGGCCATCTTTAGGGTCAGGTTCTTTGCCTCAGCTGACTCGAGTGGTTCGAAGGGAGCCATAGACAGCCCTTCAAGAACCACTGCCAGATCTGCCGATAGGCCAGCCTCTAGGTACTAGGCCAGACCCAGAGCTTCCACAACTCTGGCCAGGAGTGAAATATTGTGCCCCCTGCCTGAGACAGCAGGTATCCCCTCAGAGGGATCTGCCACGGAAGGCCTATAGCAGAACTATGATGTCTGAGAACCATACTCGGGCCGACCAATAGGTGGTGTTACAACCCCTTGACTCAAGGAGCAGCAACATGAATGGAGAGGCTATACATGTAATCACAATTGCAAAAATAATAAGTGTTTAATCAAGAAGACAGACATAACTACATTTAAGTATTAAAATAACAAAGTTACAAAACAACTGGAGAAGGTGAGAAAGCCAACAGGACAACCAAGCTGCACAAAATGTAGAGATCACACTCCCAGCCTTTCTTCCTTCCTTCTCGTCAACTATCAAGCTTCTTATAAGCAATCATAGTTAATCACCGTCAATTCTCCACACCTATTTCACAGCGCTCAACCTGAGAAAACAAATAGTATTACCCAAAAGACCCCTGCTGGACAAAATAAAGTATTACACCCCGTAGGTCGTCACAGGTGCTACTAGAAGTAAACTGATCGCTTCTTGACGGACCCTCTCCAAGACTCCCGGGAGCAGAGCGATCGGGGGAAATGCACACAGACACAGCCTCGCCCACATCTGCACCATGGCATCCAACCCCAGCGGGGCTGGATGCGTGAGAGAAAACCACAGTGGAGAGTGGGACGTCTCTCGAGACGTGAACAGATTCCCTTCCACTGGGCCGAACTGCTCACCATCTACTCCCTGATTCTGATCCCCGGGGACGTACATCGATCTGAAAGATGACAGTTTCCCCTGGGACCACAGGAGGATCTAATGCACCAGTCTGCATAGAGGGTGAAACCTCAGACCCCCCCTGGTGATTCAAATATGAATCTGTTGAAATGGTTTTCCACCAACATGACCCTCCCAGCACTGGGCCTTAGGACAGAAACCATGGAATAAACCTTATGGAAAGGGAACTAAGGCATCTGCGCATTACCCTGATCATACGGAATGGATTTCCCCTCGAGGAAAACCCCTTGGTTTTCAGCCACCACTGTAGGGGCCTCATGTACAACAAGCTAGGCTATAGGTAGGATGTTATTAATACACCTTGTGTTGTAATACATCTCATCAAGTACCAATGAGATACAGATTTTAAAGATTTTAGCTTTAGCCAAAAATGTTAGCTTAAACCATCCATTTTTGTTATATAGTAATTATCTACTTTTAAATAGAATATTATAAATAGATACTAAATAAATAAATACTATCATTTTATTTTTAATAGTAGGGGTGATGAGACTTTGGACTGGCCTGGTTCAAACCTACAACCTTTCAGAGCTTTGAACATTAAAATTCAAGAGCTGTCATCTTCAGCAAACCACTTGTCCTTGAATTAAAAATGTACTGTAAATTACTTTGAATAAGCAATGGAATAAAATATGCTTAAAATGCTACGTCATACACTTTAAAGACAATAGGTGTGTGCTAACATGGAACAGTGAAATACTTTATCGTCTTACAGGTTCCACTAGGCTAAATTATCACTTTGCTGCCAGGGATACAGAGGTGAAGGAACACTTTCTATAGATAAGCTCCAGTTTCTGTCTAGGCTGTATAAGGTAACGCTGCATCGTAGGGTTTGTTCCATCCAACTAAACATTCAACACTTAACTGAAACTCGCACCCATAGCTCACAGAGCATCACTGGAAATAGAGGTGATAGCTGCTGAAGTAGGTGATGGCAAAGCTCAGCTACAGGCCCTGTCCTTGAAGTATAGAGACAGGAAAATTTTCTATCCTCTGTGTCACTTCAGGTCTAACAGATTGTGGTGATAGACTTGCTTAGAGCAGCTGAAGTCTTCTATGTCACACCACTTACGTCATGCAAAAACAAATCTTGTGACAAAACCTTTGCAGATATAAAAACAAATACATATGTTCATATCCTTAGGTATATTTTGCATGAGAACTAAAATCTTGAGTATGGCAATGGAAAATGACAGCATCTTCAATATAGATGTATTATGTTACCATGCATAATGCATTTGCCAAAATGTTTTATGCAGAGTTCATAACGATTAATTGAATTTGGCATTAAAAAAGGATACATAGTGCTGAATGGACAGATACTTTCTCTAGACCATGTTTTGAAAAGTGTCATTTTACCAAGGTTACCACCATTGAGCCAAAAAAATCAATGACTGGCAATATGTTTTCAAGTGTTCTCTGACAATGGAGATAAAATTTCATTTAGAGGTCAAATAGAAATCTGAAACCTATAGTTGTTAACTGTGAAAAATAGCTACATTAAATCAAATTATTTAAGATTATTAAAAGGAAAGCATTGGGAAAACGTTATATTAATAAAATATATATTTAATAAAATATACCACTATATTTTGTGGTAAAATAGAATGCTCTCTAATGCTTTAATATCACTTTATATTGATGCATCAATATTACAAGTTTTGTGTAACAACATTATGTACCATATAAGAAAATTATATTTATTTTAAGTTAGCTAAAGATTACATTTAACAGCTTTATTAAATTATTTGTGTTAGGGTTAGCATTAGATGACACCAAAGGTCTGGTGTCCCTGGTGTCCCTGGTGTCCTTTAGTTACATTTGGGACTGGTGTCCCAAATGTAACTAAAGTCATAATTCCTAGCTATTAAAATACCTACTCAAATGACCAGTTTATCAGTCTCCAAAGATCACAGATAACGTACAATGCATTTTGTATCACCTTAAGCTGCAATGACAACCTTGGAAACCAATACAAAGAGTCAAAAGGTAAAAAGGATAATGTTCAGCTATGATAGCCTACTTAACATCACACGTTACCTTGTCTTGTCATGGGGTTACATCCAAAGATCTTGTAACATCGTTCATATTTTCATAACTATCCTAACTGCTGACAGAGAGGAATGCGCAACATGTGTAGCCTACTTATTTACATTTATATATAGCCTAATGGCAAACACATTTTACATATGCTTTTAACAGTATGATTGATGTCTGCAAATATGTGCTCGCGCTCTTCTTCTAAACACATATTTGCGTTCTCGTGCTTGCGTGCTACCTTACCTCTCAATGCTGAGGCATGCGTTCTCGCTATGAGATGATGTCGGGGAATTCCTGATACAAAACAACAGAGACATTGAACACACCTAAAGCAAAAACACGCGCCACAGATGCACGCAAGCAGCTGCTATTGGACATCAGCGCAGTGGTAGGAAGCAAACCAGTGTTTATGACGCCATTTGTGATCATCGCTGTACGTGAGGTAATCCACTCAACGTTATGACATTACGTCACCGCGGTGGCCAGTGACAGCATAGCTTTCAGTGATGGTCACATGCAGTGACTGGTAAATTCTTTCACGCGACGTTGCTTAAGTTTTTTCATGACAGAGAACGTTTCATACTTATTTACTCATTCAAGGTATAAAAAATATTTCAGAGGCTCATGGCTGCATCTGCAGGTAGAGATGAGACACAAAAGAAAAACAGTAATTTTGCAAACATAGGAATATTACGTTTGAATATATTCTATTTTATGTTGAATAACATTCTGAAACAAGTAGACTAGTAAAATAAAAAAATAATTTTAAAAAAAAAAAAAAAAGAAAAAAGTTCAGTCTATACCTATAGGCTTTCATAGACAACCTAGGAAGTTGGAGAAGATTTTGTTTTTAAGTTTTGTTCATACATATTCAATGTATGTGATCAATACACAAATATTCTTACATATAGCCCCTTTAATTCAGGGGCAAAACACAGCTGTGTTGCTTGGAGAACGTTTTTCTGCTTTAAAATCATTTGGAACTTTTCATTGCAGGAGCAAAAATAAACAACAAATATCCTTCCTGTATGAGTTGTTTGTACTTTTAAGATTTACATTGCTATCATTAGGGTTGTTTTTATGAGACATGCTGTACGTGTCAGTGCACTTGATGATGGTGCAGGATATTTATTCTCAAGGATATTTAGGGCTGTACCATATTGCCATTGGCCCTGGCCCAAATGGCACCCTAAACACTGGCGGTCTACCTGCTTTGACTGTCGTGAAGAAGTCTGTTTTCAGAAGAGCTTGTTTCAGGCCCTGTCCCAAATGCATACTTTATATGCACTTATCCACAACTAGTCCATGAGACTGTAGGGTGTCCAATTTGTAATTTTAGGTTTCAGAAAGGTGCTTGCAAGCACCCCCTTTGAGGCCGCATATTGAGCACAAAGGGCCCGTAAAAAGTTCGTAAGTGCATAATGCAGTGTGTCATTTGGGACAGGGCCAATTTTTGACAATGGTACACCCCTATAAATATCCTGGAGACTTAACTTCCTGCAGACTTCTGTCCCATCCCTGCTTCAACGCACCTGTCTGTAATTTTCAAGTAACCCTGAACACCATAATTAGCTGGTTCATTTGATTTGGTTGGGGTTGGACCAAAACAGAACAGTAGCTCACCAGGAGCAGGGTTGGAGACACCTGACCTACCATAAAGGATCTTTACTGATTTGGCTGCTTTTCTCAAAAGCATTGTGAGCTAAGTTAATAGTAGAGACCATTGGTGGCAATGGTTCTACAATCTACATAGGCCTACAATGCTTTTGGGAAATGCAGCCCATAACCACAGCTGGCCTGCTGTCTAGTGCAGTGGTTTTCATTCCTAGTTCTGGAGGAGTATGCACATTTTGCATCTGACAAACCCAATTAAAGTTGTGTAGCCTCTGTTGACTGTTGATATACAGTATATCAGGTGTGTTAATAATATGCAGCACAGGGATCTTCAAGGACCAAAATTGAGAAAGGCTGATTATTCAGCTTATTTTACAACTCTACCACTAGATGGTAGTATTTGCTTATTTTAAAGTGAGGTGATGTGAGTTTGCTGGATAATTTACTTTGCAAAAATTGGTTTAAAAATATGTCAAATGCTGTATATTTTACATTTTTTAATACTGTAAAAATGCATGTTTAAGGCCAGTTTGAGAGGATAACGGGTCACAAAGTACCATAATTCATAAAACACTCATGCAGTATTTATTTTGTATCCTATAACATTTAATAAACAGACACTTTTAAGCAGCAGTTTACATTATGTTACAGTGATATATTTCATAGCTGGGTGCCTTAAAATCATTATTTGAAACAACAGATTAAAAAAAGATTTGGGTGGCTTGAGGCAGCCTGTTTCTATGAGTGTGTGCAAATCCACCAGCCGCTGTGGTGATTACCAAAATATGCAGCTGGGCTTTAGGGTCTCACCGCAGAGATTCGCCAGCTATTTCCCCCTACTCAGGCGTCTGAGTGTTTTTATTTATTTATTTTATTTCTCACAAAAGAAGCTTATGATGTGCATATGATCATAGTGAGGGAAAGCTTATTAAACTTGCTTGTAAACCAGGTAACCTCGTAAGAATGGGGATTAGATTCAGAAACACTAACGATGCAAATACACCCGCTGTGCCATCTGTGAAACGCTGCAAACTTAAATTAGCCATAGCACAGTATCTTCCTAAACACCCAACTTTTTTTCCAGCCCTCTTTGTTGTCGTAAAGCAGGGGAAAGCCGCTCCAGACGCAAGGAGGGAAAGAACAAAAAGCCTTTTGTAAACTAATTACTCTGAGCTATTCTTTTCCCTACTGCAAATAAAAACATCTTTTTTTATGATCAATTCAGATTTGTTCTCAATGAATCTGACTTCGCCTACACAGCAGAAATGAACAATCCATGGTGTTATGCAGCATCCCTTAAAACTTTGTTTTGCAAGGGAGTTATTTCTGAAGCTTATCATCATCTTCTTTGTGACCGCCCCTTACAAAAAATAAGCATTTATTATACTTCAGTAAAGTTCAAGTATATTTTAAGTATAGGCCTACTTTATGCAATAAGTATATACTGGTAGTATACTTGTAAGTGTACAATTTCAATTCTACTTGGAACAAAATTGGCCCACTTTTTAAGCATAGGCTACTTTAAGTGTAACCGTAATAAACTTTGAGTACACAACTAGTTTGCAGCTAAGTTTTTAGTTTTTGCACTGCAACAGTGAACGTATATAGGTATAGGCCTACTGCTGGTAGTTTAGGTAGATACTTGTAGCACATTTTTTATTTTATGAAAGTACACTTTAAAGTACTCTCAGTAAACTACTAGTTGTAAGTTTTAAGTGAACTTAACATCATACTTATTTATTTTTGCACTTTAAAGGATTAGTTTACCCAAAAATGAAAATTCTGTCATTAATTCCTCACCCTCATGTCGTTCCAAACCCGTAAGACCTTCGTTCATCTTCGGAACACAAATTTAGATATTTTTGATGAAATCGGGAAGATCTCTGACCCCTCCATAGACAGCTATTTAATTAACACTTTCGAGGCCCATAAAGGTAGTTAAGACCGTTAAAATAGTCCATGTGACTCCAGTGGTTCAACCTTTATTTTATGAAGCGACGAGAATACCTTTTGTGCTCAAAAAACAAACAAATATAACGACTTTTTTTCATCAATCTCTTCTCACCAGTCTCCTACGCTGTTGTAGTGTATACAGTACAGCACTTCCAAGTTCTACTGTTCACCATTGGCTAGCTCTTGCGTCACCATCACACCCATGCGTCGTGGTGCTCACGTGAACAGCGTCAGCCAATAGTAAGCCAGCGTTCTGCCGTAGTGCTTCAAAAGAGCTGCACTAAATTATGTCAACAATGTAGGAGACTGGCACAGAGATAGATTGTTGAATAAAGTTGTTTTTTGTTAGTTTTTTTGCGCACAAAAAGTATTCTCGTTGTTTCATATCATTAAGGTTGAACCACTGGAGTCACATGGACTCTTTACAAGTCTTTACTACCTTTCTGGGCCTTGAAAGTGTTGATTAAATTGCTGTCTATGGAGGGGTCAGAGAGCTCTCGGATTTCATCAGAAATATCTGAAGATGAACAAAGGTCTCACAGGTTTAGAACGACATGAGGGTGAGGAATTAACGTTTTTTTTTTTTTTTTTTTTTTTTTTTTTTACTGATACATTTACATTTACATTTAGTCATTTAGCAGATGCTTTTATCCAAAGCGACTTACAAATGAGAGCAATAGAAGCAACTAAAAACAGTCAAGGGCAACAATATGCAAGTGCTGTAACAAGTCTAAAAAAAAAATTTAAATAGACAAACAGAAAACGAATAGAGTGATAAGTGCTATTCTTTATTGGTCAGGTGCTGCTGGAAAAGATGCGTTTTAAGATATTTTTTGAAAATGGCTACCGACTCGGCTGCTCGAATTGAGACAGGCAGGTCATTCCACCAGGTGGGAGCGGACCAGGAAAAGGTCCTTGTGAAGGATTTCATGCCTCTTTGGGATGGCGCCACAAGGCTAATAGCACACTTAAATATTTTTTTGTAAGTGCGACTATTATTTCACAATAACACCCATCAAAATAAACAGTTCCAATAAGACATTTAAAGAGATATTAGACATGACCTAGAAAATTGGTTACTCAGAAACCTGGATAATAATACATTAAAATAAATTACTCTTGTTAGTATTGAAGTGTCATTTAATTTCAATTTAAATGCAGAATATTATTTTGCTCTTTATACTAAACTGAAAGCACTAAAAGTAATAGTCTGATTTGTTAAAGATGATGATGGCTGTTTTGCCAACCTGATTATTTGTACCAGATTAATATCTTATTCACTCTATAAAAGGGTGAACTGATGACAAATGTCAGCATCTGTGATCAACGTCAGCGTTATCAGGTTCATTTTAAATGGAATGATGGAAATTAATAAATCTGTCATGTAACGTCAAACCAGTATAGTGATGAATAATGCTGAATAAAATATTTTATAGAGTGGAGGTAATTTTGCATGGTGACCACCTGACCAATTATATATAATATATCATACACACATTATACACTGCACTGTTCAAAAGTTTGGGGTCAGTAAGATTTATTTTATATTTATATATATTTTATAAATATATAATATTATAAAAATATATATATTTAGCAAGGGTGCATTAAATTTGAATTGACTGGAAAGAAAAAGATTTTAATTTCATATAAATGTTAAAATCCTAAAAAAAAAAAAAAAATGTATCATGGTTTCCTTTAAAATGTAAAGCAACACAAATGTTTCCAACACTGATAATAATAAGAAATGTTTCTTGAGCAGCAAAATCATCATATTAGAATGATTTCTGAAGGATCATGTGACACTGAAGACCGGAGTAATAATTCACAATCTTACTGTTTTGCTGTATTTTGATACAGCAAGAAACTTCTTTCAAAAACATTTTTAAAAAAAAACTTACCAACCCCACCACTTTGAATGGTAAAGTACATTATAAATGATAAATGGACTGCATTTATATAGCGCTTTCAACAGACCCATGGCCACCAAAGCGCTTTACATCTTGCCTCACATTCACTCACTCATTCATACACCAATGGTGGTGTCAGCCATGCAAGGCACCATCCATCTCGTCGGGAGTCTTGCTCATGGACACCTTGACACTTGGTCAGGTGGAACTGGGGATGGAACCACCAACCTTCTGGTTTGTAGCCAACCTACATGAACCACTGTTATTATTAAATTTATATAATAATAAAATATTAAACTTGAATCTAAAATGTAGTGGTTTTGGTCTTGCTCATGAAATGGAAAAGAAAATCTACACAAATTAAAATCTATAAGCAGCATCTTTCAATATGAGACTCTAAAATAACTTAAACTGCACCATTTTTAGAGCGGCAGTGTGAACTGGCTCCACATAATGGGGTGTTTTTATTATGCTTTCAACATGTCTTAGATGCAATATGCATGACATGTACGCCTGTAGAGGTTTTCGAGTTTCTTCTCACTGTCCTCAGACCAGCCCCACATGCCTTGTATCACTCGCACCTCACGTCAAATCAACGCCTTCAGCTAGCTGCCCTCAGCCTCCATTACAACACCCACAGGAAAGAGCCTCCTCCCGCGCAGAGGAGACAACTGATCCCGCGGCAGCATGCAGCTGTAGGAAATGTTGCCATACGATGTAATAAAGACACTGGGATTATAGCAATGACTCACAGCTTCACTGCTCACAGTGTCCCTCCTTCTTCCCGCCATCATGGGAGAGACTGATGTCTTTATGAGGTGATGGTGATGAAATGTTGCATAGGGTGATCCTCTCGAATGGGGAAACAAGAGGAGCCATTGAGGAGGAATCTGAGGAGGGCTGGATAAGCCCATGATTAGATTTACAGGCTATTTATTTGGTAGTGGGAGAGGGAAATTCACCGCTTCACTATGCATCAAGTGGGACACACTGTCATACCATGGAGATGAACCTCTTTGTGAAGATTTGAGGTACTTCTTTCAGGAAATTAGTCGAATTTACAGAATACAGTTAGTGCAGGTCAGTCTCCTGGGCTAAAGTCAGATATTCATGTACAAATGTGCTGTCGTGGCATGATGAATAGCAATCTCTTGCCCTTGTTTCATACGATAGCTTCCACATATAAGGCTGCATTTGCCTTCATCTGGTACAGTAGCTGGCTCTGGTTTTGCAATGTGTAATGTCACTTACAGAAGACCCTGACCTCCGTTAACATATGGACTCCATCGATTTACCATCGCTTCCTCTGAAAACCTCAAAATCCCCTTACACACGGGAGATTTACACCCAAAACATCATGGTATAATGTTTCTCCCTTCCCCTCTCTCTCTTTCTTGTTCATACTCTTTCCCTGACTTTTATACTCTGCCAACATGTTTGCATTTGAGCTGTTGGTCATGGTGCTCTGGATTCACATAGCAATGGAAATGGAGAACAGAGGTTTTGCTGTTAATACTTGGCTTGGTTTACATGTTTGTAACACCTCATTAACCAGAACTGAGAGGCCTTGCTCAAAACATACAGTAGTTTATTCTGTATGTTAAAAGAGAGAACATCATTAACACATGCAATCATTCATGCATATAAGGATAATTTGTCTAAAATCAACTCTGCCATCTATATCTTGTCCTTACACTTTCAGTGTATTTAAATCTTCTGCACTGTTATAAAAAAATAGCCTGTTAAATTTATGGTTAAAAAAACAGCTGTTGTGGTTGCCAGAAATACAATTATTCCGGTATTATGGAATGGCATATTGGTGCCTTTTATATTTTACATACATTTGTTATAACCATACACTTCATAAAGTAAAATGTTTACCTTAAAATGTATTTAATAACCACTATGATATAGGGGTACAATGAATGATGAATCAAAGTTTATCATAAGTGGCCTGTTCATAAACCTGTATGCATGCACTGGAATGCAAAGACAAAACAAGGTAACACACATAATGCTAAAATAATGCAATAAACATTAATTAA
The DNA here is from genome assembly GCA_018749465.1 of Paracanthobrama guichenoti. Classification (NCBI taxonomy): domain Eukaryota; kingdom Metazoa; phylum Chordata; class Actinopteri; order Cypriniformes; family Gobionidae; genus Paracanthobrama; species Paracanthobrama guichenoti. Next base: position 25,905,875 of record CM031965.1, on the reverse strand, counting down.
ATAACATAAAATGTAACACAAACCACCCTAATGTACTAATAACAAAAATGAGAATAAACACATTTATTTATAGGCTAGGCTATCCTTAATCCATAGGGAGTTGGCCCACCCTTTGCAGCTACAACAGCTTCAACTCATCTGGGAAGGCTTTCCACAAGGTTTAGGAGTGTGTTTATGGGAATTTTTGACCATTCTTCTAGAAGCACATTTGTGAGGTCAGGCACTGATGTTGGACTAGAAGGCCTGGCTCACAGTCTCCGCTCTAATTTATACCAAAGGTGTTCTATCAGGTTGAGGTCAGGACTCTGTGCAAGCCAGTCAAGTTCCTCCATACCAAACTCGCTCATCCATGTCTTTATGAAACTTGTCAAGTTGGAACAGGAAGGGGCCATCCCCAAACTGTTCCCACAAAGTTGGGAGCATGAAATTGTCCAAAATGTCTTGGTATTCTGAACCATTAAGAGTTCCTTTCACTGGAACTAAGGGGCCAAGCCCAACCCCTAAAAAACAACCCCACACCATAATCCCCCCTCCATCAAACTTTACACTTGGCACAATGCAGTCAGGAAAGTACCGTTCTCCTGGCAACCGTCAAACCCAGACTCGTCCATCGGATTGCCAGACAGAGAAGCGTGACTGGTCACTCCAGAGAACACATCTCCACTGTTCTAGAGTCCAGTGGTGGCGTGCTTTACACCACTGCATCTGACGCTTTGCATTGCACTTGGTGATGTAAGGCTTGGATGCAGCTTCTCGGCCATGGAAACCCATTCCATGAAGCTCTCTACTCCCTGTTCTTGAGCTAATCTGAAGGCCACATGAAGTTTGGAGGTCTGTAGCTATTGACTCTGCAGAAAGTTGGCGACTTCTGCACACTGTGCGCCTCAGCATGCGCTGAAATTTCCCAAATGGACTTATTGCACAGATGGCAACCTATCACGGTACCACGCTTGAATTCACTGAGCTCCGGAGAGCGACCCATTCTTTCACAGATGTTTGTAGAAGCAGTCTACATGCCTAGGTGCTTGATTTTATACACCTGTGGGAAGTGATTGGAACACCTGAATTCAATGATTTGGAGGGGTGTCCCAATACTTTTGGCAATATAGTGTATATTGGCAACATAGTGTAGTGCTTTCCTGTAGCTCAAACAATAAGAGCATGGCGCTAGCAATGCCAAGGTCATGGGTTCGATTCCCAGGGAATGCAAGAACTGACCCAAAAAAAAAAAAATGTAAAAATGTGTACCTTGAATATAATGTAAGTCGCTTTGGATAAAAGCCTCTGCCAAATGCATAAATGTAAATATCACATTAAATATTCAAATTAGTGGTCAATAAATATGAACATTTTCAATTGCAGATTTTTACACTTAGTACATCTGAATATTTAATATTTGATTCATTTTAAATATTTTCCAAAAACACTATTCATTTCTTTTTATATAATTTTTTGAATGAGGGAAGCATTACTGGGAACCAAACTGTTTTTCAAATGAAAATCATAATCATCTGATAATCAAGATTAGTAAACATTAATATTCAGTGTTCTTCATGAATAAACCAAACTTTATTACAACATTATTAATGTATATTAATATATTATTTTAATATAATTAACAATAAAAATGTATTCATAAAAAATAATTAATGTTTAACATTTCTGATTAAGCATGGTGCTGCCGATTCTATGGTTAAGGGTTAGATATCGTGAACACACAAAGTTGCTTTGGTTAAAAGTATCTACCAAATGCATAAAAAGAACACAATGTCCAATCGAGATACAAGAAATCAAGAGATCAGAAAGAACTTCTTTCACTGATGAATTGGAAACAAATGTATACAGAGAAACAGATTTTTCCATATGGGAGAGGAGAACAGTTCATTAGCAGGCAAGATGTTTCTTTATCCACACCCCTCTTTTGCTGCTGTTCGATCCTGCATGGCATTAGACAAGTCAACTGTGTCAAATGTGTTCCTTCAGTGAGTCACTAACCATCACAGTGAGCTGAGAAGAAACATTCATCTTTTGCTCTCTGGCTGCCCAGCGAGTTGCATCATAAAATTGAATGTCAGTGGGATGATCCAGAAAATGCTATTTACAATTTGCAGATTGTCTATGCAACCTACACATTTAACTGTAACTCTGAAATGCTCTCCAAATTCACAAAAGTAAATGGACAGACTGTGATATTTTTTTTAAAATTTTTTCTAGTGTTAGTCATGGAATGTAAAGAAATAGCTACTGTCTATGTTTGAAAATATCCCATTATTTTTGCTCTAACCACAGTTGGAAAGGCCTCCTAAAAAGAACTCCGAAGATGATTCATGCTGATTCAGTTTGTTTTAATTTTGAACGGCTATTTGTCCCTCTTAAAAGGGTGAAAATTGATGTTTCAGCCAATTGACCAATATAAAGACATACAGTCACTGTCCACGCGTCACAGCTGGAGAGGCTGGCTGAACTTTTCTAATGCAGGTCAGTGGAGCTGGGTGTCCATCCTTAGGCCTCTCTCACTCAACGCTCAAAGCAAACCATGTTGGTAGCCAGCTACGTGTGCATTGTAGGATGCGGTGGAAGGACAGCGGAATTCAGCTGTGCATGGCGCCTCCGCTTTCACAGGATTTGCTCCCCCAGTTGCTCCCTGATGTCTGCGGTGGGCTACTGTCAGTGATTTAACCATTACATGGCTGTGCTGTGTCTATAAAACGTGACTGTGGGCAGATTAAAGAGTAGTGTTAGGAACTGAGAATGCTCTTGTGGTACTTTGATGTCATACACAGATTGGTCCGCGCAGCACCGCTTTAAGTCGAACACACCTATCGTGATCAGTGTAGTTCAATTAACACACAAATGACCTTTACGAGCCTGTTCTTTTTAGTGAATGAATAACACTGCGTCCGAAATCGCATAGGTACTTTTTAAGTAATGACTTCACGACCACTAAAAAAGTATGTTCTATATAGTATGAATGTTTACCACATGCTGTCAGTATCATGTGATCTACCAGCGCCAGTTACACCGCTTCACTGCCATTCACAAATCCATTTCTGTGGCCCTTATGGGATAGCAAATTGTCCATCAAATGCGCTCTTCAGAATCTCGCCGGAAGAAGTAGGTCATCCGGGGACTTTTTTGCTCTTTTATGAGTACCGTGAATTCGGACATACTACTCTTGTCACATACTGTTTTTCGCCTTCTATAAAGTAAGGACGTATCTTGCAACCAGTGTATCCTGAATGACTGATTCATATAAGCCAATTCTTTTTCTTGAGTCAAAAACAATAGTTGCATGTAGCTATTCATATGAAAACGTGTAAAGATACATATATGCATTTTTATCTCTGGGATTTTATAAATGAAATAAATGTTACCACATACAACATTTTATGTTTGTTTACTTTTGTCGTTAAATATTAAAGGCCAATTATTGGATTCCACTTATGCTGCTTCTAAAGCCGTGTAAACACAGATTTGTTTAAAATGTAGCATATTTTATTATTGTTGGAATTCTATCCATAAACAGATGCAATACAATATCAAGTCAACAGAGGGCACCCTTATCAATTATAGGGGGCTCCAAAGATACATGCTATGCAGTGGATATGACCCACATATGATCTGCTAGGACTGAAGAGTTCATCCTGCACTAAATTTAAGAAAAAAATGCTCCCTGTAGTTCAAGACAGAATCTGCATTCTGTTCACATTGTTTTCAAGCTATAAAATGTCTTCTGGTTTAATCCTCTACATTCACCGCTCACCTCAAACCTTCCGCTGGACACTGACTCTTTTGACTTTCACAAAATGATGTGTGTGGTACACATTTTCCAGACATAAAATGTGTTACAGGCTGATCACAGGGAATTTACAATGCTACAGGATAACTGGTAGAAACAGCTGCACTTCAAGCAGGTGTTTGGTCAAATCGCACAGTAAATTTTCATTTATATTTTGCTATGAGAATATCCTCACCCCAGCCTTCTGTGTTGAAGTGACATAGAGAAGCCCTGCGCAAATACCCAGCACAGCCTTGCAGGTGTGACGTCATGAGCGGAGGGCTATCGACAAGCTGCTTGTCTATCTTTATTAGCCAAATCCAATGCAGAAAAATGGATCCCTCTGCTTATCAGCGGGGTGCTTACTGTGGCTGCTCATGAGCCAGAGGTCAGAGACATGACACCAAAATTATGGGCACTGTAGACTTATTATATTGATGGAGAAGATGAAGGAGGGCGAGATGGGAGGGTTTGGGTGAGGAGGGTGGGGGGGTTAAGAGGATACTGAAGATTAGGAAGGGAATTGCCGCAGTACACTGGCTGCTTTTGTGAGCCCAGTGTCCGAGGGGAAAATATCTCCTGAGGCAAGAGCAGTCTGCCACAAAGCACTAGTCCTATTATAGATACAACAACTTGTTTTCAGACTCCTCAATGTGAGACACCACGTTTTGAGTGCTAGTTTGGAGAGATGGCCATGTGAGCAAGGTCATGTAAAATAATTGCGGGACACAAATAGATGCTGGTGTTTACAGACAGAAACAGTCAAAAAAAAAAAAATTGCTGAAAGGGGAGATTGGCGTTGTATGTCAGTGGTTCACTCATTTCTATTACTAGACACCATAAAGAAAAAAAAATTAAATGTAAAAGACTGCAAAATGCTACAGTTAAAAAACTAAATTTGGATAACAGTAAGTTCTTTTACAATGGGGAAAATGTTTAATAGATATACATTTCAAAATACTGTTAAATACTGTTTTTGTAAGTAAAAAATAACAAATCATCTTATAATTTACAGTGAAAATGTTTCTGCTTTCCACTGAACCTTTGGAGTGTAGGGTTTCTTTTGTTGTTAAATTAATGTTTATTGCATTATTTTAGTGTCATATGTTTTACCATTATGGTGTTTTGTATTTGTGTGCACTGCGTGTACCTTCTATTTATTAGTAGCCTATACATCTCATCTTGTGGAAAAGCTACTCATGATCAACTATATACATGATCAAATTATTCTGGCAACCACAGCTACCATTTCTTTCTGTAAAAATTACAAGATTTTCTTTACAGTGTCCAGTTTCCAGTAAACGTTTAACACAGAAAAGCTGAGGTGCCGATTGAAGAAGATAAATGTTTTAGAAACGAGTGTGGAGAGTGGAAAATTTGTGAGGTGAAAAGTCTAGAAGTACAACAAAACTTTTCAACCAGCCACCCCAGAACAGATTGACAAATATAGTGTAAAAACCCAATTTGTACGAACAAAGCCCCAAAAGGACTGGCGGCATCTAAAGCGTATCTGGAGTACTTACAACTTTTCTTTTGATGGTGTCGTAACCTTAAGCGTCAATATGAAACAGAATAAACATACCAAGTTTCCTCAAACATGATACAACAAATTGTTTTTAGACTACATGGTGTGAGATGTGTGAGACGTTTTGGTTGGTGTAGCAAAGAGATTGCCGATATGACACCACCTCAGTACTACTAAAAGAACTGCATCTGAAATAAATGAGATGAAAATGAGCTGTGGCTCTGGTGAATTTGTCTACTTTATTTCAGGTGTGGTTTGTATGCAGTTGTTTGTGGGTTATAAACTGGACAAGATGTGACAGTTAGCGCAATTATCATGACCATGGGTGACACAACAGTCAGACTATACCAGCCCAACATTTGGAATAATTACATTTAATTACATTTAGAGAAGTCTCATGTTTTCCAAGGCTCTGTTTAATCATAAATCATGTAAAAGTAATAAATATAATTATACTGTGAATTTAAAATTGTTTTCTATTTAAATATATTTTAAAATGTAATTTATTCCTGTGATGGCAAAGTTACATTTTCAGCATCATTACTCTAGTGTCACATGATCCTTCAGAAATCATTCTGATATTCTAATGCGGCCCCACTTTATATTAGGTGGCCTTAACTACTATGAACTTACATCAAAAAATAAGTACAATGTACTTATTGTGTTCATATTGTAATGCAAAACACTTTTGCTGATATTGAGGTGGGATACGGGTAAAGTTAGGGACAGGTGTGGTGGTATGGGTAAGTTTAAGGGTAGGGTTTGGGGGAAAGAATGTCAACAATGTAATTACAAATGTACCTACAGAAATTAATTACAGATGTACCTTTCAGGTATTTTTAAAAATGTAAGTACAATGTAAAAACATGTATGTACATAATAAGTGCATTGTATCAAATGATTAATTAAAATGTTAGTACATAGGAGTTAAGGCCACCTAATATAAAGGGTGTGGGTCACAGTGTTTTATGCATTACGCATTTTAAAAAAAGTGACTTTGTGTGATGGAGTCAATGGGTTAAAAAGGGTTACATTACTGAAACATTCATCTTATGAAAATAAACAAAAGCTCTGTAAGTCAGTATTCATAGAAAGCAATGCCTTTTCTCTTTAGCTCCAGTGAGAGTCTCATCCCTCCTATTTGACTGCAGTAAAATCCCTCTCTCCCCGAAGGACCGAAGGGTAGTTCGCAGTCTCAGGAAGCTGCTTTGTAATGCCCCACTTATTAAAAAGCAATGCTGGGGTCCCTGAGGTGGCTCGGTATGGTCTATACACACAGGCACAGAAAGGAGATGTTTGGTTTACGTGGTTCATATTAGCATGGGCGGTGATCTAAGCTCCATAACGAAGCCTTCGAGTCTCTCTCAAACAGGGGGCCCCTTCTCAGTGCTCACATCACAGTGGGGCCCTATCAGACATCACATCTCCTCTGACATATATGATATAGATCTATGGACTCTTTTTGTAAATGCAGGCTTGATGTTTAAGGTAAAGCCCACTCTTTACTTGAATTTCTCAATTTCCTGAATAAGCCACTGCTTTTTGATGGGAACTAGTATGATGAACACTAAGGAGTGGCTATAAAAACATCTCATTAGCAAGATTAATGCAGTTGGCCTCATTTTTATCTTAATTTTGAACAGTATTAAATCTATTGTTTTATCATTAAAAGCGAACACATTTTTAAGTATGTACACATCTTAATTTCCAAAATGTTTTATATGTATATGTATTTTTCAAAAGGAAAGGGTTTTAAAATATAATTTATAAATATCATTATTTACCTCAACTAACCTTCTCATGTCTTAAAAAGGTCTGATATAATTGTATATATTTTAATTGAACTTGACACACAGTCATGAGGATCTTCAGCGGTGATTCTATTTTTTTAATAGCTCAATAGATACAGTAGGACAAAAAAATAGCATCATGTCATAGTCAGTAGCAAAGTCAAATCCACCCACCTCACCTTTCCTAACATCCAGATCTCTCTCACGTTCTCACACTCGCAGCCTCTCACACTGTGTCGTCTACAGGGGGCCAGCTGCCCTCTGATGACATCACACACCCTTCCAGCTGCAGTACTGATGGTGATAGGAACAGATGTTGGGGGGGTCTCTGTCCTCTGAAAACCACAACTTTCTCTACCCACCTCCAGTTACAGTACCAAGAGAACTGTTGACATCTGCTCTCAGCATTTCACTCATAATAAAGCCTTTGGCCAGGACAAAATTTGTGGGAAACCACCCTCCAGCTTGCCACGTCCAATGCATTTCATTTTTGATGGCACTATAAAGTTAAGTTTGTTCTCATGATGCATCCAAAAATGCATTTAAAATAGTCAAGGCATTCAAACTGCAAAGAGTCACATGGCCCAAACTGATACTGCATGTAAACTGAGCATATGAATCTAATTATCCATATTAGGAAAACAGGACAGGAGGATTTATTTGGGTTCCAAGGTTTGATAATGACCTGTTTTGGGCAAACTAAAATTACATTAAACAAATGATAGCAGCAGATGACCTTTTGTATCCTCTTTCAACCCTGCAATTGAAACAAAATCACTGTTGTTGAGGGCCGTCAGTGAAAGGGGAAACTGGGAAGGTTGTCCTGGGTCCTGTGATGAGGGACCACACTAAAGTTATTTTATTTTATATATTTTTTATAATAATTTATTTATAGATGTTTTATTTAAAGGTACACTGTGTACATTTTAGTGGCATCTAGCTACCGCTCACCCCTCCCTTTCGAAGAACATAGAGAAGCTACAGGGACTGACAGGACAAAGATGTCGTCGTCTGAGACAGCATAAAGTGGCTAGTGCTCTGTAGAGAAGTTTGTCCATTTAGGGCTACTGTAGAAACATGGCGGCGCAAAATGGTGACCACTGTAAGGGGAATAGAGATGGCTCAAACCTACTAAATGAGTAAATAGAAATGGCTCATGGTAATAAAAACATAATGGTTTATTATGTAAGGTATTTATACACCACTGAAAACATAGTTATGTATATTATATTGCATTTCTGTCAATAGATCCTCATAAATACTACACACCTTTAAAATATCAAGGCTACACCCATAAAAAAATGTCATACAAATTAGAGCAAGAGTCCTGATTGGCCTTGTAATGGAATCCAATCATGATGATATATAATAAATTGTTTCTCTTGTGTATAAAACACAAATTATTAACATATCATTCATAAAACAAATCTGTGAACACTGAAACCGCAGAGAACTGAGCTTCAGCCCGGCTGCTTGGGTAGCCGTACCGACACATGGAAGGGCCGCAGCTGTTCAGCCAATCTCTCTTTATGCATGTGGGAGAAAAAACATTAAGCAGGAATGGGCATTCTCCCCACTTTTCTCATTACACAACTTTCCCCGTTCTGGCACAACATCACAACCTTCCCTCACACACATCTGTGGGCACAATGAGCTGTCTCTGGCCTAAAGGATGGGGGAGGACGGAATCTCAGCTGTTCTAGTTGTCAGGACCCTGGGAAAGTGTTCTCTCCTCTCTTGCTCCCTCTTTCTATGCCCTATCGCTCTTTTCTCTTCCCTTCCCCCCTGCCTCATTTTTGATGCCCTGAAACCTGAGGACTTGCCTCTGATCATAATTTTAAGTAAGACCCAGTGAGGGAAAAGAGAGAGGTACCACAAGGCTTAGTGGAACATTTATACTGAGGCATGAGATCCCTTTAAATTTGATTGATTGCTGGTTCTGCTTTGAGTTGTGATGTTGATCCCACCTCAGTTTGAACAGGCGGATCTGTTTGATGGTTGCTACAGCTGTACACATTTTGTCAGTGCTGTTGTCTTATGTAGCCTACACATAAGAATGTACTGCTCAGCAAAACCAACTGAGGTGGAGAGCTAGAGTTATACCTAAGCTGTCTTAACACTAAGAAAAATAAATAAGCGAGTTACAAAGAGAAAGGAAAAATTCCACACAGCACTAAAGCTTAAAAAATTACTGAAATGGCAACTTTTTAAGTTAACTTACATTTTAAAGTTGTCATGAAGCGGAAATTGCGATCAACATTTTCTGTGTATCCAAATGAAACGGCTTCTTGAACAAGACATTTTTTTGTTTTTTTTGTTTGTTGGTTGCTAATAGCTGTGATCTCATATGAGTAGCAGGTTGCAAAGAAGGGGAAGTTCATGTTTTTTGTTAAATTAGGCATTTTCACACTTTTTAAAGCAATCTTTATATTTTTAAAGCATTACTCCTCAAATGAAAATAGTTTTAAACAAAGCCACAGCTGCATTAACCCTTCCGCATCTCTGAGCATTTTCGGCAACACACAGTATTGATGTATTGTTCCTGAATGTATCAGTGTTTTTTAACTAATCGGTTTAGAGAATGGTTCAAATGACTCACTCATAAAAGGCAGTCAACTGTTGCTACCTACTCGCAAATCGATTCTTCCAGAAGAGTGATATAGGCCTGGTTTCATAGACAGGGCTTAGATTAAGCCAGGATTTGGCCTTAGTTAAATTAGGACATTTAAATAGATTTTATGTACCACAGAAGGAAAAAAAACTTCATCTTGAGACAAAACAATGGCGCTGACATATTTTAAGACACAGTATGTCAGTGCAAGTTGCTTTCTGTTAAAACAGCTCAAACATGCATTTTAGTCTGGGACTAGGCTTAAAGGGTTAGTTCACCCAAAAATGATGTCCTTAATTACTCACCCAACACCTCATCCCAACACCTTCATTCATCTTCGGAACACAAATTAAGATATTGAAATAAATGAATTCGGAGAGCTCTCTGACATCATTGCAACTTTCAAGGCCCAGAAAGGTAGTAAAGACATTGTTAAAATAGTCCATGTGACTACAGTTCAACCCTAATTTTATGAAGCAATGAGATTACTTTTTGTGCAAAAGAACAAATAAAAATAACGACTTTATTCAACAATTTCTTCTCGTCTGTGCCAGTCTCCTGGCCAATGGTAAGCCAGCGTTCTGTCGTAGAACTCGCTGTAGTCACATGGACTTTTTTAACGATGTCTTCACTACCTTTCAGGGCCTTGAAAGTTGCAATGACATTGTTGCTTATGGGTGGTTCAAAGATCTCTCCGATTTCATCAAAAATATCTTAATTTGTGTTCCCAAGATGAACAAAGGTTTTACGGGTTTGGAACAACATGAGGATGAGTAATTAATGAGAGAATTTTTATTTTTGGATGAACTAACTCTTTAAACCTTGTCTGTAAATAAGTATATTTCTAGTTGCAGCTTAAGTATATAACTAAAATACATTTGAATTAGAATGTAAAAGAAATGTGAATGAGATTTGTGTGAAAAAGGGGTTGTTGAGGTGATTATAGACAAAAGTGGGGTAATGTGACTATAAATATTTTTGATGGTTCACAGGGTGAGCTACCAAGCAGTTCAGCTGTGCCTCTCCTTCAAAAGGTATCATTTTATGATATTCTTCATCAAAGAGCTGATGTCTAGGTTTGAGCCCCTCATCCTTTAAAAATAAGTACCTAAATCTCAGTCATCCCACTGTGTTCTGAAACATTTGACAGCATCAATGTACAATCAGGTTGATCTGAATTGCTCTAATCCTTCAAATTAAAATGTTCTCCCCCTTCTGTGCTATTCTTAGATCAGTACCAAATGCCTGTGTGTGCAATTGTAATGAGGGAGGAGAATTCTATAACTGATATAAGGCCTTGTAATCCCACTCTCGTCTAGATGTTAAATTCATTTGTAATTGCCCTTTTCCCAAACACAGGTCTGTTGCAGACATTCACTATTCCCCTGACTGCATGCGAGGACAATGAGAGGGGGATTTCTTATTTTCATCCCAATGAGACTCATGAGAGCATAATAGATTTAATACAGGTGTTGAGCATAAGAGACAGACGGCAGCTGATTTGCCGTCTCAGGGATTAACATATTCTCAAAAAGTGAAGGACAGTCCCACAAGACATTCTGAATATGTTTTCATACTAAAGAGTCATTACTGCTAAAGGCCCTGATAGCCTATATTCATGGCAAAGTTCTTTTTTTTTGTGGTAAAAAGAAGTAGGCCTAGCGAGTAGGCCTATGGACAGACCGTCTGAGAGACACTATAAACCATTTTTAAAGGCTGCTCGTGCAGCGGTCTTGGCCTTAAAAACCTTGGAAATAATAATTTTAGCAATGATATGTAGTCTAATACGCATTTTTCATGCACACTGTCAGCGTGCAATCTGTTTTTTGTGTCTGCGTTCAAAAACAAAGTTTCAGTATTGCTCACGTCACGCACCAGACGAGCCCATCCGCGTTCACGGTCAGTGAAGTGTAGCTACTTTGAAGGTCTTAAGCACTAGTTATTCGAGAAAAAAAAAAAAAAATGTAGGCCTATATCCGGGCTTTAAAGTCACAATTGACAAATGACAAATCAAAATGGACAATTCTTGTTTTTTATAGAATATGTAGCATTTATTATAAATTATTTGTCTGTGCACATTATTATTATTCATGTGCCCTTGTAATCTTTAATCAAAATAATTTCCCCTCCCTCTTGCAGCAACATCTCTTCTCTGATGATGGCTGCGTCCGAAAACCCAAAAAAGCTGCCTTCGGAGGATGCATTCCAAGGCAGGAAGGCATCAAGGCACACACGAATCCAATGTTTGGTTCATTTCCTGTCTCCTAAGATACCTTCATCTGACTGATTTTTGAAGGAAGCATAGATGTATCCTTTGATATCCCACAATTCTGTGCATTTCTAATGTGGCAAGGTGATTAATAGGCCTATTATAAATTAAATTTGTAAATTATATAATACATTTACTTGTCTCAAAAGAGAGATATGGCAGTTTCAAACACTTGAACTCTCTGAAATACTTGATTCTGACTGGCCAATCGCAGCAGTCAGCTATTTGCTAAAATTCTCTGTGGTCCATGGCATTGCTGTATAGACCGCTAGGCACATAATAAAGAAAGATACATAGTATCGCCCATCACTGCATCCAAAAATAATGAAGATTAAGCCTTTAAATGCTAAACAAGAAAGTCTTCAGTAGTATTCATGTGTGTGAGAATTCACGTTCTTAAGATTACTTGTAAGCCTCTATTCTTTATCTAATATTTACACAATCAAAGCTTGTGAGAACATCAAAACAATGTGGCTCAGCAAGAAATGTGGAATGAAGATCTATGCAGAATAAAACCATACTTAAGACTCTTCATCTCTCAAGACCGCAGGCTTTACACGACGTATGGGACCCCTTGTCATAATTATTCTTTCTTCCATTCAAACTTGTCCTCCACAAAAGAAAAACGCACTTGTGCGGTTTGGAGAACTGTCGCTGCACGTATTGTAAACTGCATTAAGACGTCGCAATTGGCCTCAGTGTCCAAAAGCCTGTTGGTGCTACATACAATGTCCCTCCAGCCTGAATGCAAAGAAAGACAAGCCTCCGGTTAACAGAGAAAGATTCCTTGCACTGGCAGAGGCTGACTGGCACAACACAAGCACCTTTTATTACCGTCATAATTAATGACCCACAGTACCGCAGATCTGAAAAGAAGCCTGTTTCCTTAAAGGGAATTAGAAAAAGCAAAACGACGGCCAAAAAGAGCTCAATTAATAACAAAGTGGGCACAGCTCTGGGATAACACAAACAAGGCAGAACATCAGTCAAACGCACAGACATGTTGCATAAACAAATGCTTGATTCATTTCTCCAGCCCGATGGGACTACTGATTAAATTAGAAAGCTGAAGAAGCGCCAATCAACATGTTAGAGGATAAACAATGCTAGTGAGCTGTAGGGGGCAAAACAAAATGAAACATCACTTTTCAATATGCGTATGTCCAACATCAGTTGCTTCATGTGATATTTTTGTCTGCTTTTCTTTATGATATAAAACAAACCTGAATTAATCAATGGTGATGTGTTCCCTTTTAGAATATGAATTACATTCCCATCATATTCATTGGGCAATTAATTAACTGGCATTGACATTTCCATGAAGAAGCCTTAACATCCATGGAACCTTTCCATTCCACAAAAGGTGCATATGTATGTTGTTTTTCTCATTTTTGTATTTACATGTTTTATATTCTCTTAATGTTAGTGTTGATGAGCTCACCAGAAAAAGAAAAAAAAAGGGTTGTTATGGCAATAAAGCCTAAATTAAAGTGCCCCTATTATGCTATTTTAAAGACTCCTAATTTTGTTTTGTCTCCTACAACAGGTTTACACGTATCAAAGGTCAAAAAACGTTTCATTTTCTCACATTGATTGTACAACACATTTTTCAATGATTCTCAAACGACTCAACGATTTAAACGACCAATCACACCGTCTGGCCAATCAGAGCAGAGTAGGCTCGCGGAAAGGAGGAATTTAGAGAGACTGATTCGTCATCCGACGAGTCTTCGTCCAATCACGTCGGAAGCTAAATGCTCATTACCATAAACTGAACTTAAGCTCCCTCAGCGATTGTACACACTGTAAAGACAGTAACGATTACCTTGAATTTTACCAGAGCCATAGAAAAAACCTAATTTCCAACGTAAGTCTATGGGAGTGTCGTAACTCTGTTTTTCACCATATCAGTCCAAGCTGCAGTTACCCATACTTGGCCCGATGATGAAACATGGAAGAACTAGTTATTCATCCCGAACCTCCATCTAAAGGACGACTTGAGCAGGACGTTTCTCAGTGATACACTATTCATTTTGAGGTACATTATGAGATGTTGCAACTGTAATTTACTGTAAAATCTACATCAGCATTAACAAGTGTATGTCCATCAACAAACATATGTGTATATTTATTGCGGTGCACATGCGGTGACCGCATTAACTGCATCATAACTGTGCATGCGTTAGCCCAGCGTGAATAACTGATGTAACATAAAGGAAGTAAAACAAATCCTGCTCCATCCTTTATCTTTACTCAAAGTAGTAAGAACGACAGACAGTCTGCATCAAACAGTTTTAGGTGGCACACAGCTGATTAGCATAACAGTTAACTATTTCAGTAAAACAACGAGTTAGCCGGTTGGCCGGAAATTTGCACAATATAAAACACAAATCTGTACGTATTTTGAACACCCGGTAGAAAATATATACTTCAATAATTATTCATACATACAGGTTGTGATTCTGAGGAGCAATTTGTTCCAATTAAGCTGTACTGACCCATCTTTCAAGAGCAAGCTTTGAACTCCTCGATTTAAGCAGTCATCAGTAAAATGACGTTTGAGGGCTGGTCGTGGTCAAGTTGTTCACTTTAATATAACAATCATTATTTAGGGGGGAAATGGGTTCTATCTGCATTCTGAGTAGTTTTGAGATATTGAGCTTCAAAGTTTTTGCATTCCATTCATACATGCATTAAATATAGAACTTATTGTTTTCTAAATAAAAAGGCCCGAAATGTACACATAAAAATAATAATAATAAAAAAATTAATAAATCACATAATGTAAATAAGTTGTCACAGAATAAGAATATGTGAATAACTCAGTTTTGACAAAAATGTCAGATAGAACCTTATTCCAAGGTTACGCAATGTGAACAACATCATGCTTTAAATTGACATCAAGTCATTTAAAATAATCTGTTCTTCTATGTATTTCTATATTTAAGTTAACTGGGGGTTTTGTGAGTGAATGGTGACATTAGTGTGCACTGCAGTTCCTCCTATAGCTGATTTCTGAAGAACTCATGCTGGGCTTTTCCAGCGAAAAGCAATTTTGCCTGCTCTCTCCAGCTTGTGTCAAGTTTGCAAAGTCCAATTTTCACATAATATGAAGGTCGTGACTGAATCTGCACTGGTCTTGGTAGGACATAATGGCAGCAGAATGGTAAATTGTTTTTGGGGGAGGGTTGGTTAAGGTGAGGGAAATTACCATTGAGCACCGGTAACACAGTCAGGGACACTGACGAATAGAATAGATTTTCCATCTCAGTGTGTCACATTAGATTTTCGGAGGTGCTCAGTGGCAGGTACATGGGATTAGTAACACTTTAACATTGTAATGAACTTTTTAGTTTATCCATCTTCCAGGAATGCAAAAAGACCCACCTGCATGATGTGAATGAAGGAGAGAAGAGAAATATTTTTGAGATGATGTTTTTAAAGGTTCAGTATCACCTTCTTTTCTCAGAATTTTATGTTAATCACAAGTGTCATCATTACATTATGCAAGTAAAACAAAATCATTTTTTTCTTCTAAATATTTTTACTCCTTACATCCATGAGAATTTTTTTTAAATACATTTACAAAAAAACATGCACTTGTCAAAGTATAAAAATAAAATCGAATTTCCACAGGAGACCATCAAAAACACGGCTCGGTTGAAATTGAAGGTCACAAAGCCCTGTTTTTAATACCTTGTTTCTGATATGCCGCAGCGCTGTGTTCTCCTTCGCTCTCTTTAGCCTTCTGGTCCTTGAGTTGAGGTGGTCAGGGGCTAAGCCTCCAGCGGGAGGACGTCTGCATTCCTCCAGCCTCCAGCAGCCCTGTACTTCACTCGCCCTCTTTGTGGCTCACAGTGTGGTGGGGTTAGGAGACTGCCGCCTGAGCTGGCCAGAGCCCAGAGCTGCCGCCTCAAACAACTTCAATGTTAATTTCCCTTTCATCTTGTGTGTGAAATTGCTGCTGGTGTGGCACTGACCCCCAGCATTATGAGGTCAAGTGTTGAAATCTGATGTGTGCCTCTCAGGCCGACAGTGCGCAGAGATAGATAGAGGAATGGGAGGGGAGGTATAAGGAAGGGAAAAGTCTTTACAAGTTCTCTCCTAGCATTGTTAAGAGCTTCATTGGGCATGAAGCAAGCCTTCACATGTGAAGAAGAGAGAGAGAAAATCCACAAAACCCTCCAAGACAACTGATGCTGTTCTCCTTTTGCAATATTCAGAACTGTGTAAGATGCAAATATATCAAGGAAGAGGTCAGCAAGGCCATATGTTGTTTGTGAAGTGGTGTTGTAATATATGTTTCAGTTTGCTTGGAGAAGAAATACTGTCAGTACAGCCGAACACTCACTCTTTTTTGGGGTGGTCACTAATATGTTTATATCAAGTACACTATATTATATTTATTATATTACCCAATAATAATTCTATAAAGTATGTGAGTCTATATTTGCATATAGATGCCACCTGGTCATTGGCATGCATCTCTGTCATCATCCTCGGAGGCTGCACTCACCTCTGAATTACATGCCTTGTTCTTTTGTGCCACTTGCAATTCACCATAACTTTCCAAACGAAATGCACAAGTTAACATCTTTTCTTCTAAAGATATTCCTAATCATAAATAAATGCAATCTTTGGCAAAGAACAGGGGGTGCAGAGAGGAGGGAGAGAGAGAAACATCTGAGTGTAGATAACCATTAGATATGATTCCCATGATAAGACTCTGTAATTTGGCTTTTAGAGATAACTCCAGGGGCTGTCAGGCTGAACGGCAGCAATTTACTGTTTGTTTTATTTTTTTTTCCCTATCCCTTTTTTACACACATTTTTATCTTGCCTGTTGAAGGGCTTTTCATCTTAGATGATTTCCACTCTTTTTTTCCTGCGTTTGCCCCAGAAGGTGAGATCAGAAGAAGGCTGACTGGCGTGTTTTAAAGCGATGGACAAAATACAAATATTTGAGAATGTATTTCATGGTAATTATGTCAGGTTTCATGGCCTGAGCTGTGCACTGAGGCGCTGCCTGGATGCCTTAATTTGTATAGAAATTGTAATCATTTGTTCATTTCAAGGTGAAAATTGCATTTTTTAATTTAAATTGTATCCTGCGTGATAGGCTATTATCTAGAAAAATTGTCTCTGTGTATTAGAGTCTATACCCAGGCGTCACGCTTGTTAACAGCTGACTGCTTTCAAAAAGGTTTATGTATGTATCTCCCCACAGAATGCAGGAGCGCGTGCTCATTATTTTCATTCTGTAGTATTTCACCTCCATTTTGGATTATTACTAAGAATAAGTCTCCAAGTTGACTGTAGATTTCGTGAGCAACCTGTAAACAGGCTCCATGGCTTATCTCTTGGATTTATACCTGCATGTTCACCTTGAAATCCCGCCTTTTTTCCTCACTGAGGTGAGATGGCACGGAGGACAGAGAGAAGGGAGATACGAGACATATTGGTAGGGAAAAAAAGTGTTGACTGCTCCGAGACTTTTTTCAATAGGGTGCATTGAGAGCCTTTTAGACCGAGCGGGGTTAAAGCGACTCCCAGCTCTCTCACAGCTTAATTTTGCAGTGATGCTGGAGTGTGGAGATTAGAGTCTGGGGGCAAGGAGGGGCACACGGAGGCTTGGTTGAGGGATGCCAGGGTTACTATGGGGGACTATAATCTTGTATTAGGTGCCTGGAGACAGCAAATGAAAGACTGGGTTTAAAAAGGGAAAGTTCATGTGAATGGCAAGGAGAAATAAAATTGTCTTACCCTATTGACATCTGTACTAAAAAAAATCCATTTTAGAAGAGTATAATGCTTCGGAGAAGCAGAATATGTCGAACAATGGAGTCTGTCAAAGGGATACATTCTTCTCTCTGTAACAATCTTCTCCTAAGCGCTCTACTTACCGATCCAGGTTATTAGGCAATCATGCGATCTGTCGGTGTAAGCTGATTGTAGGAATGTGGAATCCCTTCGGTTAAGATCAGACACCCAGGCTCAGGTACATAATGTATCCTGGAATAATTATGGGATTTAAAGAGATGTTAGGCTTTGTAAGTGCTTTCTTTGTTACGTTTTCGAGAGGTTGACACCGCAGAGTTTCTAAAACATAATAATAACAGCCAAAGGAGGGGGCAGGTGGTCTAGTGGTGAAATTCTTCAGACATGTTTTAATCAGCCTGTACCTCGTGGCATGTTCTTACCTCAAAATAACAACGTGTGAGTGACCCAAAATACTCATTATCACAAAAGAACCACGTCCCAGAAATTCTTTAAAATATCCACCCATTTGGATAGTCAATGATTGAAAGTTCTTTGATTCAACTGATGATATTGGCCATTTATTTATTCATCCATTCATTTATTTATGTAATTCATTTTTTTAAACTTTTTTTCTTTAGAAAATAGATGTATCTGTTTTTGTTCATAAATATATGTATTTATTTATTATTATTAAATATTTCAGGCATCAAATACTGATCAGATTATCTGCAAAATATCAATATAATATTATAATATAAATGTATATAATTTATAAAAAAATTGTGTTCAGTATTTCAATGTCTTTTTTGTCTTATAGCTACATGAATTTTCAAGTATTTTTATGTAATAATAAAATATAGTTAAATAAAAATGCATAATAATATAATATAGTTAGTGCTGTCAATTGATTAAAATTTTAATCCGATTAATCACACTTTTGTTGTGTGGTTAATCGCGATTAATCACACACTTACTGTGAAATTAAGCATACAACATTTATCTTGTTTAACATTTATTTTTGTCATAATTTGTAAAAATCAGATTGACGGGTGATTCTCACAAAACAGTTTTCTGCAAGCTTCAAGGACCCGTGGAGACTCCAAAAGGACACCAAATAGCCAAATGATACAAGGAGTCCAAATAATTCTATTTTATAATACATGTATGCACACCAAAGCACCTATGTAAAAGAAAATTACAGAAAAAAACTTTGCAGAATTTACAGTGTATAGTAGCATCAACAAAGAAAACTCCTTTGTCCAAAAACTGCTAAACTTGCCTCGACTTGACTGCATAAACCTACGATTAAATAAACATTGCAACGTAGGCCTAAACATGAAAAAATTACTATCCTGGGTGGAAACAACACAAATGTACTGAAATGTGTCTGTACATTAATGCAGCGTGCGATCAGTGACTGAAAGCGCAGGGTTTGTTGTTTGTGCTTTAATATAACAGACTCACACGCTTACTGTACGACTCCTGTATGTCATCAAAATTGCACTTTTAAGAAACAATCGCAGAATACATCAGAGCTCGTGTTTTAAAGCAAAGCACACACTAGAATGAATAATTCACAAAAAAATGCAATGTGAGTCTCTATTCTCTCTGATATCTTTGATGTAGGCTAATTAGCCTGGCCTTACATTAGCGCTGTTTTGGACTGTTTGTTTGACTGAATTCGATTACTGGATCACTGAAAACTTTCACAGAGTTTAACTGCTTAAAATGGCCTGCTCACAAACAGAGAAGCAGAATCGAGTTAAAGGGTTAGAATGGAAATGTTCTCCTACCAGGGTTACATCAGTGTGATAAACTCCCGACTTCTAAGATCATCTAACTGCGTGACGTAAATTACGTTACTGACGCAGCTTCACGTACTTTTGTCATTTATTGGCGCTGATTGCATAAAATTATTTTTACACGTTAAGGATTTTGAAATGAATCGCGTGTGTAATATAATATAATATAATGCACTCTAAAAAAAGATGGTTCTTTACATGTATAACAGTTCTATTTAGAACCGAATCGTCCTGAAGAACACTTTTGCTGAAATGGTTCTTTGTGTTAGAGTTTAGGGTTCTTTACAGTGTTGCCAGATTGGGTCGACAATTTCCAGCCCAAAAGCTCACCAAAACCCACCCACTCCAAGAAAAAAACGCCCAAAACTTTAGCTGCCAAAATAATGTGATGTAATTTTATTGCCATACCAATCAAGGTTGATAAGTACCATTTTGCAAAAAATTGTCTAATCTAAATGGTCTATCTAAAAAAAATCAATTTCCCAGGAAAACGGATCAAATATGGCTAAAATGTCCAGGTGGAAACTGTCAAAATGATAATCCCTCCAAAAAAACACGTTCAATGTCAACAGTAAGAAGTCAATTTAAGTGAAAAAGTGCCCAATATAAGAGATCGGAAAAAGCAACATAATGAACATTTCACACACGTTAATGCACACACCACTGCCAAAATGTGTCATTCATTGGTACTGTACAATAATCCGCCAACAAAAAAATAACAACAATGCGCTTTGCTCTGACAAAACTACAGTATGTCTTACGTGAAGTACATAGAACACACACTTAGCACAGTCAAAACTGATTAATTATTGATTCAACCCTCTTTCAGCAGCTGTTGGGGTTGCTATTTGCAGATGTCCTGAGTGTATATATGACGATAGACAGGAGTCATGGTTATATTTATAAAGAGTCTTTGAGTCACAGGTGTAATCCACATTTCAGAGTTGGATCAGTCTCCCACTCTAGATACAACTTACTGTATATTTATGCCAATTATCATAGCGATCACTTGAATATACACTCACCTAAAGGATTATTAGGAACACCATACTAATGCTGTGTTTGACCCCCTTTCGCCTTCAGAACTGCCTTAATTCTACGTGGCATTGATTCAACAAGGTGCTGAAAGCATTCTTTAGAAATGTTGGCCCATATTGATAGGATAGCATCTTGCAGTTGATGGAGATTTGTGGGATGCACATCCAGGGCACGAAGCTCCCGTTCCACCACATCCCAAAGATGCTCTATTGGGTTGAGATCTGGTGACTGTGGGGGCCATTTTAGTACAGTGAACTCATTGTCATGTTCAAGAAACCAATTTGAAATGATTCGAGCTTTGTGACATGGTGCATTATCCTGCTGGAAGTAGCCATCAGAGAATGGGTACATGGTGGTCATAAAGGGATGGACATGGTCAGAAACAATGCTCAGGTAGGCCGTGGCATTTAAACAATGCCCAATTGGCACTAAGGGGCGTAAAGTGTGCCAAGAAAACATCCCCCACATCATTACACCACCACCACCAGCCTGCACAGTGGTAACAAGGCATGATGGATCCATGTTCTCATTCTGTTTACGCCAAATTCTGACTCTACCATCTGAATGTCTCAACAGAAATCGAGACTCATCAGACCAGGCAACATTTTTCCAGTCTTCAACTGTCCAATTTTGGTGAGCTTGTGCAACTTGTAGCCTCTTTTTCCTATTTGTAGTGGAGATGAGTGGTACCCGGTGGGGTCTTCTGCTGTTGTAGCCCATCCGCCTCAAGGTTGTGTGTGTTGTGGCTTCACAAATGCTTTGCTGTATACCTCGGTTGTAACGAGTGGTTATTTCAGTCAAAGTTGCTCTTCTATGAGCTTGAATCAGTCGGCCCATTCTCCTCTGACCTCTAGCATCAACAAGGCATTTTCGCCCACAGGACTGCCGCATACTGGATGTTTTTCCCTTTTCACACCATTCTTTGTAAACCCTAGAAATGGTTGTACATGAAAATCCCAGTAACTGAGCAGATTGTGAAATACTCAGACCGGCCCGTCTGGCACCAACAACCATGCCACGCTCAAAATTGCTTAAATCACCTTTCTTTCCCATTCTGACATTCAGTTTGGAGTTCAGGAGAACCACACCCCTAAATGCATTGAAGCAACTGCCATGTTATTGGTTGATTAGATAATTGCATTAATGAGAAATTGAACAGGTGTTCCTAATAATCCTTTAGGTGAGTGTACGGCTAAAAACCTGTTTGTCAGTCATGAATGAGCATAGTGATGTGTATAGTTGCTTCGTGTACTAAGACCGATGGAAAATGAAAAGTTGCAAATTTCTAGACCGATATGGCTAGGGACTATATCCATACCCATGGTATGGCAGCAAAGTTCCTTGATTATTACACAGGAATGAGAGTGTAGTCCCTAGCCATATCGGTCTAGAAAATCACAACTTTTCATTTTCCGTCGGTCTTAGTACACGATGTAACTATACACATCACAACATGTAAATAGGAAAATGTTGGCTTTATTTTGTCACTTATTGAGCAGTAGGCTAGCTGGAGCCGTTTACCTCCAGTCTTTGTGCTAAGCTAGGCTAGCGGTGGGTGCGTCAGACAGAGTTATGACACGCATGGAGATGAGAATGGTATGTATGGACTTATCTAACTCTGGGGTATACGGTGGATAAGATAAAGTCCCAGAAAGTCTCTGTGTTCCTTTAAGCAATTAGACTATACAATTTAGATTTTTGAAAACTGCCGAACTTGCCCCAAACCAGCCCAAATTTTGTCCACCCGCCAAAACCCATTTTTAACCACAAATTCAAACCCGGCCAAATGGGCGGGAACCCACCCAGTCTGGCAACACTGGTTCTTTATTCCCGCCTTTTTTTTTTCTTTTTTTTTTTCAAATCTGTAACTGCCAAGGCCACCTCATTACTGATTTTCTGGAGCTCAGCTATACAACAGCCTGTCAACACTCTCAACAGGTAAATGATTTCTTTCTTAAAATGTCTATAAATTATAACTTTAAAAATTGTAACTGGTTTCCTATCGTGTCTTTTTCTCTTTTTTGTTTAACAGAACATGTGAGCAGCTCTGTTGCATTTTTGATCCATATTGTTAGATACTGTTTATTTTTGCTTGTTTTGGCCTTCATAAACCATAAACAATTGTTTTAACATAATCTAATATACAGACAAACTGTAACTCTAAACTCAATTGTGTATTTCAGATGCTGTCACATAACCTCATCAACTGCAGAGATAACCTGCCAGTCAAAATACACACATAATGAAGGATGTCATAGAGGATTGTGAAGATATTTCACTGGAACTTGGTCTTGGTCTATATCATGTTCAATGTCAGTTGTTATTTGTGTATTCTTGTCGTTCGAGCACTGTCATTTTTACTGCAGTGTGCCATGTGAATAAAAATAAAAGTACCTAATTGACACAACATGCTGGGGTTTATTTAATTATTTATTTATTCATTTTTTATGTAAAACCCAAATGGAGGCAACAAGATATTATAAGACCAGGCAGATAGAGGACTAAAATACAATATTAATAAAAATAAATAAATAAAATTATATTGTTATTATTATTATTATTAATAACATTATTAATATGAAGATACAATATCATTAAAAGGTTATATAACACCATTACTAATGGTCCTATATAACACTTTCAAAGCAAGGTTCTTTATGGAACCTTATAAAAAGAGTTCTATTTAGCACCAAAAAGGGTGTTCTGCTACTGTTACAAGCCAAAGAACCCTAATTTGGTACTGTTTAGAACCATTTTTACTGTTTAGCATGTATAATATAATATAATATGGCGTCTATAAATGAGGACAAATAAATCACGACCATCCAAAATGGAAGTTTATCAAATCATCCATGCAGCTGCTCCCATAATAGTAATATTGGAAATAACTGAAATGGCATTTTCTGACATCACACTACATTGAGGACAGCTGAATCATAAAGAGGATTCCTCAGTGCAAAATCACATTCCAGAGACATTCCCTCACTGTGTGAATCCTTTAAAGGAACCCAGATGGCCGCACTCAAACTTGTTTACAATGAATATTCCTTTAAAGTTCTTAATCAAAGACGAGAGTTTAAAATCCATCATCAGAGAGGTGCTCGTTCTGATTGGAGGTGCAAGGCACGCACGCATCTTCCCCATCTTGAGGCATTAATGGCATTACACATTGGCTGGTATTCAGTACCCAGCCTGTGCCCCCATAAGAAGTGCAGTAAATTCCCTCAGGCCCTGCAGCTCTTCTGTGAATGCACTGCTCTGAGAGTCTCTGTTGTGACACTGTCTGCAACACTTCACTCTATTCACTTCCAGCGCAACTCAATTACTGAAACTGATATTTTTAGTATCTTAAATCACCACAACTGTCATGATGCTCTTGACTTCAAAGTGGCTATAAAAATACAGCATTGTTAAGATGGGGATTAAATCATGATTATAGTTGACAGCAACATCAAAGCAATGAAAAGAGTGTATATGATAAATGCCAATAGATTTTTCATGTTTTAAGTATTACAGAAAATGAACATTTCAGATTAAAAAGCTCTTCATAAATGTAGTAGATGGTAAAGCAAACGTACATGATACTTCTGGCCATATATATCATCATTATTAAATGCTTAATAAAATGCTTGAGTGTTATATGCCTTGTGATCATATGTTTGACTATTGCATGATGCATTTAGTGAGTGTTGAGAAAGAAAGAAGCAGTCTGTGTTTCTTTGTCCACTTTTTTGAGCTTTAATCCATAACAGATATGCCAGTGCTACAGTAAAGACACCAACAGGCTGAAGGTAGTAAATGCCAATACAAGTTCCCACTACGCTAGTATTTCATACAGCTGAATAAATTATGCCATGATAATATACACACATGCTGAACGGAAATATATCAAAGGAAAATACATATGCGCAAAAAGGTAAACAACGAAAGAATAAAGAGCAACTGAGGTTGAAAAGATATTTGGGAAAGGTGTATCGCCTAGTCGGATAGTGCTTTAAATATCCCAAAGATAGATTAATGATTGCAGTAGAAATGAGTGCTACACACTAAAAACATGATTTTTTTTCTTTTTCACATTTCATTTTTGTCTTTTTTATTTACTACAAAAGATTTTAAGTGTTAAAATGGAAATGTCCTCAGTATTAAGTTGGCACATGGTCATGTGTTCATGTTTCAGTTATTTTCCTGAATATATATGGCATTTTAGGGCACGTCTGTAGTGACACTGGAGCACAGTTTCATTTCAGTTCATCTTGAGGTTAAAAACACAGCTGTGAAAATGTGGAATAAGGAGCCATTGTGGCAAATATTAAATGTAAACACAGAATCCATAAATGTGGTCATATCTTCCATCTCTCAATATAATATCTTGGACATTTTTAAGACAGTTCTTCAGAGACCATCACACTTTTGAATGTAACTTGGCGTAAGACTTAAAAGTCCATTATTTTACAGTGACCACAGAGTTCCTCATGAATAAAAAAGTGCTACCAATTTAGTAAATCCCCTTTCAAAATATCTGAAACATGAATTCACAAATCGCCCTTCAGCCTTTAGATGGCTAATATCTGATTGCTTTTAAGTTCTTGGATAAATTGTAAGCTGTATCTATACTTTCCACGAATAGCCAAGAAACATATGGGAAAGTATATAAAAAGCCATACAATGCTAAAAATGGCATTTCTCCTTAAGGGCTCATTATAATGGTAATTATAGTGACCACAGAGAAGAATTAGTCTGTGTTCACTGCAAAAAACACTTGAATCAAAACCATGTATTTTTGTCATTTGGTCATCATATTCCAGAACAATGTATGTTTTTAAGATAAAATGATCATAAATAACACAGATACCCATATAGAGCAGGTCACAGACTGCCGTTTTGCCCCCATCAAGGTTCCTCCAACCCAGATGCCTCGATGACTAGCCCGGGTTTTGTGGAATGTCAGGTTTTAGATCTAAATGAGCCAATCGTATATGCCCGTTGTAGCTCGTCAGTGTCTCTCCATGTATATCCATCAGAAATGTAATGTTGCAGAGCAAGGCCTTGTGGTTAAAATAGAAACAGGAACTAAACATGAGAACAAATTCAAATGAAACATGTAAACAAAGAGTAATTACAATAGTAAATGCAACAGCAATAGGAACAACAACATTTATAATAACAAATATAATTATAATACCATCATTTTCAGTCCTATAAACAACATGGTCCGAACCGTTTGGAATGGGCAAGCGGCTGCAGCAGTAGCCTATG
The DNA here is from genome assembly GCA_018749465.1 of Paracanthobrama guichenoti. NCBI lineage: Eukaryota > Metazoa > Chordata > Actinopteri > Cypriniformes > Gobionidae > Paracanthobrama > Paracanthobrama guichenoti. The sequence continues at coordinate 25,880,046 of CM031965.1, read as the reverse complement.
TGCGCTAACACTGGATGCCGACAGGCAGGGCTTTAGTGATTTGGGATCAGACAATTGATGTTCATTTTCCCTCGGCTTCTTTCCGAAGCCCTGAAAGGGTCTCTTTGTTGTGAAAGAGAGAAAGGATCGGGACAAATAAGAAGATGCAGCACAATAGTGTCTGATTTTTTTTTATGTGGAATGGCTTTTGTATTCACACTGCTATAGGTAGAAAGTCTAGGACTGCCTGTGTTTTTATAATTTCTCTTGGTCTCGTTCACTCCTAGTCAGATGGTCCGCGTGTGGGCGCTGCTGAAAGAATGGAGGGATGCTGGTGAAACACATGGGTGGATGTTCAGTTCGAGATCCATCAATACGCTTGTCCCGTCTCCACCTGTAGCAGTCCGAGCACAGCCGAGTGCTCCCCGAGCTTCATCCTTCTCTGCGTGGACAAGCTCACATTCTTAGCCAGGTAATCCACCGCAGCTGCACACAGAGACCAAAACAACTCATTTATTTCTCTGAGATATGAAACTCATGGGCAAGTTAATGACGTGACAATTTTTGCCTGGATCTGTAAAGTGCATGCAATTCACACAGATAATTACTTGAATAACACATTCAAATTCTATTTTTGTGATGTGTAGGTGATTCAAATGTCTGATCTCATTAAAAGGCTAAAGTCTTGCAAAAAAATGTTTGGCATAATCAATCAATCAATCAATCAATCAATCAATCAATCAATCAATCAAATACACATAATTTATACAGTCAAATTAAAATTCATTTTGTGGCACTATATATATCTCTTGCTCCATAAATGCTCTTTATGGAAAAGGACATTTAGTTGAAAAGTCAAATGGAGTAACAATTATATTAATATAAATATATTTTATAAATAGACATTTATTTTTAATAGATATAGCTTTATTTTTAAATTAAATCTTTGAAAATAATGATTAAGGTTAAGAAAATATTGTATTTTTAATTTAGGGTTATACCCACTTGACCTTTTAGAGCCTTAAATCTAAATTAAAATGAAAAATTATTTGTGTTGATATATAATATATATATAAATATATATTTTAATGGATGAAACCAACATGAATATAAATGTTACATTTCTCAATTTCCAACTTGGACATCATATGAGTGATATGAGTGATCATCCATATAAGCAAACTTATATTTGATCACTTTTACTTCAGGGTTACACCACTTGACATTTTAGTGTTTCTGGAAAAAAAAAAAAAACTATAAAACAAAAATAAAACAAAAAAACAGCTGTTGTGTTTTTCCTTAAAATACTTTTTTATCTCAGACATCTTTATTTGTCATTGATCTACATAAGCAAACTACGATGGGTTTAGTTTTGGGTTGAGTTTCAGAGCAGACACTTCGCATCACTGAGCTCTCATGAATTCCAGAGACACGGAGCACCTGTTCCCCACTGTCACTCATTCCTGTCATAGTGAGTATTCCTCAGCACATTCCTCATTATGTCTGTCATCCCTGTTCTCAGAATTCCACACTTTACATCATATTGTGACATGCCAGTCTATTCCATCTATCCATCTTTCTTTAAAAAATGCCACCCAAAACTCCATACACAAAGCGTAAATAATAAATGCAAAAAAAGAGCTTTTTCATAGTTCGGTTGGTGAAGCTAAAACTTTTTCAGATGTACTGAGTAGATTTAGATAATGAGTCCACTCGATTTTCTACGCCTGTGAGAACGGTTTCTGTTGATCGAGATCTGTATCTGTACAGCTGGGCAAAATGCAATAGAGAGAGGGGAGAGACGGCAGAAAGAGTGAAGAGATTCCCACCAGATAGGTGTAGCACACAAAATGGTGTGACTAACATATCACCTGAGGGCATGGCTCTCATTGGATTGATCTGGAGTCTGGCTTTACTGGGAGATCTTTATCAGGAGCACGTGTCAACTATATCCCGCGGGCTAATCCAGGGTCAGAGGGCACCCAGAGTCCCACTCGCAACCCAGGACCTCAGCATTGATCTGCCTCCCATCTCACACTGTTTCAATTTAAATACACAAGCTAAAGACATTAGGGACATTTGATTGGTGGAAAAAGACAGTGAATCGGGTTTGGGGTTGTGAGGACATACCAAGGACAGGATGGAAGTGGTGCGGCGCAAAAACCGGAGAAGCTCCAATTAACCCCTCTAGCCACTTCCCTTTTAAAACAGAAAAGCAACCCTCGCTGAGTCCAACTGGAATTGGCTAACTTATTAAGTTAGCACTGCGCAAGCTGTAACCTTCAGGTAATTATTTGCATAGACGTTTCCCACCTACATCCTCAAAGCCGAAATGGAAAAAATGAAAGTGGAAACAGTCGAGCGGAGGAGGTTAAACCTGAGGGCTTTGCATTTTGAAATTGACAGGATCGAGTTTTCACTACTTGAGTTGTTTTTTTTTTTGGAGTTGGCATTGCGAACACAGCCACTCCTTTTCCGACAAGCGGTAAACACTGTGATCATTTGATCAAAATGCCAACAATAATGACAAAATGCATCACGACAGAGACGTCTATGACTAATGGATATAAAAAAGGCTTCTGAAGGTGAGCATTAGCATGCTGGCATTAGCTGCTGGGATGTCAAGTCTCTCTGATGTTTTTGGTCGGAGGCCCTTTGATTACCCCAGTCGAGGAGGTGTTATTTGAACCTCTCCTTCCTTTATTCATCATTAGCAGAAGTGTTGAGGCGGGGCAGAGCGAGGGTACGTGCGGACGGTGCCAGACATCTGTCAGTGTGACAGTAAGCGCTGCACGTTAGCGTCTGTAAGCAAGAGCAAAAAGGAAGCTGTCAGGGAACGGCGGCACGTACGGTAGCAGCCGCATACCTGTGGGTGGGCTAGCTGTCTGTACAGGAGACACTGGTGCTGACAGCTAGCAGAGAGAGTAATCACAGCTCATTTAACCTCTCTCCCCCAGGAAGCCTTCCTCTCCTGTCAGCACCGTTTACTCCTTAAATCCCGCTCAGACTGAATCTCTACCTACCCTAAGAGAAGCACCGAATCTGCTCTCTGACACTCACGGTCACAGCGAACACACGCAAACACGCGCCTCTACAAAGTGCACCCCTAAGCTGTCTCCCGAATTTCATTGAAATTTTAGACAGGTGGCGTAAATCTGTGATTTCGCACCTCGGGGAGCATTTAAAGGAACAGTTAAACCAAATTTCTGTACTAAAATTTCTAACTAAAATTATTAACTTTAAATTAAAATAACTGATTTTTAAATAAATAAATGAATAACTGCTACTCCTGAGTCAGTGAGTTGAACTCGAGAAACAGATCTGCTTAATTATTTAATGAATCATTCACATCAGTTTTGTAAATCAGATCAACTGAGTCATTGAAAAGATCTGAACTCTCATGATCTAAGGTGCATGATTTTTTCTAAGGTGCATGAATTTGACTTAAATTTCTATTTCTCACACAAAGCTATATAGTTTGGCTTTAAAATACTAGTACACTAAAGGACCACTTTTATTGTGCTTTTTTTGGGAAATTTTGGAGCTTTACAGCTAAGATATTTAACTAAAGATTGTCCCTTTGCTTTCTCTTCTCTTTTAGAATAGAGAAAGTAATATGGTTTGGAACAACACAAGGATGAATTAAATGAATGAACTTTTTCTTAAAGGTGGTCCTGGGGTCAAAAGTTAATAATAATTTCTTTCTCTTTTTTAACACATTCAGTTATTTTAGTAAATTCAGCAGTTCTGAACCCTTTTTTTACTGCAAGGCCCCCACTGTCAAAGACAATAAATCACAAGGACCCCCAAGATATTTCTGGTACTTATGTTTTTTGTTTTGTCATAAAACGAAACTACAAGTACCAAAAATAACGTCTCGGTTACGTATGGTAACCCTCGTTCCCTGAAGGAGGGAACGGAGACGTACGTCGGACGTCACCGACGAATTGGGATCACTTCAGGGAGCCCCTATCAGCTTCGAGATTTAGAGAACAGGCCAATGAGAATTGGCGTGCGAGATTTGCATCTCGCGCTCCGCCCCGCAGTGCGGGTATAAACGGAAGCGAAATGCAGCGCACCTTTGTTTTTCACTGAGGAGCCGAACTATTGACTCGGCCTGCAGTGATGGTACAGCAATTGTGGCGACGGGACGTCGTCTCCGTTCCCTCCTTCAGGGAACGAGGGTTACCATACGTAACGAGGCGTTCCCTTTCAGTCGGTCACGTTCGACGTACGTCGGACGTCACCGACGAATTGGGATCCCTTTGGAACACGCCACAGTTGCTACCACTTCCAGCGCCCTGGGAAAGCCCCTCAGACCCCGGCTGTTCCGGGCGGGGAAATTCACGCAGGGAGAGTCAGCTGCTGTTCCGCAAGACCCACTCAGCCAACTATTGGATAACGCTGGGAAAGCGTGCCCCGGGGGGCCGCTGCGGAAGCCACATCATGCCCGGAGGGAGTTACCATGTGGAGAATACTGCGTATGGACTGGCCGTGGGCAGTGCTACATACGGAAGTCCCAGGGGTGGCTCCGGCCAATTTTAGGCGGGGGTCCACACCACACTGAGACGGCAGAGAGGGAAAGACACGAGCTCGCCGAAGGGAGACTTACCGTGGAGAATACACATATGGGACCGCCGTGGGGGTCACAACATATGGAACCCAGCCTAACACAAGTTCCACCAATGCATACGAGCGTTAAGCCTGGCGTCGGACGCTCCGCCACGTCCGACTGCCGAGGGTTGCGGAGGACTCGACAGGGTTCGCCATACTGGGGAACTCGACTGGAGCATATAAGCGCACGTATCCGTTCCATGGGAAGGGAGTGGCGCAGCAAGCCGACACTTTAGAACGGGCACGCCGGTGTTACTGACTATGGGAAGTGAGCACACAGGAAGATACCGGCTCTACGTGAGGGCTATAGAACCTAGCGAGCGTGTTGGGTGTCGCCCAGCCCACAACTCTACAATTGTCTGCCAGCGAGGCGCCACGAGCCAGCGCCCAGGAAGAAGCTACACCACTGGTGGAGTGGGCTCTTAACCAGAGCGGGCAGGGCACGTCTTGGGTTTCATACGCCAAGACGATGGCATCCACTATCCAGTGGGCCATCCTCTGCTTGGAGACAGCCTTTCCCTTCTGCTGTCCTCCATAACAGACGAAGAGCTGCTCTGAGGTCCTGAAGCTTTGCGTTCTGTCCACGTAAGTCCGCAAAGCGCGGATGGGACAGAGAAAAGCTAGGGCTGGGTCTGCCTCCTCCAAAGGCAGCGCTTGCAGGCTCACCACCTGGTCCCGGGAAGGAGTGGTGGGAACCTTGGGCACATATCCAGGCCGGGGTCTCAGGATTATGTGAGAGTTACCAGGCCCGAATTCCAGGCACGATTCGTCGACCGAAAATGCCTGCAGATCCCCTACCCTCTTGATGGAGGCCAATGCAGTCAGGAGTACTGTCTTCAGAGACAGAATTTTTAACTCAGCTGACTGCAAAGGCTCAAAAGGAAGGCCTCTGCAGTGCGGTCAGCACCAGAGACAGGACCCAAGAGGGTATAGAGGGAGGCGAGGCGGATTCAGTCTCCTCGCCCCCTCAGGAACCTGACGATCAGATCGTGCTTCCCTAAGGACTTTCCGCCACGTAGTCATGATTGGCGGCGATGGCGGCCACATAAACTTTGAGGGTGGAGGGAGACAGCCTTCGCTCCAACCCGTCTTGTAGGAAGGAAAGCACAGAACTGACCCGAACACCTTCGGGGCTCTTCTCGGCGAGAAGAGCACCATTCGACGAACAGGTTCCACTTCAGCGCGTAGAGGTGCCCTGTAGAGGCGCTCTAGCGGAAGTAATGGTGTCTACCACAGCTTGTGGCAGACCGCCTAGAACCTCCTCCGCGTCCCGTCCAGGGACCAGACATGGAGTTTCCAGAGGTCCGGACGCTGGTGCCAGAGGGTGCCCGTCTCTGAGTCAGGAGGTCCTTCCTCAGAGGAATGGGCCAAGGAGGTGCTGTCGCGAGGAGCACTAGTTCGAAAACCAAGTCCTGTTGGGCCAGTACGGAGCGACCAACAGGACCTGCTCCTCGTCCTCCTGACCTTGCACAGTGTTTGTGCAAGAAGGCTCACTGGGGAAAGCGCGCATATTTGCGTAGGCCCCGGGGCCAGCTGTGTGCCAGCGCATCCGAACCGAGGGTCCCCTCAGTCAGGAATAGAACAGCTGGCAGTGGGTGGAGTCCGGGGCAGCAAACAGATCTACCTGCGCGGCCCCCGGCGACTCCAGATCAGCTGGACCACCTGGGGATGGAGTCTCCACTCTCCCGGGAGCACTGGCTGACGTGAGAGCTCGTCGGCCGCGCCGCGATTGAGCAGGCCCGAATATGAATGGCACGGCGACCTCAGATGCTTCTGACTCCATAGGAGGAGATGGCGGGCGAGTTGTGAAATGCGACGGGGCGTAGACCACCCTGTTTGTTGATGTACGCAGCGGCGCAGTGCTGTCTGTGCGGACCAGAACGTGCTTGCCTCTGAGCAGCGTTTTGAAGCGGCTGAGTGCAAGGCGAACTGCTAACAACTCCAGGCAATTGATATGCCATTGCAGTTGGGGCCCGTCCACAGACCCGACACTGCAAGCCCGTTGTACGTGGCACCCCAGCCGGTGGATGAGGCATCCGTGGAGACAACAGCATGCCTGGACACTTGTTCTAGAGGCATGCCTGCCCGTAGAAATGAAGGGTCCGACCACGGGCTGAAGGTTTGGCGGCATCTCGGCGTCACTTGGACACGGAGAGTTCCGCTGCGCCACGCCCATCTCGGGACCGGTTGTGGAGCCAGCGTTGAAGCGGTCTCATATGAAGCAATCCCAGCGGCGTTACTGCGGCTGCGGGCGCCATATGCCCCAGGAGCCTCTGAAAATGTTTCAGTGGTACCGCTATCCTGCGTTCGAACGAGTTCACGCAGTTCAACACTGACTGACGCGCTCCTCGGTGGCGCGCCGTCCGGCGACAGTCTATCTCCATCCCGAGAAAGAGATCCTCTGCGAGGGGCAGAGTTTGCTCTTCTCCCAGTTGACCTGAAGCCCCAACCGGCAAAGGTGACGGAGCACCAAGTCCCTGTGTTCGCACAACTGCTCTCGCGACTGGGCAAGGATCAGCCAGTCGTCGAGGTAGTTGAGAATGCGAACACCACGCTCTCATGGGAGCAATGGCGCCTCCGCGACTTTTCGTGAAGACACGGGCGACAGGGCCAGCCGAAGGGTAGGACCTTGTACTGATATGCTCATCCGTCGAATGCAAAGCGTAGGAACGGTCTGTGTCGAGGGAGAATCGAGACATGAAAGTACACGTCCTTCAGGTCGATCGCTGCAAACCAATCTTGGGGACGGACGCACCTGAAGATGCATTTCTGCGTTAACATCCTGAACAGCAGCCTGGGGACTGGTACAGAAGTCACAGAACCAAGATCGGCCGTAACCCGCCGCTCTTCTTGGGCACAATGAAATACGGGCTGTAGAAGCCGTTCTTCATATCGGCTGGAGGGACCGGCTCTATCGCATCCTTCGCCAGTAGGACCGCGATCTCCGCCTGAAGCACAGGGGCATTCTCCTTCGACACGGAGGCGAAGTGGATGCCCCTGAACTGGGGACGCCGGGCGAACCGAATCGCATAGCCAAGTCTGATGGTACGGATGAGTCAGCAAGGCGGGCTGGGAGCGCTAGGCAGGCTCCCAAGAACCGTGCAAGCGGGACCACCGGCACCACAGGCGTGCCCGCAGCGGGCAGCGCAGCGGCATGCATGGGACCCAACACGGACGACATGGGAGCGGCCCAAGGTGGGGTCTGAGTGTGCTGTGCAACACTTACCTGCTTCCGCTGAGGGGGTGCACGAGTGTGGGGAGGCCACTTGTGTGCGTCCCAGACACAGCCGGCACCCCTGCTGGCGATAGGGAGAGGCGCCTGAGGGTGACGAGGCATGGGCGCGCCGAACACCGCCGAGCACACTCTCCTGGCACCCAGGGTATTGGAACTGCTCTTTAGAATTTGGGTACCACTGGTTGTATTTGACAGTGGCGGAACAGAATTTACCAATGAATCTCCTCCCGGCCCTCCTCCGGGGAAGAGCAGCTCTTAACCAAATCCGGGTGCCCATGGCGACGAGCAGACTGAGGGGCCGCCGATGGTGTTTCTGGACATCGCCTGGCCGAGGGCCAGCGCTGTGACTTTAAATATAAAAGCCACTGTGCGCAGCTCAACCTCAGCTCAGAACTACCCTTATGCACGAAGAGTGCTGGGCGGAGGCAGCCTGCCAGTGGCACTGCCACCCCACCTGATGAGGGTAGTGAGAGAGAGGAAAACTTTATACAGGCTATGGCCCCTTTGGCGTTCCATTTTCTGGTGCCAAGCGGTTCCACACTGCTAAAGCCTTCCAATGCACATCCGGGAAAAAGGCAAGGGGGCGGGCAAGGCGATTTATGCGTTGCGCTATGCCCCAGCCACCCGGGGAAGCATGACTGTCAAGTATGAATCTGATTCAGCATAAGACATCCACTATTATAGTGGGAATCTCAGCCCAATCTTCATTTTCAACACATAACAGTCCTCTCTCCGATGCAGCGATTGACATCTGTCCTCTGCTAGAGCCCCAAATGAGACGCTAGGTCCCTTTATTTTTTAGTTATTTTATTTAAAAAAATTTTTTTTTTTTGGACCAGCAATCCCATTTGTAAGCTACCAGCAGGCATGCAAGATAGTGGCGTGGGCGTGAGACGGCACACGGTGCGCTGAACACTAAAACACTTATGAAAAGGGTAAATGAACAACGCGCCCGGCGTGGTCATGCTCTCATGAGAGAACATGAACCACCCACGAACACAGTCTCAGCATGCTGCGATGCGCTAGAGGAGTGGGGGGCCCACGGAGATGTGCTCGGCAGGGAAGCCCCACTGTAATCCTCAGATCACCCAGGCTTATCAGCCAAAGTAGCCCCTTTTCTGGTGCACCAGAAAGACACTAGATCGGGGTATAAGCGAAGGGACTCGACCCGTTTGAGGTTTCATAGTCTCGACCCGCGCATCTAGGCGCCGAGTGGTGGCGCTGGGTTGCCGTGACAACCCGCGCTGTCAGCGGCAGCTCGGCGGCACACGCGGCGCTGAACACTCAAACCCTCACGGGAAGGCGAGGCGAACAGCGCGCCCGGCGTGATCCCGTTCTCCTGAGTACATGGACCACCCACGAACGCAATCTCAACATAGTTATGCGAGAGGGCTCGTGGCCGTCAATAAGGACAGGAAACAACGCACGCAGAAGCGCGCGCGGGTGGAATGGCGTCTTGAAAAAGGCGCAGTGTCACACCAGCGCTGCTCTTTAGAAGAAAATGTGCTCTTTTAAATGTGCTGAAGCACCCAGGGAACGACGCGGCAAAACACAGGAGAGTAGTGCAGCCTGTGTATGCACTCACCATTGGGAACGCCCTCACCGAACCAACAGACCAAACAGTGCTGTGAAAACAGCAGTTTATCACTGTATCAGGAGGCTCCGGGCCGCCGCTGATCGTGCCATCCCACTCAGCACTCAAAGAAGCTTCTTCTGTCGTTCTCTCTTTCTCTCTGCTGAAGCAGGAACAGTCTTCTTCATCAACACCGTGTTCGGCTCCGAAGTGAATGACAAAGGTGCGCTGCATTTCGCTTCCGTTTATACCCGCACTGCGGGCGAGCGCGAGATGCAAATCTCGCACGCCAATTCTCATTGGCCTGTTCTCTAAATCTCGAAGCTGATAGGGGCTCCCTGAAGTGATCCCAATTCGTCGGTGACATCTGACGTACGTCGAACGTGACCGACTGAAAGGGAACTGCATGTTCGTCAGGTTTTACACTTTCTATTACAAATGAACTTACATAACTTTACATAACTTTTCTACTTCATGGTTGTTGTTGTTGTTGTTGTTGTTGTTTAATTTAAAAAGTCGAGCATTTGCTCACTAATGTTGATTAAACCAATCTCTGTCTTTGTATTAACATTTTGAGTTCATTGAAACTAAAAATTTGATTTAAGGCACCCAGGTAACTTTTTAAGTTAAACCAACAACACTTTTTACAATGTGAGAATCAGTTTACGTCTTGATTTTGACGTTGTCTTGTTTTGTCTTATTTTAAACCATTTTAAGTCATCTTAAAGCCCCTTTGGAAGTTTGCTAAGGCCCCATACTTGGTCTCAGCGCCCTGGTTGAGAAATCACTGCAGTATAATATTAAAAATAAGTTACTATTAGGAGTTTAAAGGAACACATTTCAGTGTTGGTGTCAATGAAGGGATAACTTACATTTACATATTTACATTTATTCATTCACCTGATGTTTAGGTTATCTAAAGTGACTTACAAATGAGGAATACAAGTCCTACCGATGGGGCTGTGGGGGTAAATATGACAAAAAAGCAATTTAAGTAAAGAGTGGGCACTTACTCTGGCCATACTGACTGTATTGGTAGCCTGCAGTGACGGGGTCCACGCTATAGCTGGTGGTGCTGTACGTAGGGGGGCAGTAGGACTGGGTGGAGGCGAGGCTGTCGGCGGTCTTGATAGGGTCGGAGCGCTGGCTGCAGCTGGCTGAGATGGGGTTGGAGGCCTCCAGGCTGCTGTGCAGGGGGGAGATGGAGAACTCATGCTGGGACTGAGGGGCCACGGCACTGGGGTTGCTGAGGATGCTCATCACCTGGTGGGTAGAAAGGAACGAGACAGGATCAGCAAAAACACATGGAAAACACTTCTTCATAGGCAGTAAATCGGTGTCACAAATCATTTTTGGTCACTGCATGTCACTCAAAGTTCAAGGCCTTATCCCTGATAGGGGTTAAACATCTTCACAACGACCCCTTTCCTGCATCCCAAGGGAGCATTTACCAGCCTGAAAACAGTGTCAGCCTAAATAACAGAGACAGAAGGGACCAGTGTAGGGCTGGGTGGTAGAGGGGGGTGTTCAGAGAGTGCCAGGATTGTCTGTCCTAAGGCTTTTCTTTATAACAAGCTCCCAGGGAGAATTTAATCTGGAGCCTTCAGCCATCCCACAGTCTCAACCCTCATGAATGATTAAAATAATAAACATTCATATTACAGTAGATGCCCCCAGAGATTGGGAGATTAGACACTTGACAAGGTCTGTCCTTGTTTCTTGTAATATTGTTTACAGCAAATCTAACCCAGTAAACTGCAATAGTAATGTGTAATAACAATAGTAATATTTTAATATGATACTACCAGTCTACCACCAAATTTTGGAATCGGGATAAATAACCTTCAAACTACATCACATTTATATATGCATGCACACACCCACACAGATACCTTTTCACACGTACCTATTCACACAAAAAAACGGTTTGAAAACCAATGTGAAGCATCCGGATAGAAGGGGTGGAGACAGAGGGGGAAAAAGTGTGTGAAAGGAGGTTGCTCTGCCTGCCACATGCTCCCCATCCGCAGACTGAAACAAAGCATCCTCCTGAACATCAGGTTCACGTTGTGGCTCGCTACGCCCCGCTGCCCTTTGGCCGTCTCAGGACCCAACCTGCTAAACCAATTAGCCCATCACAGAGCTGCTGCGAGCGAAATCAAGCCCACATGCACTGCTCAAAACAACATCCGTAGGCTATTTGTTGAAGTCTGATACAACCCAGGAGTTGACAGAGGACTTCAGAATAGTCATCTGCACTTTGGGAAATAAACCAATGTATTACAGCAAGGAAACAACCCACCAGTGTGCATACATGCTCAGACGCATGGCCTAAACAGATAAGTGAATTTAGACTAATATCCTCCCAAAGCTTCCAGGAAAATATGCAGCACTTGAAACATATTAAATACATAAAAGGGCACTTGAAACGGAGCATGTTGGACTATTCGAGTGTGGAAAGTCCCTTTTCTCATTCTCTTCTTGGCGCATGTGAAATATGATATGAGAAGGCCAAGCAGACTTCCTGTGATGAAGGTAGTGGAGAGAGAGAGGGAAATGTGTTAATTAATGGGGCAGCACATGGCGGGCTGTCACGCCGCTGAGCGCTGGTGTTTGACCCTGGACACGGGGCGATGGGTCAGGGGCAAACCGCCTGCCCGACAGGGGGCTGAATGGGCAGATGGAGGGGAGACAGACTTAACAGGCGCTTAATTGAGGTCTGATTATATTCAGCTCAAGCCGTTAAATGATATGCTCAGGTCTGTATGCAGCATTATTGTGTTGAATGTGTGGGATGCAGTTTTTAAAGTCGGTATGAAACGAAATTCAACCTATGTAGTTTCTAAATGCATACCAAGTTTCTTTTATTTTTCTAATTTTTTGACCATCATTTAATCAAAATGTCATAAGATCTTCCGGTGAAGCGACAGATTTCTCTCTTTTGATGATAGACTTCTTCCATCGTGTAAACTCTGCCCCTTTCTTACAGCCAACTGCAAGCTCGCTTTCAGATCTGCCTCCATCCAATCAACAACCGATGGATTGAACCATGTCACCACACTACATTTTTCACTTTTCTTACAATCCATTCCAGAAGAAAATATCTGTCGCTACTTCCGTTTTATCACGACTTTAACAGAGTAATGATTTATTTATCTTTGATGTTAAACAACATATTATAATGACATTTAGTCATTAGACAAGCACTGACATCCAACCTTCACCATAGGTGCAATGTCTGATTTAACGAGTTATCACAAATTGTGTTTATCACAAAAAAGCTATTATACTTGGGACATAGCGCCTTGTGCTTTCGGAGCTTTAAAAAATGTTTAAAATAAAAAAAAAAACACCATAAAAGCATCATAAAGGTGTCCACATGAATCAGACAGTGTCTTTTGAAGTCTTAAATTTAAGATGCCCACATGATTGTGATGAGCACAGTCAGATTAACAGATGTGGTCACTATAAATAACACTTACGGGGCAGTCACACTTCACATTTCGTTCCATTAACTTCCATTCATACGCATGCAAATGTGTCAGATTGGAAACGCAAGCTCATGCAAAAAGTGTCACATTTTGCTGCGTTCCAAAGTTCAAGTTTGGTGAAATTCGCTTCACACGAAGATGCGTGACCAGAAGGTCGATACTTCATGGTGTGACCTTTTGGCGGAATTAAAAGAACGTATATTTTTGCAGTAAAGTCGAGTAGATTGTATATTTTTACATTTTAAATATATTACTATTTGTTATATGTTGAATTCATGTTTATAAAAAAGTGTGATGTCATATCATGACCGTTGCAGCGTCCATAGAAATTTTGTGTGCTCAAAGTCTGGTGTGATTGAGAATTAATGAAGAATCTTCATTCAGCACTGTTCCATAAAGTCATTTTCATGTGTTTCATGGAAAAATATCAGCAAATGGGTTTGGAAAGAGGTCAGGGTGAGTACATTTTTTTTAAAAGGGAAATGCTAATATTTTATATCTATACCTCTTGCCCATTTAAACTAGGAATAACACGAATTTCTAGAAATCCACAATGAAGTCATGAAATTCTGTAATCCTCTGTATTCCCCAAATACTGACGATTCACTGTAATATGAGGTAATTTGAGCTAATAGTAAAGCTTGAGCCTATGTAAGTTCAACATCTCCCCAGGAGTGGAGTTTTAATCAGATGAGCGGGGGACACCAACACAAGGGGTGTCAGCCCAGAATGTGGGCAGAGAGGTGGGAGAGCGCCGGGTGCCTGACACCTCCATTCAGCCCTGCGCTTAAGCAGCCTGTAGCCTGGGTGATGCCATTATTGTGCTGGAAGACAAATTATTCAAATCTTCAAATTTAGCATAACCTTATTGACATCAATTAAAGTGGCAAACAGAGAATATTCCAGCACGGTGAGAGGTAGAGCCTGTCTTTTATCAGGAGTGGCAGCACGTGGTGAGGCTATTGTCAGCTCAATCCTCTCGCCGCACAGTGCACCGCGGAGAGAGGCCTGCCTTAAACCGCAGCGCCCAGCCAGCTGTAATTAGGACATTCAACTTAAAGTGCACATGGAGCCACAACACAAACACTAACAAACAGCAGGACTGCCTGTGAACTCTTTACATGGGCTACTGCACTCACAGTGGGACAACCGCAAAACAGAAGGGGTAGAAACGACAAAGTCTGGCTCTGTTTTAGAAAGGGCTCATTTCTCAGCCACAATTCTGTCATGGAAATCGTTGTGCTAAATTAAAACTTCTAAAAGAAAACAGCTTTTTTAGAAGCTGTAATATTTTTTCCATGGATGAAATTAAATGTTCCTGGATAAATACAAATTAGATGATAAGCATTGAAAACTACCTTGACCCTCAGTTTGAAAATAAAATAAAATGGTAAAAAAATAATAATACAATAAAATGGTTAAAAATAAAATAAAATAATATATGACCCTAACCCATACACACCATTTATATATTTACATACCATAAATAATGTAGTACATTTGCCCCATAGACATCAATGTATATTTTTATGGTTATGCAAACCAAGAAGCATAAATCAGGGTTTGCGAGAATGATAAATATGGCAAATGTGGTATTCATTTGGCATATTTATCTGTATTCATTTTTATATTTTGTAAATAAAGTATCAGTCAAAGTTTCTGTTAAAGGGCAAAAACTATAAATAATAATAACTTGGATAACCTTGCCTGCAGTTAGAACCTAAGAACCGACAGCCCAGACAGATGCAGAGGTGTAATCTATTATTTCCTGCCATACTACCATTGCTAAGTAAAAATCAATATCCTTTCCACATGTGTAACCTTTTTTGTATCTGATAGGGCTGGTGGGAGGATGCTGGAATATTTGCCAATCAATCTGGCTGACAAACAACATCCCCAGGCAGTGCGACTCTCCAGGCCCATAAACACCAGAGGACAAATCCAGCCCGGCACACACAAGCACACAGTACGTACACCCTGGCTGAGACACACTTAACTTTCTTGAGCCCTTTCAAAGTAACCCCCCAACCCCCACAACCCTCAACCCCCCCATCCAACTATTTCCTCTTTCTCTCACTCGCGCTCTTTCATTCTGTGAAGCATCCCCCCAGTAGCTAGGCTTTCATTTGTTGTCGGTCTGTGTGAGAGCTGCTAGTGCAGATAATGCCAGGCAGGATCCAGTTTAAAGGACATAGCTGCAGGCATTTCTCCTTTCCCTTGCTCCTCTTGCTCTCTCGCTCCTTTTCACTTTCTGTCTCTCAACAGATAGATTACTTTATAAATAATAATAAAAAGTAATTAATTCTCTCAACTTCAGAGCCCTCTAGCCTGCAGCAGTGTAAATGTAAAACTGGAAATTGATACAATGTGCATCCTTTCAGATAAACAAACAGTGCAGTGGCAATAAAAAGGAAAGCTTTTCACACTACCATAATTTCCTTAACTGTCAAATTATATTTTTTGTCTGAGTCAGTGTTTGACGTGACTTGGGTCTTTGTTCGAAATTTTTTTTTTTTTTTTTTTTTTTTTTTTTTTGTGTGCCGAAATGGAACCAGGCTCATGCTTAGCTGGAACAAAACTGATGACAGTGATTTTGGTCTCTAAAAGGAGGGAAACAGAGAGGCTAATTTAACAAAACTGGAACTAAACACTTCCACAGAAGACGGCTTAATAAGAGTACACTATTAATAATGTGATATGTCAATAATCACTAAATCAGCATGAACCACTGTAATATGGGGGGTGGGGAATTAAAAGAACTGAGTTTTAGGGCTTGCTGGAAAAATGGTACAATGTAAATTTGGGCGTTACAGGATTTCAACTCCCTGTTATATGTTAAATAAAAATTAAATGATAACCAGAGAAAATAACTGACTCAAAATATATAAATAAATACTTAAAATATACATTTTATTTTTAAACATACATTGTAAAAAAAGAATTCAAAAAATTTGAAGTTGAAAATAAAACCAAAATGATTGCTGTCTTACAAGAAAATACTATTTTATTCTTTCTACTTCAAATCTTCACATGTAATTCAGTGTGTTACTTGCCATTTTACTCTAATTATTTGTGAAATTTACTAGCAATTTCTAAGTAATTCCTACTCCATTTTTGTTCAAATCTGTGTATACATTTGATTATATATTATACTAATATAAAGTGTGTCATATATAACACATAAAATATAACATAATATAACAGTATGTAATTTATAGTTAGTTTTTGTATTTTTTTAACAATCAAAAGTTGCTTTCTGTGGTAATCAACAGCATGCTGCCAGCTATTATGTCAATAGATTGTATGTTGTACAGTATTTAAACCAAAATACACCCTTAACCTGATTTGTCTGAGAATAACAAGTGTTATGCTGTAGGTTTTTCTGTAGGTGAGTTTTCTGTAGAGAGCTATAATAGCATAAAAGACACTCAGAATCCTCAAACAATACAGGCCTGTCCACCTGCTCTGAGAGAGAGAGAGAGAGAGAGAGAAGACAAATGTGGGTGGAGACTCTAGGAGGACAGTGTGTGTCTATGTGCCAGCTAACTCAGCCCTGCATCTGCACACACACAAATTCTCCCTTTTCACATCCACACTCAGCTTAATCTGTCCAAGACTGGATTTGCTGGAGTGTAAGAGAGCGGCAGATGCCATTTTACTGGAATATATGTAGGCATGTTGTGAAAATGTCACCTGTGCAGGAAGCTGGAATTACAAGGGTTGATGTCATAAGGCTATCTGCACAGCTAAAGGTTACATGTCCTACCCTTCTAGACCTCAAGTCTTAATATCATACTTACATAGATCAGCTCAATAAACTTCAAGGGGGATGTATGCGGTATGAATACATTACATACATAAAAAAGACATTGCTTCCAAAAATGATATTGGATTTGAGGATTAGGAAACAGAGCACAATGTTCTCTTGAGTGACACGAGTATAAAAACACTCACCGACTTCGCATTACATTTCAGGGGCAATATCTGATGCAATGCCGCAGTAATTAAAGAAGAAGCGCTGCCATTCTTTGTCGGGAAGTCGCTTTCCAGAGAAAAACCATAATCCTCAAACATCCCAACACCCACAATGCCAGAATCAACTAGCAGACAATGTCAAGAGGCAAGATAGCAAACAGGCAAATACATAAACGGACATTTGAGCGTGGTGTTCCAGAATGCTGTGATGAGTGATGTAATTCCACCCAGATTTGGGCAACACAATCATGACTCAATGCTGATTAGTTAAGGTAAAGTGTGTCTTTCTGCACAAGTGAAACCATACAGAATTGTAAAAACATTACAAATAATAATAACAATACACAAAATAAAATAAGTTTAAAAATAAAAATAATTACGTATCTCTATAGTTACGTTTATAATTAAGTCTTTTCCCCAAATTCAGTTTGGGGCCAGTAAATATATGTCTTTAAAAAGAAAATACAGTAAAACAGTAATATTGTGAAATATTGTTACAATTTTAAGTAACAGTTTTCTATCTTAAATTTCAAAATGTAATTTCAAAATGTGATCAAAGCTGTATTTTCAGCGTCATTACTTCAGTCTTCAGTGTCACATGATCCTTCAGAAATCATTCTGATAACTGTTGCACTGCTTAGTATTTGTGTGGCAACGATAATACATTTTTTCAAGATGTATTTATTTATTTATTTACAGAATGTTTAAAACAGGATTTATTTGAAATAGAAATATTTTGTAACATTATAAATGTCTTTACTGTCACTTTTGATCAATTTAAAAGTATTAATTTCTTTAAAAAAAAAACCTAAAAAAACTGCATGTCGAATCCACTGAGGACACGCAAATAAACATTTCAGAAATTACACCAATCACTTTTAAAAATGCATTAACCATTATAAAGACTTTTAATGAAATATAAAGCCTCAAGATATCAAGAGTGCACACTGTAAAAAAATGATATGACCAATAAGTTTTTACATTACTTTAACTCATCAAAATAAGTTAAGCAATTTTCAACCTTTTTATACGAGATTCAACTCATTTTTAAGTCAGTTTAATGTAATTTAAGTTGAATTTACTTAAATAGCCAAGTTGATTGTACATAAAAATTTAAGGCAGTATTTTATTTTATTTATTTATTTTTACAGTGCAAGGGGCTAATCATGCAATATAAATTTGTTTCCATATATCATCACCAACATTAGCTGGCATCATTACTAGGGGAGACACCATGAGTCTTCTAAATATACATGAACTCGAGTCGCAAGCAGAATCAGACCATCATGACATCAGTGCAATCGCCTTGAAAGGTGAGCAGCCTGGGACACAACACAAGACCCCCACCCGAGAGACAAAATGGCCATTTCTGAAATAAACACTATTGCATAAAATCAATTAGTGGTTTTGTCACGGCTGGAGGCAGAGGTGGGTAATTAGAAGACCCGTCTATTTACAGCAGGACCTTTGTGGGATCTCTCTCTCCCCTAGTGGCAGGGAGCAGATGACATAGATGATTTCCTCTCCTGGCTCGATGTCACTGCGCTAATTGGCCACAGCACATTAATTGAAAGTGAAAAGAAGAGTCGGCCAAAAACGGAGAGGGCGTATGGTGGGGGGTGGGCGAGGGGATGCCGCAGACGGTGATATAGAGTAGAAGCGGAGGGTGAGGCGGCTGGGGAGTCTTTAATTGTTTCAAATTAGGCATGTGATTGACAGTGACAGAAAGTGGGCATTGACAAGCTGGGCCCAGATGAGAGCGATTAGCGTGCAACCAGACAAGCTGTCACTTCTCGCAACATGTTATCTGTAGGAAATATTATGCATATGGCTCTTTTAACCCTGTATAGTAACCCAGGACTCTGAAAGTACATGATAGAAATCAATATGATAAATCACTTAAAAATCACTTGTCACACTGACATAATGTCCCATTTGTTAACGTTGGTTAATGCATACACGGGTAATATCAACTAACAATGACCAATACATTTGTTACAGTATTTATTCATCTGTGCTAATGTTGATTAGTATAAATACAACTGATCATTGTTAGTTCATGATTGCTCAGGTCCATTAAATTATATTAACAGATACAACTTTTGATTTGAATAATTAGTACATGTTGAAATTATTATGTGAGATTAATTAATACTTTAAAAGTATTTTTCATTGTAAGTTTATGTTAACTAATTAACTAATACAAATAGAACTTTATTGTAAAAGAGTTAACACATGGCAAATAGGTGCAAACTATATTATTATATTATTTTGTATTATATAAAGCAACAAAAAGCTCTGCAGGATTCCATAAAATTGTAACACTTTCATTAAATGTTTATACCCTTGCATGTTTGTTTGTTAAATATTTTAGATGATCGTGCAGTGTGCTACAAATGAGAAAGTCTTTACAACTCCATTTAACCCATCTCAGAAAAAAAGGTACAGTGCTGTCACTGGGGCGGTACCCTAAGGTACAAAAGTGAAAAGGTACATCTTTGTACCTTACTCACCCCTAAATGGTACATATTAGTACCTTAAAAGGAACATATCAGTGCTTTAAGAGTGTGTATTAGTACCCTTTCGGTTTTGTACCTTAGGGTACCGCCCCAGTGACAGCAATGTACACTCTAAAAAATGCTGGGTTAAAAACAACCCAAGCTGGGTTGAAAATGGACTAACCCAGCGATTGGGTTGTTTTAACCCAGCGATTGGGTTGTTTTAAGCAAACATTTAAACCAATCGCTGGGTTAAAACAACCCAATCGCTAAGTTAGTCCATTTTCAACCCAGCTTGAGTTGTTTTTAACCCAGCATTTTTAGAGTGTACCTTTTTTTCTGACAGTGAGGTTTACATGCATTCAGCAAACTTGTACATATGCTCCACCCAAATCAGCACAGAAAATTTGGAAGAAGTCTGCAGATTCTATATATTTCTTTTGGAAGGATGGCATGGAAGGAATAGATAGTAGAATAGAATAGATAGAGAACCTTGTCTGGTTCTCTGTCCATGTGTCACTATAGGCTACGGCCCTTTGTTTTTAAATAATTACATTACCATATCCTCAACAAAAATTGCTTATTAAAAACATTTTTTTTTTTTTTTATATCTTGCATAACAATCACTGTTAGTCAGCTCTAGTGCAATACGGACAAGGCTTTTCAGTACCACCGGACCCTAAATGTCCTAAAGTGCTACAAGGCCTGGAGTTAACCAAAGGTTAATGAGCTGATATAGGAAAAAGTGTGAGGTGCAATCTGATTATTTTATTCAGTGTTTGCGGATGTGTGAGATAGATTCAGTCACAAGGAAAAAAACATCCCCCTCTGACCTCTCATCCCACCCGCCGGTCTTTTCACGCCTCGCGCTGCTGCCGCCTCCGCTTCTGCCAAATGAAACGTCTGCTTTAAATGATTTCACAAGGAGCGTCTCGGCAGCAGCTAACGCCGTCCAAGAATAATGCAAGGTGGAGAGTTGGCACAGGAGGCGGGAGGAGGGGGTGTTTGTTTGCTAAAAACAGCAGGGAGCAAGCCTAGTGAAGAATGTCAAGTCAAATTGTTCTTGACAGAGTTAATATCTGCACCTCATAGGGATAATTACATGTAAATAAATAGTGAAATAGCTCTCAGCTGGACTCTGAGAGGAGAGAGCGGGGCAGTTAGTGTCAGCCAGCTGGGGACTCCATCACTAAGGATGGTGAGTGAGCGTGAGGGAGGGGGAGGGAAGGATACGCAGGCGGAAAACCTCAGATCTTATAAAACCACATCACAGATACTGTAAAACTATTGTAGCTTTACATACAAAATCCAAAACAATGAGACAAGCGTACAAAAGTCTGTCATAAACTGAGGTGTGAGCAAGGTGAGTGGCAGTTGTAGTTTTGCGAGGCTGTAGTATTAATCATAACTTCACACCTGTCAGACTGGCATCTGGAACTAACAGGAAGCATGTGCACAAAGCCGACCCCCCCCACCAAATCGTGGTGTTTTGAGCAGGTTCATAATTGTTGGAAGTTCTTCTGTTCATACCCAGTGACCCTGCACAAACACACACTGCATGTCCCTGAAATGAAATAAAACTATCATTTTGAGAGGTGCAACTGTTCAAAGTGATTCATGATCACACAGAAAATCTCCTCAGAAAGATTTCTGAAGATTTGGGTTAGCCATCATTCAGGGAAATCTAGACCCTTTACATTTCTCTTTATAAAATAGTTTAGCTAAGTTTACCATATTTATACCCATCCACACCAAAAATAAACAAATTTCATCCTGGCCTGCATGATATATTTCCTGACTCCTATAGATGTATATTAATGAAATGAAACCAGTCTGTTGATGAGATATACATGCTGTTCCCAGCATGCCTAGTGTTCCCTCCCAACTGTGAAATGCTTTGTTCCTTGTTTAGAAACCTTTAATGCCTTTTTTTACTAAACAAACCAAATAATATACTTCAATAATGTTTTATGAAAATAATAGTTGTAGAAATCTACATTCATATTGTTCAAGCATTTTTAATAGATATAAATATATAAATATTTGAGGATTTCCTCATTCATACATGCAATCAGCTTTTTTTAGACTTTGTAAATGCTGAGCTAATACTAAAAGGTAATAGTATTTTTCAGTCTGACAGTTAATTCACCCACAATGCAATGAGTGTATTGGCCTCGCGCTCATCCTCATCTCCAGCGAGATGAATGTAAATCACATTCTCTTATATCCCGTATTTTTCAGGATGCAACAGCTCACTTTCTCTCACACACGCAAACACTCTTGAATTTAAATTGTGCTTTTATTGTCTTCTGCAGCCTTTCATCTATATAAGAGAATAAGAATCCCTCTCTGTGTAGAAGAGAAGACAGAGTAAAAGAGTGAAATAGATGCTGTCAATGAAGGAAAGAAATATAGGAAAGAAAGGAGGCTGAGAAATTAGATCATACTGTACATATAATCATCATGAAAACTAGACAAAAACAAGGGATAGGCAGCAAAGTTAAAAACGTTACAACATTACAGCCTTGTTCTCTTTCGCGAAAAATTTTAAAAGGCATTTGCCATCAAAACAATCAGATTCATGCATTGCAGATATTCAAATTCTCTGAACCCCAGAGCTGAAACTTGCCTATGTTGGGAAAATCAAAATTAAATCAATCTGAATTTTTTTTTTTTTTCATTTTTCCCCACATCCGGTTAAACGACAGACCCTCTGAAAAACTATTTTCCGTTCAGCCATTGGAGATGTTGAATATGGAATTTACATATGTATTTGAGTGACCTGAGAAACCTGCTATGTTTCATTAACACGTGCACAACACTCCAATTTCACTCAGCTTGTGCTAGTGAAGAGGGGAAAAAAGATAGGGAGAGAGAGAGAGAGAGAGAGAGAGAGAGAGAGAGAGAGAGAGAAACTAAATAAATTCATACAGAAAACATTCTGCCAGTGGATATGATTTAAATTCCACTGATTTTCTTGGCAGCTTCTGAGCAGGTCTCATCTTTTTTTTTTTTTTTTTTAAAGCCTCTTACTTTTTAACTCTTGCCAAATTGAAACAGCATCTGTATTTAAGACGGGTTCTAATTAACAAGTATTTCTCCTCTGCTCTCGGAGCATGGGGGTGATGTAAATATGCATTTATTTAGTCTTTTGATTTGTCAATGGTGACACGTGCCAGCTGACACCGTGCCCGGCGAGCAGCTTAATACCGCAGTCTTAATAATAGCAGAGACGGCAGATTCACTCACTGACATTCAGGTGCACAATGTCTAGTCAAAAATCTGCACAAAAAAAAAAAGGAGTGAACCCAAACTCATTCTTCCTCTTCTTCCTCTTCCTCCTTCTCTCTCTCTCTCTCTCTCTCTCTCTCCTCTTCCTCTCTCCCTTTTTTTTTTGGCAACCCCTGTGCAGGCTTCTTAAATATAATTCATCCAGTTTAAAGTGGCTGCTGTGCTAATGGAGGAGAGGAGAGAGGTTGGAGTCCCCCCTCCCTTATCTCTTGCAGACAGTTGTCAGGAATCACTGGTGAGGCCTGAGTTTTGCGCGTGGCTCAGGCAGGGAGGCCTGGGGATACGGATCAAAGGGAGTGCTGGTGAGCACTGCTCTGCCTCTGATCCCCCAGTGCTGAAACCCAGCCTATTCGCTCTCCCTTCCTCACATCAAATGCTAGCCAAAGTTCCTTCATTCCAAAACACAAATCTTCCAACTGCAATGGAGTGAGGCACACACAAAAAAGATACCTTAGCCGTTTTTTTCTTTCAATTCTGTTACAAGTGTGTGGCTGTATTTGTTTGATAGAGGACTGATTTTTTTTTATTGTTGCTCTAAATACTCATTTAATACTTACATATCATATTTGGATGTGTTTTTTTAAATGCTTAATTTTCAGTTGAATTCTGTGTAAAATAAATGAAAAGAGACAAAAGTTATGAAATGGAATAACACCTAGAAAACACAATGAATCAAAAAGCATAGCACTATCTATATACTAAAAGTTTATTTTAAGAAAATTGAAATATGAAACTTTATGGAAAATGTCAAAAATCAATCAAATCAAAAAATAAAGTTCACTTGATTCAGAGGCCGTTTACACGACACCATTTTCAACTAAAAATGGCCAATCATTTACATGACAACGGCGTTTTTGGGGCCTGAAATTGCTTTTGAAAAGGTTTCAAAGTGCAGGTTTTTGACGATGCCATTATCGTCTCTGTGTAAACTAGAAAAATGCGAATTTGTGAAAAAGGTTACATCATGCGCATGCGTATTAGGTGTCTATAGGCGCGTAGTTTCTTTACAAAGTGACATCGCCACCTACTGGCCTGGCAGCAGAATACAGCTCTTTTAGTCATTTTGAATGTGAAAAATGTGAAGGAAAAACTTTTGTTTTTAGTACATCGTTGTCGTGTAAACGTACCCTCTCTGGATACGTGCACAGTATTACTCAATTTAGTTTTTACATTTATAGTATATTTATATTGTCTGTCTACTTATGAGGAATCACTTATATTGTTTCATTTATTGTTTCAGTCCCTTTGAAACAAAAATAAAAATAATATAATAAAGTATTAATAATGTTAATAAATAGTAAATAAAAAAATAAATGTTAATATAAAAACAATGTATTAAATACAAATGTATTATAAAAATTAAAATATAAAAAGTCTAAAAGAATAAATATAAAATGTAGTATAATAAAATTTGGTTACACTTTATTTTGTCTTTGTTACACTGTATTATACATTTAAGTACTGAAGTAAGTAACTACATATACTTACATAGGGTTAGGATTAGGGTTTGGTTTAGGGTTAGTTGCATATTATTATGCATAATTTATAATTATTTCTCAGCTTAATTTCATGAAAATGCGTGTCTATAGCACGAATTGTATTTATCATGCGATTTATATGCCAAAATGAGTTTTTACGTGCATATGTTACGCAGTTTTTGCATGCATATGATATGCGTTATATCCACACCACTAAACCTACCCAATGGGGTGACAATGTGTATCATATGCACGTAAAAACTAATTTTGCCATATAAATCACACGATAAATACAATCAGTGCTATATATACGCATTTCATGAGAACGTGTTATTATTTCTCAAGTAATGTAGCATGTGTAACAATGGCACTGTAAAATAAAGTGTTACTTAAAATTTGTATGTTTATAAATATAAAAATCTTTAAACGGAATAAACAGAAATAACAAAAATAATAAAATTGTTTGTTAATATTGCACTCATAACTATGGCCCAATCAACCTGACACTAATGTTACAGAGAGAAATTGCAATAATGCTTATTAATAATGAGACACACTAGAAGCTTTACTAGATGACTCGAGTGCTTTGAGGGGTGGCGTTGTTGCTACGAGGCTCAAAACAAAAAGCATGACTGATTATACTGAATGGTTGGTTTTAGTTAAACCTGTTCATTAAAACGGGTGTGTGTTGTTTTCCTCTCCAGTTACGACATCTAACAACAAACCTGCACATATCAGACACACCATAACAGAACGTCTCCAATTGTAAAACCCAATCACCCACCTGCACTAAACCTGCACAAAGCATCTGTTGTAGGAGGAGGAATGACTGTAGTAGTAAAGCAGCCTACAGCTTTATTACCGCATTCATTCCTTCTCCACGTGTCCAATGTTTGGACTGGTCTCAATGTCCACCAGCGGATGAAACACTGAAAAGACATGCATTCAAGGCCATAGAAATCTGTCCATAGCTCTGACCCGGTCCAAAAGTGGGCTTAATGGAGATTATGTCTGGCATTGCATAATTTTCATCCGAACTAAGCTGCAGTGCTGTTTAATGTGTTTTCCAGAGGTTGCAGTGAGAAAGCGCTCTGGTTCTGCTGGCACATGAGAAGAGTGAGAGTGGGGTGTGCACCTGTTGGTGTTGTGAACCCAGCAGGGTTGCATTTCATTCTGGCACACAGCCATCATAGCACATTTACTGATTCACAGCACATTTTCTCCACTCGAAAGAGGCTGTAAAGCAGGCCATCCGCACAATTGCACATCTAAAAATGAGCAGCTCTCTCACATTTTCTTAAACTAAAAGCCAGGTCATTCCTATCATACAGTACATTTTCATGTATATCTTAATAATTACAGTGGTGTATTTTCTTTGAGTCAATGTTGCCATTTTTGATATGACACCATGTTTTGCGCTTCTAAAATGAAAACAAAAAATCTGTTGTTTCTTCATATTCTTTCTCTATTTTGTAAAAAAAAAAAAAAAAATGTTTTTAAAGAAACAAAAATCAATCATGATGTTTTGCTACTTTAGTTGCTTTGACTCACTGTAAAACATTGTATTCTGCTTTATAAAATTACACTGATAATAAAAAAATAATAATAATAAATAAATAAAAAATCGATGTGACATTTGAGACCAAAATGATGGTTCAAAAATGCATAATTAAACTCATGGAGCAATGGCAGATTTTAGCTAATTGTTTTCCATCATGTGATTCATTTTCTTGCTATTGTATAAACAATCAAGTTACAATTAATAATGTTTATGTACATGAGAATATTTTGAAAAATGTCTACAAATGCAGAGCTCAAGTTACATAAACTCTTGCTCAAAACTGCATGATAGGACTAAACCAGTGGCATAAACAAATATTTGTTTTATTTCTGTCCATTTCCAAGCATGGGACAGTGATTTTACAAAAGAGCCAGGCACTTCAAAGTCTGGATACTAAATAAAAAGTGAATCATTTGAAACTGTCAGTTAGATGTGCCTCAAAGAAGCAGTGAAAATTCAGCGTCAAAGAAGGGTTTGTCCAGACAAATGAGAGAAGGCCATTACACTACTGTGACAACAACTTTAGGCTATAAAGCTTTTAAAAATGGCTGATAAGATTTCCCAAGCAAATAAACCAAACAAAAAGCTCTCTGTGCAATCCCACAGTCCTCTACTATTTGACAAGCATTAGGAAAAATAAGCACTCTCAACTGCACTCTCAGTATTCAAACTGCACTCTCCAGAATCCTGCACACACTTGCTTATTTGCATTGATTTGCATGAACTGTCTTCATTGAAGGCAAAATTAATGTGTTCAAATAAATTAGTCGATGGGGGATTATAAGTAAAAGAAAGACAGTAGAATAGACAAATGATGGAGAAAATCGTGATGTACAAAAACAAGCTTGTAAGGACTGCCATGTGGACTCCCTGTAGCTGAGAAGAATTGGGGGGGGTTTGCCTTGTGGGGCATTGGCGGCCCTTTCATGGACATTGAGGCACAGTGTGATGCTTGGGTTGAACTATGATACTCCTGTCAAAAAGAACATTAATTTTTCCTACAATAAGGGCCTGATGGAATAGCCACATGTGACATGTGGAGATGGGAGAGAGGGGCTGGACAGGGGTGGGGAGGTTAGGGGGCTGAGGAGGGGTCGGATGGAGGGTGAGCCATCTTCATTTTAGTGAGATTCATACAAAACCCATATAAAGAAGAAAAATATCATTTAAAAAACTGCTTTAAAAAAGTATAACTGCTCTTTTATCCTCTTTAAATGTATAGAAAATTCTTTGAGGAAGTATTTGATTAATAAAAAGAAAGGAAATATGTTGTAGCAATAAAATAAAAAATGGCATTTATATTAATTCAGAATAAAATAAATGAATTACATAATCTATAGTGTAAAACAATAGAGAGATATTATTTTATCCATTTCTGGCTGCAAGTACTCCCCCCAAAATTGCTCCAACCATGTTGAGTTATTTATGCAGGTTTGCAGCGAGAGCATTAGTACTTAAAGCCCCTCCACCACGATTAACAATCAAACATGCTGAGGAACGCTTATGTTATCCCCAACTCCGCAGTACAAGAGAAAATCTCTTTTTTGTCATCAAATCCCTAATTCTTTCCTCTCTTTTGGAAAAAATGGAGTAATACCAGTTTCCAATCTGCTTTGAGAAATATTTGGTGAGGAGGGGGGAAAGTGGCCATAAAACGTGTGAACAAGGGGGTAATTGTGGACAAATGCAGTATTGAATTTCATCTTCAACTTCTTACACACCATTTCAATCTTATTTTCTGCCTGTTAGTCAGATCTTCTTGGTTATGGTAGGCAGAACTGCCCACTAATGGTGAATAATTGCTTGTAATATACTCTTCACCAATGATGTGCATCGATAGCAGCCATTTTCCTATTATTTAGCTCAAGGTATAGAATCAACCCTGAGCATGAGTATTATTTTTTACCTGCATTTTTTATAGCAGGTAACAATGCTATATAATGTCTATATCAAGAACCTTTACACAGAAACAAAACCTGTCTATTTGAATTCTATGAAACAAACACAAATAATACCACATGCCTTAAGCAGTTGAATGTATGGCTTCCCATTTTATACTTTCCTTTATAGCATACTCAAACTGAACATTCAAAAACACATCAGAGCCACACAAGGCAATACTTTTTTGCTCTGTTCCAGTTAATTAAAACATCCTGACTTATTTAATCGTCTGTTAACTCTTGAAAATTACTTCCAGACAATTAAACATACAGATCCATTAGTTTGGTGAGATTACGCTCTTTTCTGAACGAGGCGCAGTGCTGGCAGCTCTTTGACTGCATATGGGATTTATTCTCTTTAGGGTATCCTGTATTGTCTGAAACTAATTTTCTTAGAATCAAACAATTAAATCTTTATTTTAATTAGGAGAGTGGGTAAAACAAAGGAATATTAATTAGAAAACATTATCTTATGAACACTTCACAAGCACAAGGGGGGTATCAACCACTAGAAGATGATTTCTCCAAAACATATCTGCTCAGTACACATGAGACACATCTAATCACCAAACGTACACGGTAGCGCACAAAGAATATGCTGTTTTATCTTCAGAGAGGTCTCGTAATTCCACTTGAAAGACTCCTTGACGTGGCTATAGAGAAGAGTATTTAAACACTGCGGCCAGTGACCCTTACTGACCTGTGGAGATAGTCCATTGCTCACGGGATTCATGTGATTACTGGATGCTGACTGGCTCATGAAGGTGTCGGTGTAGCTGGAGAAACCGTGGCGGTTGGACGAGAGGCCATAGGCGGAGCTGCTGTCGCTCGAGAGCCCGCCCTGATGCATGGTGGAGGGAGGCAAGGGCTGGGGTCGATGCACTGTGCCACTGACATCTGGGAAGATCAGCATATTTAATTAGTTCAGAAAACTATTCTCAAGGTCATAATTGTAGCTTTAATTTTATTGCCATCCCTGTATTAGATATTAAATAAACATTAAAAAAAAGGTAAAAATCTTGACAAAAGGCCAGTTTACACCTGGAGGATGTCCAGTTTCACCTGGAATGCGTCTCAAACCACCTCCTGAAGTGGTTTGAGTGATCAGATTTGAATCCATCTCAAAAGCTTTTTGGAGGGCATTTACACCTGGTCTTTTCATGATCGGATAGCAATCTGATCAGAGAAAACGCATGAAATGACCAGGTGTAAACAGCCTCAAAAACATTGGTTAGCTTACCTTGTGGTAATGTTGTTGAAGGATAGGTGGACTCAGGAAGCTGGTATGTTGGTAGAGTGGGCATGCCTGTGGGTGGGAATCCTCCAGGTAGCAGGTGGTTAAATGCTGCCAGTTGATTAGCTCCAGCTTGTTTACGCCACCTGGCTCGTCGATTGCTGAACCAAACCTAAAATAAAAAAAATTATAATAAATTCACAGAATTTCTGGCCATTACGATAAGCTAATTATTTTCATGTCCGATAACCAGTAAATGGGTGATAAATATTTATTTTAAAATCTAAGAAAAGAAACCAGGTTATTATTCATTTGTTAACTAAAACTAAAACCATACAAATAAATAAAATAAACATTAACTGAAATAAAATAAGTAAAAAAAAACTTATTAATTTCAGTTAGTTGACAAGGAAACATTTGTCATAAAACGTAATACAAAAAAACAACAACAAGTGATATAGATTATATAGAGGAGGGATATAACAGGGTTATATGCATTTTTATGACACTTCAAGAGATAACCTGCAAAAAGAGTTAATTTAGTGCAAAGTTATGTAAACCTAAAATCGTATAATAAACCTCCAATAATGGCAGATAATGATAAATTAAAACTATAGCTAAAATAGGCAGAGAAGCAGTATGGTGCCAACTAAAAGAAAACTTAATATATCTCTGGATATGACATTTTAGATATATTTTAAATAAACAAAAAGCCTTTCTTTATTGAAAGAAAGAAAGAAATGCCTCTGCCACATTAAGACACATTTTCAAAGTTTCATTCTAATGTGACTCATTGAAAGGGGGAGCACGGCCAGTAACCTGCACCTCTCTGGGGCCGAGGCTCTGCCCCTGTGTATGCAAAAGAGTGAATGACATTGATCTATGCCTCAGAGGGGCCATTCTTCAGACTTTAATACACTGGCAGTGCAGTTAATCTACTGTTGTTTTTCAAATGGTCCCCACCATTGTGAGTGGAAGTGAAAGAGGGGGACAATGGCCCTTCAATGAATCAGACCACAAAGAGAGGGCGTCCCTTTTTAAACAGCTCCTCAAGAATGACGCTTTCAGCCCGGGCATTGATCAAGGGGCTGGCGTAGACATACTGTATGAGTACACACTCTTTCTCTGCCTCTCTCTTTTATCCTCCCAGGCTGCCCTTCAGTCTTTGTATACA
Organism: Paracanthobrama guichenoti; assembly: GCA_018749465.1. Lineage (NCBI taxonomy): Eukaryota > Metazoa > Chordata > Actinopteri > Cypriniformes > Gobionidae > Paracanthobrama > Paracanthobrama guichenoti. The sequence goes on along the minus strand of CM031965.1, from coordinate 25,850,003 downwards.
ACTTGACAAAGAAAGATAAAAAGTCTGATTATTTTTCATAAAATCTGAAATTCATATTATAGCTTATGCAGGCAACAGAAAGCTGTCTACAACAAGATATTTTTTTGAGAAATGCAATTGATTCTCAAAAATATGTCTTTAAATGGATAAATAAAATAAAAAAGTTTGTTTAAAATCCCACCCATGGGACAAAAGCAACTATTTTTGGCATTCCTTTAAAAACATCCTGTTCCATTCCCATATCTAAACAAAACCTAGGAAACACCTATAAGACTTTGGAAACACCTATAAGACCTGTAATTACTCTTATTAACACACCGCAGGGGATTAATTACACACATGGTTAGCAACTGCCTTGAGTGAGTCTGTTCCACTCTTCCTTACCTCAACATTAGACTACTGGAATTTTCCTCAACAGAGGTTTTCTTTTTCAGAATTAATCAATAAATGGTAATAAAAACCAGTTGAAATCAAATAAAAGTCAGCAGTACTCAACTATCCCTCATTAGCTGTTCCACACTGCTCCTTTAACAATGCCGTATATCAATGACCCTTCCCATAAAACCACAAGTCCCGCTGACACGAGCCCCATTACTTTACATGTCTTAGGTTAGGATGGCTTCTGGTATTAGTGAGAACTGGAGAGTAGCACAAGGCATTAGAAGGCGCGTATCTCAGTGTTAGAGGCTAGAGTGCCTGCCGCCCCACGCTCAATGGATCTCCTAAGAGGCTTGCTGCGAGCTGGGGCTTCTGAATGCGCCATTCTGGAACCCGATGGCAAAGGCACCTTGAGTGGGGATTTTCTCTCTGCCGTTCCTTCTAATTCCCCACTCTTCTCATTTCCCTGCTCAAGCCGAGACACAAAGCACACTGCCCAACTGAGATGGCCAACTCATTTCGTATTTCTGAAAGAGTTCAAATAATTTCCTTAAAAGTGAACGGAGTCACTTGGCGAAACATTTAAGAGAGGAGATTTTGTGGAGTGTGGCTGAAGGAGCTGTCGTCTGATTGCATTCGGTTCGGAGGGAATGGAAGTCGAAAAATTCAATTCAATATACTCTCAATCTCCGAGTGTACAGGGAGAGTGGAAGAGACAAAAGGAAGGGAGGTAAATGGAAGACAAATCTGATTGTGGACTGTGTCACGATTTCACATTCCACATTCGGCCAGCATCTCAAGCTCTCATCCAATATCAATCACCCGGGCCACCCTATCAGTTCCCCTTGCTTTCTTTTTCGCCGTCTCTCTCGGACAGCAATGGTTATATATCTTCCTGGGATTACCGTTTGCCATACGCTGGGTGGTTGGTGAACAGACAGGAAGACGAGGAGTAAAACCTGGATAACGTGATTGAATTTCACAGCAAAAAAGAACATAACAGTGGCTGAGAAGCGTAAAAAAGGCCGACATCAATCTCAGTGCATGGCTCCATCCAGGGATTTAGGGAATCTGGATGGGCAGTGAGACTGGATGGGTTGGGATGAAGGGTTGAGACGGGCTGGACTGGGCCCTGAAGGTAACCGTGTAGCAAGGCTCTATAAAATGGGGTGTCTCTTCAGCAGAAACATCTGCAAAATTCAACTTTCACTACACCCAGATGCCATGGTTGAATTGTAGAAGACTGTTAAGTACATGCACATCCTCTTTCCTTTTGTAATCATAAATATACATATATCCATATATTTATTTGATCTATTCCTTGAAATCCCATATTTTGTATATAGGTCAGTATAAATACAGTATTATTGGCTCCAGATTTAGCAAGGATCAATCAAAATGCATGGGGGCTGACACTTGTGCCCTGGAAGTCTTGTTTCCAGATTGGATCAAAGGGGGTCAGATTATAGAAAGGAAGTGGAGACATCTTCAAACCTGCTTGTGTGTAACATGTGGAAGGACTAACTCTCCTCACAAGTATACACTACCATTTTTGTTTTTTAAAGTATTTTTAACGTTACAAAATATTTCTATTTCAAATAAATACTGTTCTATTCATCAAATAATTGATGATAAAGATGTATCAGTTTCCACAAAAAAAAATAATATTTAGCAGCACAACTGTTTTCAACATAGATAATATTATAAATATTTCTTGAGCAGCAAATCAGCATATTAGAATGATTTCTGAAGGATCATGTGACACTGAAGACTGGAGTAATGATGCTGAAAATTCAGCTTTGATCACAGGAATACATTACATTTTAAAATATAATAATACAGAAATTATTTTAAATTGTAATAAGATCTCACGATATTACTCTTTTAATGTATTTGTATCTGTATTTTTAATCTTGCTGACCTTTTGAACAGTAATGTATGTCAAACCTAAGTCATAGCATCTAGTTTAATTCAGTATTCATAATATAATCTAAAGAGGAAGTTTTCATTGCGATAATGTAGCGCGTCTAGGTTCCTCCCTCCATCTGCCTCCATAGTTGTCATACCACAACCCCAAACCTGACACTTTAGCACATCACAAAGATTTCATGTCTAACTTAGTTTAAAGTGACAAAACTGTCACTGCCTATGAAATTTCCTGTAAATCTCAGTTAATTCATCTTGTTTCTCCCTCTGGCCTTACGATTGCTGTAAACCAGACAGACAGGCAGCAGCGCTGTGAGACCTGGAAACACTTATCCCTGTGCTTAGTCAGATATGGATCACTTCCTCTGATTTGTCATACGGAGCAGTAAAACAGTGGAAGCATGAGTAACGTGTCTGTGGTTAAGAATAACCACAGTGACAGTGCTCAATGAAGACAGATGACACCTAATAGAAAAGCACCAAACACATAAATTAACACCTTTGACATCATCACTGATCCATGTCTGACTTCCTCTCTTTGGCAGCAGGAACAGTCCTTCCCTCTCTCCCTCTTTCTCTCTCTCTCTCTCTCTGACATCTGGATACTGTGTCAGCGCAGCTGCACTCAAGTGGGTTGACACTGAGGCCGTGGGGTCTGCCAAAAGCCAACAGGGTCAGACACCTTCCCCTCCACAAAAGCAATGATCCCAGAGCCCTGGCATCTCCATGTGAGCTATCTCGAGCCAGAGATCCACACACATCATCTGCTTGGCCTCTCAAGAACCAACTGCTGGGCTGTGACAGGGTTGAGAAAACTAAACATGAGCTGTTGGGCCAATAGATCGATGATTTCATATGATCTGGACGTTCCATCCAACTAGGTGCCAAAATGGTGCAAAAGAACATTTGAATTTACATTCATGATTGGATTGTCAGTTTTTACAAATCAAATTCAGGTCTGACATATGCAGGTCAGAAGTGATATAATGTTTATTCACGTCTAATTAGCATCAGTCACCATAAACACACAAAAGGGCCAAATGTCCCATGGGGCTCCTTTCAGGGAGAGCTGAATCACTGACATGGCAGAAAAATCAGCAGGATCTCTGACACTGCCAGCAAAAGAGCTTCTCTTTACTAAAAAAACCTGCCACGAGGCCACTACGGGTCAACTTTGTCCAAAATTGAGTCTTTCCTCAATGTTTTAGATCCTTTTTATACCAAGATTTGATTGTTTGGAACAAAATTTATAAATCCAAAAGCTGCTAAGTTAAACAAAGAAAAATAAAGCGTCTGCAGCTTTATTAAGTGGTTCAATCACAGAAAGAGTAAGATTTTTGGCAACTTGAAAGAGGGAAAGCGAGAGAGACAGCTGCATTTCAATTATGCAATGATGTCATTTAGGCAGCTTGCAAACATCTGACATACAGTGTTTACATATTTAAACATATAATATTGTATCCCAAAATCGAGTCAGATTGACCTTACATGCCATTTCACTATACATTACAACATTAATATAATGTCCAGAGCATTAGCATTTAAAGGGCACAATCCTGTACCACTGCAGAGGTGAAGCAGGCAGCAGGGGCATGGCGAGCGGTCATATTTTTTACAAGCTCTTGATTGATTAATGTAACTGGTGGAGAGGGGTTCCCAAGAGAGTGTGTGGGATGCTCTCTGATATGCAGCAAATTTTACAAGGAGCGGTGGTGGGCTTGAAAGTGGTGGGAAGAAAAGATCCCAGCCAAAAGCTGAAGTGAGAAATCCATCAGGAATGCACTCTCGCTCTTTTTATCCCCCTCCCTTTGCTCCCAACAGCTGCTGCCATAACTCTACTGTATTTTCCCCCTCTCATTGTTTCAACTATCCACATGGTTGACAAGCTGTCAGGACCAGTGGTGGGAGGAGCCAAAGCCTTTGCATGTAAATGTTTGTTATCCAAACATTGGTTGTTGTTTGTTAATAATAATTTTAAAAAGTGTTTAGGTTCCTCCAACATGTATTTTAAAAAATGTTCCTCCAAAGGTGTATTAAAGTTGTAATGCAATAGAAGAAGCAAAAGATCTTTTCATCAATATGTCAGAATGAAACCGGTCATCAAAAAGAAAAGATACGTAGGGCAGGACATGGTTCAGTTCATCGGTTGGATGGAGGCAGATGTGAATGCAAATTTGCAGTTGTAAGAAAAAGGCAAAAACAGTTTACAAAAACTAAATGATTGGAGAAGTTCAGCAAAAATCACAGAGAATCTGTTGTTTCACTGGAAGATGGAGTTATGACAATTTGATTAAAAATGATGGTCAAAAACTCAAAAAGAGAAATTAAACGAAACATGCATGGATGAATCATTCACAATAAGATCAATTGCATGCATTTAGAAAATAGATCGGGTAAATTTTCCCTTCATGCCAACTTTAACAGAAGTAGTGCCATGTTAGCCACCTGATCTTGTTTCTCTCCGATATGGCTGACAGGAAGAGGCCCGCTGTGTTTTTTAGCACTTTTTTTGAGATGAGCACTTGCATTGTTACACGCATCATCAATCAGAGGACCTTAGTCCAACAGATTCAGTGACACTTTAGAGCTCTATAGACCTCAGAGCACATAGCTGAACTCTTACTGAGCACCCATTGTGCCATCTACATCTCCAACTGAGAGCATCAGTCTCCATACTTTAAACTTCATAGATGAGCACAATTAAATGGATAGTTCACACAAAATAATGAAAATTCTGTCAATGACTCATCCTCATGTCATTCCAATTACATATTTTTTAATTATTTCTAACCCTACCCATAACTCATCCCTAAAATCAAAGGGAAATGATAGGTGAATAACACTGATGTAGAAGCACCTAACCCTGGTTGTAAGCTTAAACTTGACATAAACTCTAAACTTGATTGGAATGTTGTTCCAGGATCAAAGAAGTTGTTGATCCAGGAACATGTTGTACTTGGTGAAATCACATTCACCATGTGGGTCATACAGGTTTGGAATGACATGAGGGTGAGTAAATCCCCTTAATTTTTAGATACAGAATGATGAAGATAATGAACACATTTTGAACTGCATTTCAGACAACCCATGTGTACCCTTTAGCAACTGCAGAAACTACTTTAGTATTTGATAGTGTCGTACCTGTACTCTGGCCTCGGTGAGCTTGGTTCTCTGGGCTAGTTCCTCTCTGGTGTAGATGTCTGGGTAGTGTGTCCTTTCGAAGGCCTTCTCCAGCTCTTCCAACTGCTCGGCTGTGAAAGTGGTACGACTGCGCCTCTGCTTCCTCTTCAGGGGCAGGTCCGGTTCAGACTCCACGTCCGAGCCTTCGTCCATTCGACCTATCAGAGAGGATAGAGAACGAAAGAACTGAGTGCGATGTGAACGCCACTATAGGAGTATCAGGCATCTACTTTCCATAGAGACACACTTCCCAGAAAGCTCTCTGCTCATGAATACTGTCATGATCATACCGATTTTGATGTGAGAATGAATGTAGACCCAAAAAACAGATGGATGGCAGTATGGTGAAATGATACAGATTCATGTGTCTTTCAAGCGAATATTATTTCAATGCACAGCTATTTATATAAGCGAAGCTCTTGTAAATACAATCCCACATCAGTGCGCATCCCAGTTCGCCCTGAGGCCATAGAGGGAAAAGGGGGGAGTTAATCTCCACAGACCACCTTAGCGATCCTTGTACTGGTATTCTGTGCTAAAATGAAACAAAACTGGCACTTTGCAAATAACTCAAGTATTCGATTGAGTTTGTTTCATTAAATGCCATCTGCAATACATTCTTGCCATCTTTAAAATACGAGCAGTGGATTATCTGTCAAATACAGCCATGTCAACTATAGCATTTCTATTTAGTGGTTAGCTGGAGAAAAGATGAGAAACAATGAGCCCAAATCTGATCTAATGCAAACCAGAGGTGTGTGGGTGGCAATTGAAGCGGAGTAGCTTAGTGATGAAATGAAAATGACACATTAGCTTATCCATGCTGTGCAGAACAGTGACCTTTGTACAGGTGTGTGAACGTTATTGCAAACTTTGCAAATAATTACAGCCGACATTAATATTAATGTGTAAACGTATTGAATGATAAAAGATTGATAAGTATGCTGGCAAAAAAAACAACAAAAAAAAACCTCACAAACAATAGAGATTCCTCCATCCCATTCTTTAGTCACATCAAAACCCTTTCCACATATAACAGGGAAGATCTTACAGCCGGTTTTTATCATTTCATTTGAGTTGATTCCTTATTTATTTCCAGTTTGGCTGGCACTGGGCTGATCCTTGAAAATCCCTTCAGCAGCATTGGGGGCCTAGCTCTGCAGACACTGGCCTTAATCCAGGCCATGACTTCCCGCTAAATTGAAGCAATTCTACATTAGTGATGGCTGAACCCTGGCTTCTTATTGGCTAATGCTGGTGTGGGCTTCCAAGACTGGCCCCTCTGAATATGGTTGATTATATAGGAGCCGAGTGGGCTGCGCTCTGCCTTTCCTTATACATTAGGGATGTTTTTCCCAAATAATCGTGATTCATTTAAATTATTTAAAATTAAAAATAAATCTCTTTAAATTAACCTTCAACATTCATTGAACAGTTTCAATGCACAAAAGGTTCTTTATAGTGGAAAACGGTTCTTCCGATTAGGAAAAAAAAAAAAAGGTTAATTTAAGAACTGTTCTCTGAGGTTATTTGGGGCACTGAAAAGTGGCTTTTGCTTTGAAAAAAACCCCTTTTTGGCTGAAACTCTTCCCTGTATACTTCACAGCATTAGCAGAATAAGAATTTTGTCCTTTTTTAAAACAAAATGGATGTTATAACTGAAATGAATCTGGAATCTAATCCAAATTTAATTGAATCAGGAAATCTGTATCAATGCCCAACCCTACACAATTTAATAGTGAGCTTCAGAGCATATATTCTACACCCTGAACATCCGCTTTTTACTAGGGTCATTGGAAAACTCAGTACACTAAGAACTGGTTCTTCAGGCTAGGTGAAACACAAGAGGGATTTGAGAGGTAATTCAATGACAGTAAAACTTATGGACGACAGCAGATCTGTTCACTCCAATTCTACATCATAGGGGACAGCATTGAGGCAAGTTCTTGTGTAAATTGTTACACAAACTAGGCCCGGTTTCACAGACAGGGTTTAGAATATGCTAGGATTAGGCCTTACTTTAATTAGGGCATTTAAGTAACTTTTATAAACATGTCCTAGAACAAAAAAAACAAAAAAAAAACGGATGTGATTCTTGAGACAAAACAATGCCACTGACATATTTTAAGATATTTCAGTTCAAGATTGTTTCAGTTAAAACAGTGAGTGTTTGAATTATTCTGAATGATTCTACATTTTTATGTGAAAACTTTATGTTTTTACTTTGCCACAGTCACCTGACATTGGTTTGGTTGCAACAACAAATGCTAACCAGATTACAGAATGAACGCCATTATATTTGTTTGTTGGACTGTTGGACAGAAAGTCCCGAAAATAGCCTCCAAACAAAAGCACAACAATGAAAGAGCCATCAAAGTGGCTTCGAACTCCAGGCCAGCTCTGTCTTTTAATTAAACAAGGAATTATGGGATTACAGGGAGGTTCTCATTACAGGCCACTTGAGGAGTCCTCTGGTAGATGTCTTTTTGTCTCCCAGAGCTCACGCTCAGGAATTCTCGACGGATTACACATGGCCGTAGGACATGAGGCCGCATTAATTAAATCAATTCTTTTGCCTTTTCTTTTAAGATTCATTTTGCCAGAGTTCTCCCCTCATCCAAACACTCAGCTAAAAACATACTCAAGTGTACATATATATTGGAACTCATGTTCTTTAAATCCCTTTGTTGGTTTTGAAGAAATTGTGACAAAGTGATTTGGTTTTGACTCGCCATGACGACCACTTAAGGCTAGTGCAGTGATCTATAGTGATTGTTTTTCCAAAAGGTAGCCACCACTTTTGTTGAAGACACAACATGGAATTCATTTTTTCTTCCCTACGTGCTGCTAGCGATAGTTCACCCAAAAATGAAAATTATTTATTCACCCTCATGCAGAAAACCTGTATTTCTATTCTTCTATGGAACACAAAAGAAATTTTAAAGAATATTTTTGTCCATGCAATGAAAGTCAGTGAGGTCCAAAACAAAACTGCCATAAAAACTAGATTTTAGATTGGATAAAAATTAATTATCCAATGAACAATCCCTCTATATGTGGTAGGAAATCAAACTACACTACCGCAATGTTTTGTTTTTTGAAGAAGTAAAAAATGTCGTACTTTTAAATTATAAAATTAAATCAAAAGTGACAGTAAAAGACATGTATGTTACAAGATATTTATATTTCAAAAACAGCATAACTATTTTCAACATTGATAAGAAATGTTTCTTGAGAAAAAATCAGCATATCACAATGATTAAAAAAAAATCCTTTTTTCAATCTGACTGACCCCAAACTTTTAAACAGTGTAATTCCATCCACAATTATTAAAGCAGAATTGTTTCGAAACAAGCAATCAACTTCTCAATTTCCCCAGATTTGTACCTTCAGACAGATGAATGAAAATCAGGGGGACAAATCTAAGAAACGCAATTTGAAAGACTACAAGCTTGATGCAGTGGTCCCTGCATGACTGATGAGTATGAATTCTGCCACATCTCATTCTGCCCTTGTCACAACAATTACGATGTCATATAGCTGCCATAACAGAAAACCCACAAGCTGCTCCTCAGCCAGCCCTGCAGAGTCAGATAAAACCAGAATAAGTTTGACAGCACTCTCCTGCTAAAGGTCAGTATCTATCGCTCTCCTACTCGTAGTATAATGAGGACAGGATTATGGAAATGAAACAGACGCTGATGCAGATACGCGTCTAAACCTGGACCTCATCTTTGTCTCTGTGAGATCCCACGATTGACATGCTGGGTCCCATCATACGAATGAGACCATGGCAAGTACCCAGATCTGTCGAATGTGCTGTGGCATAAATGTAACTGAATATGTCACATTTTGTCTGAGATGGCCTGGAGCAGACAGCAGCAAAAGCTTTTGAATAAAGGTAAATAGAGCAAAAGCTGAGTTTTAAAAATAAAAAGCGCTCTTTAGCCAAACCGCTAATCAGAAAAGAACAGGAACATTTAATTACAATAAGATGACACTCTTAAATCTATTAAAAAGTTGAAGGAATGCTGATAAAGAAAAATTATCTTAAAATGTGGACTTAATTAAAAATTCCCTGTGAATATTACTCCTTTATCCATGTAGTCCTCCAGGGTTCATGGTATTGTTCAATTCAATGTTTCAAGCAAAAGGATGCAAAAACACGGCATGATTTTTCGAAACCGAACAAGATAATCTGACAGCAAATGAGCGATGTTTTCTTTCAAACAAGCTCTGACAAGTACCCAAATCCTATTATTTTCCGAACTTAAAATCGTCTCTTTGCATCCCATCAGTTATTAAGAGTGAACGTGCCCCATGGGATCAACCTGATTTGTAGCACTTACACATCAAAGGCAGTTAATCAGAGGAGAATTGGCCTAATATTTCTTGAATAAGAATTTGATTAAAAGCCCTTTGGTGAAACTGAACCAGAAGAGTTGCTGTAACACTCTTGCTTCATGCAGCCAACCTGACTGAGCTTTTTGTTGACAGCTGGGCGTAAAACTGAGAGAGGCTACATGGCGGACAGTGATTAACCGCTACGGGTGAGGAGTGACTAAGGCCAAAGAGAAGTCATGACCACCCAACATAAGCCTTCAGACCACTTCCATCACCGATGAGCCTGTGAGCAGATGGGATATTCATCATCACGGCCACACTCAGACCTCTTTCTCCTCTCTGTTGTCTTTTTATGTTCATTCCCTCATTCTCTCTCCCCTCCTAACCTTTCCTGCCACAGTCTCTGTGTAAAGACCTAAAGGGCCTGGGGTAAAGTGTTCATCCACAGCTGCACATTCCACTAAGCTTAGCATGGTAGCACACATTTACACATTTGTCTTCATCAGAGTTGGCTCTCAAAACAATATTATACTCAGGTCGGTCCGGTATTTGCTGAGGAGCAACAACTGGCCTCCTTGTTTCTGAAACATATGTACTCATCTTTGAGAGTCTAACTGGGTAATCACACCAATGATTGTCCCATTTATTTCTAAATTATTACAGGTATAAATTCATATGTGGATCTATTTACAACTACTGTATCTTTCAAGCTGTCATCCAAACATATCTGCACTCTCGGGCCATATGAATAAAATACTGTATAGATATATTCTATTATTTTACACATTTATTTGCACTTGCTTCCAAATAATCTTTGTGATTTAAGAGTTGCAAGGCACAAAAAAAACTATAATTTCCCATTTTCTGTTGGTCAATCTCCACAATGCAAGGAGGTTCTATAGTTACCATTAGTGATGCACCTAAATTTTGGTAACCAAAAATATTTGACTGCAACAACAATAAAAAAGAATTTCCGGTTTCAGCCAGAATCATTGATCGAGACAGTGATCAATGACACGTTTGGGCTGCATCAGTGTCCGTTTTGTGCACACAACATGGATACGGAAAACAAGTAAACATGTTAGCAGTGTAGACGCACTACACAGTGATTATGCTTGAATAGCAATGACATTTGTTCCGATGAAATATCGAGAGGCGGCTCATTGCTGAAAACTGTAAATGGTTTATCATCTTTAAATATGACACCCTGAACACCATGAGAAGAACCCCCAGTTTTTTTAACGAAACATCAAAATTGGCGTATTCATTTTGCTGTAAGTTGGTTGCTATGTTACTTACTGGCCCAAGTCAAAAGATGCTATCCCATAGTTTCTATGATACTGTGGGCCATACATATGTCTCAGGACAGTCAAAGGGATTGTTTTCACTGTCTTACTGTCCAGTAATCATACATTTAATTTAAAAAGCCACACAATTTAATGAATCATTTACGTTTGTATAGCACAAGCTATGTGCCAAAGTTTAACGCCTATGATGAATTTAGCATAAGTATGAGCAAATAATAAATAATACATTTGCGTTATTCCAAAGATGAACCAAATCGAATACATGACAATGCAGAAAATCTGATGAATTAGATAGAATTAAACCGAATACTATACAAAACCAAAACACAATAGTCCTGTGCTAAAACTCGCTCAGTTCAGATTTGCTTTCTGCTCCACATTCATTAATTTCTTTCCATGGGATAAAGGAGGGAAAGCGGCGTCATTTTGGCTCCCACAACAAACAATTAGCCCTCCTTTCTTTTTGTAGCATTCAAAAACATTTGAGAGAAAGAGAGGGAAGATGTGAAGGAGAGGTGATGGGTGATGCTCTTTTATAGGTCTTGTCATGTGCATGAAGGCTCAGTGGGCTTTTTGTTCACCGTGCCTGTGTGAGTGTGCTCACCTTAAACAACAGAGAGACTCAGGGGCCTCCGTGGTCTTTCAGGCCCAATAGAAGACGCACCTTAGGGGGCCATTTAAGCCTGAAAAGAGGCCTGACAACCCTGTGCAGCTCTGAGGGCATCAATAAATGCTGACATATTGACTCTCTGTGCCCAAGCACCACTGGAAAATGCAAATGTTGAATATGAATCCATTTAAGGGCAGGGAAAAGGGGGTGGCAGTGCAGAGAGACAGCGAGAGGGACACTCTAAGGATGGCTTGTGTCTTTTGGGTTTTGAATGTTCTGGAATGTGGTGACTGAAAAGATGTTTTGACAATGAAACTATAACTATTGACAGATAGGATAAAGAATATAGAAGATGGAATATGTTAGGATAATAAGACCTACTTTGAAAGTTATGTTAAAGAAATCATGTTTTGCTAAAGTTATCAGATCCACACAAAACATGAATGTGAAGATCACATCTGTTCTGCTGTATTAGCTGAATTTCACTGCACTGCTGTTTAAGAACAACTCTGAAATGGTTCTTAAAATATCTTTAGGCAGTTGGGATAATTTATAGATATGTGCAGCGCAGTCGATTTGGTGGGAAGTGCTGACTTAACTTGGTCAATGGAAGCCGCAGAGCTCTAATTTAGTTTCTAGCTGAGAGAAACTGAAAGGCAGGTGTCCGTTTACTTCCCGTCTCATTCTTTCTTTTTCATATTGAGTTTTCATTTCCTGGGATTGAGATCTTGCTAATTGAGGTCAAAAGCAATCAGCACTGTGGAACTTAATCAAATAAGGTGAGAAAGATGACAAAATCAGCCATTTAAACTTCCATGCCTATAGCTTATTAAACTACAATGTGTGTGTGTGTGTGTGTGTGTTTGTGTGTGTGTGTGTGTGTGTCTGTACACCATGATTTTAACTGCCCCACATGATACATTATAAGCAGAAAATTAATTTACTGAAATTAATAAAATGTACTGAAATAATTTACTGTTTCAAACTGAAAAACAAATTTCACCCAGAAATTGCTAGTGAATTTCCCAAATAATTGCAAAGAAATGGCAAGTGACGCAGTGAATTAAACTTGAAATTGAAGTGGAAAGACTGTAATGGTATTTTCTTATAAAACATGCTCCAATATTCTTTGTTTTATTCACAACTTCAGGGTTGTGAATGAAAAATTTTTTACAGTGTGTATGACTTTCTGTCTTCCGTGAAATACAAAAGAAGATATTTTAAAAAATATATCCTTTTTGTCCATTCATTGAAAATCAATGGGGTACAATGCCATGTGAAAAAAGAAAGTAATACAGGTTTGGAATGACATAATAATGAATAAATGAATTTTCAGTTTCTGAATAAACTATCCAGATGTTCCACATACAGTGATAAATATTAGAAGCACAAAATGCCATTGTTAATAGCAACGGTCTTGTGTCAAATGAATGGCTGAACTGATCAAAACATTACAGAAAAAAAAGAAAAAAAAAAACGTGTGTGTGTGGGGGGGGGCGGGGTTGGCCTCAGATAAAAGTTTCCTTGCATTACTGCAATAAAGTAAATTTGCAGAAAACTTTATGCTTCTCCATGTGAGGCCTTCCCTGTAAATACTTAGAGTAAAACTGCAGCTGAACTTAATTCCATCCTCACAAAGATGTTTGTGTTATCGTGGCTTTATGTCTTAGCAAACTACCATTTATTAAATGCAAAGCCTTTATCCGCTTTTCCCATAGCGGTGGCGTGTGTCTCTTCTTGAGATAAAACAGTTGCATAAACAAAAAAATGCTGAATGTCAATTTCACCAGTGACTTAGCTTATGGGAAATAAATCTTAATATATCAATGTGAGCTTTAAGTGGACAGCCTAGGGCTTAAATACAAATGCCAAAAGTGAAAATAAATAATAATAAAAAGGCATAAACATATTTCCAAAAGAAAAGCAAATAAATAGTCAGAGATGAAGAAAAAGTGATTTGAAATGCATCCATATAGTGCATATTAAAGAAGAGGTAAGCTTTTCTTTGAGCAGTCTGTCAAAACACAGACCCTATAACATAAATGAGGGGCTCTGATGTGTTTACGTGCAAACCCGCTAAACACAATTCAATGCCGCAATAGCTCAACGCTGCATCCAGAGCAGTTGTTTTTAAATGACAAATCTCATATCAAGGGATGCAAAAAGAAAAGAGCAGTACTTCCTTTTGTATACTGCAGGGTGAGAGAAAAAAAAGTCCATGTGGAAAGAGTAGCCTGAAGAAAAACTGACAATGGCTGCATAAATAAGCCCATTAGTTAAAAATGTACGACAAGTGCCCTGTTTGAAGCCTGTGTGGGGAGAGGGGAGCGGGGTAGACTCCCTCACAGCTGCCTGGCCCCTCTGCAGCTCTCACACTGCCCAGCACATTCACCATTTAAGTTGGTGGAAAAAATCTGAGCAAATTTCTGATTTGCAACACTCTAGGAACATGTTTATTGTCTTTGTGCAAGTGCAAAACACACATATAAATAAAGCTAATGAAGAATCTCGGGGTGAAGCCGCTAAAGAGCATAAAATGAGAAATTTTATGGCCATAAGTAGCGTGGGCTGATGGTGATTTTTAAGCCATTGGACCATGTTGTTCGGCACTAATCATTGGACTGACGCAGCGCAATTGCCCTCCTCACTTAATTACTGTTACCTATAAAATGGGCCATGCTTCTTTAGTCATTTAGGCCTTTTCTAAGGGTATTTTTGTTACCTGAACCTATTACGGAAATAATCATGGTCTTCAGATTGAAAATCTAACTTCCACCATTATAAATTTAAGGTTCAAGACCTTTGAGGACAGGTTTACACAACACTGTTTTCAACTAAAAATGGAAAACTTTGTATGTGTTTTGGCTGTTAATTTACACGACAACAACATTTTGGGGGCCTGAAATTTAAACTTTTGAAAACGGTTTCAAAGTGCACCTTTTTGAAAGTAATATTGTCATCCTCTCTGTGTAAACTACAAAAAGATGAATTTGTGAAAATGGTGATGTCATAAGCGCGTAGTTTCTCAACGAAGTGAATAAGCAGAATACATCTTTTTCAAAACAAGCTCAAAACAATGATCAAATCAATAGCCTTATATTCTCATAGTGCATATGTTATATTTTTTACAACAGATATGTTATTTCATCTCAGAGAGACTCATCGACAGCTATTAAATTATAATGTAAACAAAGTGCTGCAATGAAGGCATAAATCAATTTTCAATATCAATTCTCTTACAAATCTGGCATCGTTTCCATTAAGTTACACAAAATCACAAAAAAACCCACTAAAACAACAGGTTTATCATCGATGTAACTAGCTAAAAACAGGGCAGTAATGAGGAAAACTTAGAAATCACTTGTTTGTACACATTGCTCTGCATCTGAAAGACTTCATCTGGCACTGTGAAAGCCATTCTCGAAGTACATATTCAGCCAAAACTAAATTGCTTTTATTCATGTCTAAACAGAGTCATTGTGGACCGGAGGAGAATGCAATTATACTTCTCGTGCCAGACAGAAAGCAATGCATGCTCCCTAAGCTTTCACTAGCCTCTTTATGGGTCCTCAATAAATAACTCATTATAGACATGATATGCTGTTTGTGTAAAGGAACAAGTAAACAAGGCTGCTTGAAAATTAGACTGAGAAGACAAGCAGATGGTGTGAATGAATGCTAGTATAAAACAAAGATGAAGTTACAGAGAAAAATAATAGTTTTATGTTTTTAATCTTTCCTTAATCTGGCCCTTGCTGTGTTTTCAACATCTGACTGCCTCAACCTGATCTGTAAACTTACAGCTGAGATATTTAGTAGCACATCACAACAGCCTCAAAATAAGACAAACATTAGACACTGCCCATAATCTAAACCAGTAAATAAATAAATACAATATTTGTTTGTGTCTCATGCTCTTTAAGCATATGAGATAATATAGATAAAATAAAGCAATAAAATGTAGTTTTAAATTATTTTGGAAAATGTAGATTCCTATTTTTGTTCAGATTTAACCAGATATGGCATTAAAGTTGAAAAATTAAACACACAGCCTGTTTTGAAACCTGAAACCTTTACATGAAGGCCCTATAAATCCCATTGACTGCATTAAGACAAAATTCAAACCCTACAAACAGGCAATTTCAAGTCATTCACTTGGAAAATGCTCTGTTTAAAACGTCAAAAGGAGGGTGACTCTTTTCTTTTGCTCTTAGATTACCATATTTCTCTCAGGCTTGTGACACCTGCAGCCCACTGAGGGCGTGCAGAACATAGGACTTTACTTCAAACAGCCCAAAGGGCTGTGGGTTTGGGTATTGACTGGGACTGAGCTCGTCCAGCTTGGACCCCTCCTACCGCAGATGTACATTAATGCAGGAAAAATACAAATCTGGGCAGCAGAAAGAAAGGCAGTTCCTTTTAACATGCTGTTGTCTAGCTTGATCGTGTCAGTTTGAGGGAGCCCATTCAAAGGTATTCATGCATCTGCTTTTGAGGAACAATGGCAGCTAGTTTATAAACTGTCTCTTTTGGCTGCCTAAAGGCTTTAGACACCATTGTTTTGCTCCTCTTAATAAACTTTTGGAGGAGTTCATCAACTTGCCTGAATAGCCAACGCAGAGAGGCCAAAGACACAAAATAACAGACGGTTGGCTTTCCCCTTTTCTTTCTCCCTTTTGAAGTGACTGTCTTTAAATAAGGAAAAAGGGCTGTCAGACACCAGAATAATTTTTGGCCAAACAAAAAAACAAACCGCAGCAGGAACAAAAGTTAATTCACAGAAGAATGGAGGATTTAACTTTTTAAATTAAACTGATAAAGGTGCACCTTGAAACATAGTTTAAACTCTCTAACATCACATGGTAGATTTGTTCCTACAGTAATTAATGAGCTAAATGATAATTAATGGCCTCCATTATGCAAATCTTGATGGGATTTTAGTCAGAGCAGCTTAAATTCAAATACTTTATTTAGAACTTTTTGTCTTATAGGTCAAGTAAAAACGTTTACTACAATAGTCTTCAGGCCAGGAAAACAACAACTACATTGAAATAATTGAAATATTTAATTTGTATTTATTTAAAATAGCTACCTTTCAGTCGTATTCACTCTAAAATAACATAGAGCCTACTTTTTGTCTTTGTTCATTCAAAATAAATAAACACATTATGGCCAATGGGCTATTTCGACTTCCATTTTCAAACAGAGCCCATCCCCTTATTTTTGTCTATTCAATGACCCTACATTAATAGCGTTTATTTAGCGTATTTGTACACGGACACCTGCAGTGGATAAAAACTGCCGGAGCAAATTATCATTTGCACAAACACACATGTGGACCTATAGGCTACGTTTCGACATTTGTGCTCAAAACGTTATAAGATCTATCGGCAAAAGGTTACTTTTCCTTTGGTCTGTTTATGAGTGCCCTGAACCACGTTCGGCACTCCTTCTTTGTGGAAGGATTCCCTTTTGTTGGATGATCAGTCTCCCATTGGGTCTCCAGACAGGATTCTTGGCATTTGTCGGCAAAAATGAAAGAAGGATTAAGGAATGGCTACTGAACACTCCATGGTAAAGGAGTGGGCAGCAATTCCCCCGATTCAAACCCCCCTCTTCCACTTTGGTAACTCCTCTTTTCGTATATTTGTATTCCCAAAGAGGCCATTAAAGCTGGTTTGAAAGCGATACGAACAATACGATCAAAATCAACAAGTCGAGTCGTATGTTGAACGTTTGCTTGTCTTTGCTTGTTTCCTTAAATTGAACACCCATAAGGGTCAATTAAAGCATAGGCTACATATATTTTTTTTTTTTTTTTTTTTTTTTTTTTTGCCATATTCCGTATATCTTATTGTTGGATGAAATGCGTTTATTTTACAATGCGCTGGTAGAATTTATTCGTGTTATATTTTTATTCATGGCTACTCGGTACATTCTTACAATAGCTATAGGGTAGCCTGCTATAAAATATTATATTATGCTACATTCACTTGTTTCAGATAACAATTGGCTTAATATATTTTAATTTAGGGCTGATTACATCGCCCGCAACCAATCCGCGTTGCTGATATTCCAAATGGTATTAACGTCTTTAGGTTAATGAATGAAACATCCAGGTTTTTAACGTCTAAGTTTTTATATGGCGCCACCAAGAGCTCCGTGCTCTTCCAATACAGGGCACATATACAGCACTAAAGCGATTGCGAGTCCAGGGCATCAAAAACACTTTTGTGACATATAGGAAGCCCGGAGGCCAGTACTTTTATTGGTGTCAGCAGGAGTTTTCCCTAGTCGTTTGTTCGTTTTGTTCTTCTGGTCTAACAGGATGCCCCCCACTCTACAGCACAGTGCAAATCTCTGACATCTAATTGTATGATTGCCCAAAACATCCCATATGTTGCATGTCAGGACCAAGCAAGCAACCAAATAAATAAAATGATTGAATGAATGAATGAAAAACCCGGCTGATATCTTAAAGCCATTCGCACAGTAATATGTGCTCTGAGATAGTCCTTGTCCCACATGGCAAGAAATATTTTAATTAATAGACAGGCCGTCTTGAAAGCAGCACTGGCAGTCTGTAATATGATGAACTCCCATTGTCGTGGTGTCACCACAAATGTTTCCGATAAGAAAAAGCACCCAAGGATCAAAGACTATAAGCCTCTCAATTTCCTCCAGACGCCTCTACTTTTCTGCACCTACTTTCTATTTTTTTCTTCCTCTCTCTCCCTTAAACATCTGAAACACACAAAATCCTCTTCATTGCATCTATATGATCCGCCCCAGGTTAACAGGTCAGCAAAGCTGTTGAAAATAATTGCATATTAATATTCTGTTCTAGAAGACTTACGCAATCTTTTGACATTTTCTAAATGATTAACGTCAAATACTATTCGTAAAGACGGGCTGTGGTGACTCTATTCAGACACTTTGAGTCGAGTGTTTACGACTTACAATTCACATAATCAATGATAGATCTGTCAAAACTATCCCAAAACGAATTCAAAGAGAGAGGTGCAAGATTTTAAAAAACAGAACTAGGCCTAGTGCTGGAATCGACATCCGATTCGTTCCACGAATTAAGGACCTGGATTTGGTGTGGGCCTAGTTTTTGTATGAATTTCATCCTGGGTGAACGTTTGGAAAATAATTTCCTCAGCAAAGTGCAGGACTGAAGTTAACTAGCATGTAATTCAGTTACACTGCAAATGTTTCACGAAGCAACGCCGTTGACACTGAACGGGCGCTCTGGAGTCACGATCTCTGGATTAGCATATTTCACAGGATCTCACCGTTAGACGATGACCTTGCAAAGCGATTGGTTATACAAACGTCAGACTTGTTCTATTCATGGCATAATTCTACTGTCTTTCATTACTGCCCAACAACAGTTCTGTGCATTTTAATTACAGCTAATTCAACTAATAGCAGGAAACGCTTAACATAGCAGTGCCCAAGTTAAAACATTACATTTTACTTTGATTAATTAGATTTACTACAGTGAAAAAAGGCTATAATTACCAAGCTACACAAAATGCTTGCACATTAACCAATTCTAATTTATTTTGTATTAAATTATAATTATGTGAATACATATTTGTTTGGATATTATAATAATAATAATTATTGTTATTATTACTACTACTACAAACGCCCCCCACCTCAAAATTCCAATGAAATGTGTTGGGGAAAGGGGAGGTTAATCCGAGTTTAATACACTGATGCAGAGCGCAGGACCGCGGCTGTGATGATTGTGTTATCTCTTCCCAACATTTGGGTCTCCCTCAATTTCAGCCCAGTCAAATAGCTGCGAGAAAGTGCAGATGGAGTGACTCTCGATGCCTGAGGAAAAATATTAATAGCTAAATAACTTCCCCATACTTTCACTAAATCTCTCTCTCTTTCTCTCTCTCTCTCCCCATTCCAGATGGATTTGTTTGAAGTGGTCTCCCGACTCATCCTATGGTCTTCTTTCTTCAAACGAGGCTTATTTCAAAGTCTCAAATATACAGTTTGGTTTCTCTACAAATATCTGGGAGCTACCCGCTTGCTACACTTTTCATTCTTTCGATGCAATTAGCCTTTTGCAGCATTCTCGAAACGAATGACGAACGCTCATTAAGCATTCATTAAATATCCGCCACATGGAAAAAAAATATTCAATGATTTTTTTTTTTCTATAAATATTGTATTTTTGAAAATGTGCTTCTCCAGCCAAACGATTAACGTTCAACGTGATCACTTAACGAATTAATTGATTAATTGTGATGGTAGTGCCACCTTAGGGTCCTGTTGAAAGAGTCATATTTTTTAGTAATTTACTGAATCTAACACTTATCAGGTACGAAATGCACCGAATTGTTTAAATAATCTATTTCGTTCTTGTGGGATTAGTCCCTAAACGCCAATTGGGGAAATCTCCATTAATTGGCCGGCAACTTTTTCTCTGGGTCAAATGACATTTTATTGGTCGAGTAAAGCACCGCATGTGCTCGGATACAAGGGGGGCATGAATGTCAGAACATGAAAAATGGGAGCACAACAACTGTGAAAATTCGTTAAATACAAAATGACAGGTAGGTCTATACGCTCTGGGGACAGCTGATTTCAGAAGTTAAATAGACAGACTTGTGTTTTAACCCAGCATGATTATGGACAAAGAGTGGAGTTTTGGGCTCTTCTCTCTTTGTTCAATAATTTCACACCCATAGTAATACAAAACTGCCCAATTTGTGCACAAATAGTCTGCTTGGGGTCTCATTCATTTTCCATGTGTCTGTGCGACAAATCAACTAAAATAGACCAAAAAATACAATAAAACAAATATACGAACAAGTGTGAGAAAAATTTAAAATCTCAAGAAATTGTGCCGAAGGCTAGCCAGTGAGGGCCGTTTAAAGATGAAAGCGAAGAGAAAGAAAAGGCTCAATTTAATCTGCTTTAAAACCTTTCAAAATAACGTTGTGCTTGGAACTCAGGGAGTGAGAGCTGATTGGGGATAAATAAGTTTCTTGCTATGCCTGTGAGCTATTACACCCATCTCCAACACAGCCGCTTGTTCAAAAGACACGTTTTCATTACGGACTCTAATAAGTCTTAACATTATTAAATGCCAGTTGGATGATCAAGTGAAACAAGCCCCGAGAAAAATCTTTTTAAGTCTTGAAAAAGATTGCATTTTAGCTCCATCTCTCTTCCATGACACTGTATATAAAGCTAAATGTGAAAGGGCATTTCACAAAATGTAAGACAAATGTGGGATGCAAATAAACATTACGGATATTTACACAAATGATTCATGAATCCTATCAGAAATGCATGCAAGTTTGAAATAGGCATATTCAGATTCTTAACGCACAGCATTTAGGGCAATGGCAAACATTTCTAATCACGGATTGTCATTTCGCATATCGGTAATCCAATAGCTGTGGTTCCTGCTGGCCTCTGAATAAAATCCACAGAGGTTGCGTGAGGGTTGAGTTTGCGCGCGCAAGCACACACACACACACACACACACACACACACACACACACACACACACACACACACACACAAACATGGGCTCTAAAACAATAACATTTTTAGTTCAGTCGTGCACACAGTCGTGTTAAAGGCCTTTTTAAATAGTGCAGAATAGTATGCATACTCTAGACAAAAGCCCATTGCGATATTTCAAAATTGAAAACATCCAATTTGTTGTTCCACCTATTAAAAACATGTTTTATTGAATACGAATAAAAACCGACGAATTTCCCATAACCGATTAATGCCAAATTAATATTAATATTACAATAACATAAGCGTAATGACGGACGCCGAGCACCTCCTATACACCACCTCTCTAAACGTCAGCTAAGAAACACAATAGTGATTCCAAAAAGAGCAGTGGGCATTTCCAAACAAGAATAAAACATTTTGCACCCTCCAAATCTCATTCTATTCCAACAGACGATTCCATAATATTACAAAACTATCTACCAGCAGGGTGTATTGAATAATTCATCTCTCCATAGTTCTCCTCTTGGCCCTTTGTTAAAAGTTTTCCCCCCTTTACGGATTTTTGAATGTGAAAGGAAGGGTTCATTCCTTCTACCGAAGGCTTTGCTTTAGATTCCTCGCTCCAAAAGAACTTCAGTGAAGCAGAGATCTTTGGACTGAGCTTCATCTGTAAAGTGTAAAGTGTAAAAAAGTGACTGTCACAAAACGAAAATGTTTTGTAGTAGGCTGTTATTTTAAGCAAACAACAGCCTTGTCTTTTTGGGTTCATTTTTTTTTCTACCGAAATAAAACATCGGACACGACTATAGATATAAAAATAAATGTTATTTCATAATCGTGCACAAAAATAAAACAATCGAAACCACTTCAAAATGATTTAAATTATTGCAGCAGTTAGGGGAAATGCTCATTACTCGTTGCCAGATGGAAAGGTCTGTTAACGTGCGAAATAAGCGTGCCGAATTATCGCGAGAACCAGCCGGCAATGTAGAACTTATGGGCTGTAATTGATATTGATTGCCACATCGGTCATCTGTCAGTTACCGTTTTCAAGGGACCGCTTCCTCAGCGTCAAATCAAATGAGTCTGTTATACAAATAGATCAAGGCCTAAATACCATCCGTCAGAGCCAGTATAAATACACACTAAATCAAATGACTAAATGACAGTTGAACAAGCAGAGAAATCTCAAGCGATTGGGAAAGACGCTGAGCACTGACACAAGCATCACACACCGTGCAGATTTAACAGATGCCCAATAAACTCAAGCGCAAAGTTTATTAGCCTATATTATTTTAAGCAAACAATACGACTCTTGTCGTATTAACAAGTAACTTATAATTAAGCAAGTAGTCAGTTTTTTCCCTGTATATAGCCTACAATCAGAAGACAATTTAAACAATTTACCTTTGTCTCCTAGTATGCCGTCAATGCTGTGCTTGGTTTTTTTCTCCCCACTGTCATCTTTTTTGTCGCAATCGTCCTCATCGTCTTTTTTGCCGAAACGCGCACGCAGAACCCGGCTGATAGAACTTACTGATGGGATAATTTAAAAAACAAAAATACTAATTATAGTAGGGAAATAATAATAATAATAATAATAATGCTAACATTAGCTATACCTGTAATTTATAATTAATATAATTATTATACAAATAATAATAATACTAGTTATTTAATCATTCTTTTATTTTCTGTTCAATTTGTTAAATTATGTATAAAATAATTGTGATAGAAATTAAGCTGGAGGACATGATAAAAAAAAGGTGGGGTTGCTTACCAGATGAGGCCTCACCTGAGGGAACTGTACTTCTGTCACACACACCGTCCTTCAACAGTTTGTCCCGAATCTCCCAACTGAACATGCCGGGATTTTCGCGCTTGTACTCTTCGATTCGTTTTTCCACGTCAGGTGTTGCCACCTGCTTTAGTGTTTGATTGAAAAGGCGAGGAGGTACAAAGAGAAAGGGAAGATAGAAAGTGTGGGTGAAGAGGGGAAAAAAGACGCAGAACAAATGTTAGCACAAATTGTAGGCTACATTAAGTGTACATTTTCTTCCTTTTACTTTTAATAGGCTAACTTATCTCAAAACGTAGGATTAAAAATGAAATAAGATAGACAAATAAAATGATACAAAATACCCTGCATAATAATAATAATATTAATAATAATAATAATAATAAACCTACTCTGGGTTTACTTCCTCCTATTGCTCCAGGACGGATCGAGCCAGTTTCTTGATACCGGCAGAGAATCTTGGACACACAACCGTGGGAAACGCGAAGTTGTCGGGAGATCACGCAGGGACGGATGCCGTGGTGAGCCATTTCAACAATTTTGTGGCGGATATGATTTGGCAAAGGCCTGCCATTGATGAATACTCCGCCAAGCTGATTCACTCGACCTTGACCCAGAGGAGTTGAAACTGCAGTAGAGAAATGGAAATTAAATCTAACTTAAATCAAGCTATCACTAAATCCAGACAAAACGAGCCAAATAATAGGGTAATAATAATAATAATAATAATATATTTCATAGGCTATACAAATATATCAAATAGCCTACATGAGAAGAACTTTGAATTATAGTGGGATCACACTTTTAGTTTAGCCTAAATATCTTACAAAAACACAATAATTAATATTTGTTTTATTCTTCCAATTTAAAAACAAAAACAAATCGAACAAATGGAACTTAAAGCTCTTGCTGCTTTAATTTCTTGACACATTCTCAATTGTTCTGAATTGTGTTTTCTGTAAATCACTGAAAGAAAATGTCGCATTTAATGCAATTTAACAGATTGCTCCCGAGTGGTCCCCTCGGCCCGGGTGTGTGCTTCATTCGCATGTTGTTGAATTATTCTGTATAATCCTTTGTGCGTTCTGGATTCGCTTGCGCCACTAGATCAAGTCAACAGATCCTACAGTGACGGGTAGGCTTAGCATTTGGAAGTTGCATTTGAACCACATTAAGACGATCTTTGCCAGCAAGAAAATGGCCCTTGAAATAATTTTTATTTATTTATTCTGATGCACTAAATACATCAAAATGTAATAAAGCCACAAAAAAAGAACTTAAAAAAAAACTTTCAGAAGCGAAATCTCGGACATTTGCGTACAGTCGAATTCGATCATTTGGTATACGCGCAAGTGAAAACAGACACTTTAAAGTCTTTAAAAAATCTTTTTGGGTAGAAAAAAAACTGATTTTGATTACAACAATTCAATTACAACAAAACAAAGTACCCTACACCTGTCCAACCAACCTTCCAAGGGGAATCCAGTGCGGGGATAGTTCTGTCCTGGAGCCGGTCGCATCATTCGCGGTACTGTTCCCGGTAAAGATGACATTCTACTTTTAATAAATGACGAGGCACAGCGAGGCTGATGATTAAACTGCGAAAGCAAGTCCAGACTTGTTGATGAATGTTTCCTTAATGACTAAAAATGCACTGAAGTCCTTTTTTCAAAAAGGGGAAAATAATTAAAAAAATAAAAATAAAAAAAACATTGATATCCAGCCAGACTATCGCGGGGATGTGAAACCTCCCCAAAAAATCAAACAAAGATAAACACTGTCGTTTCGTGTGGAGGGGGTCATGAGCAAAATAACTACCGCAAGAACAAGATGCAGCGCGCGCCAGGGAGGGGGTACTCCAAACGCTCTCGAGTGAACAAAGGTTACTTAATTCTTTGCAGTGTTTTCTTAAAAGGTCTGATAGTTTTGGATGACAAAGTCTGCTTAGGGGTTGGGAGTAGTTGAAGTGGATAACTTTAGCGCGCGGTGTAGGAGGGGTGTCGCGCGCGCCGATAGGCTCTCGCGGTCTTCTTTTATTCATGTGGGCACGGAGGGGAACAAGCAAGTTTTTTTTCGACCAATCACAAAAAGCACAGGGTAAGACAAACACGCACGAACACGCGGAGTGCCTAGCTTTTCATTCACTCCATCAGATTGCCTTTGAGCAGAATACAATGCAAACATTTGATTGATCGCCTGCTATTTGTTGACAAGGCCTAAAAGTCATAAGCTAATAAAGAATCACTTTTTTAGATAATTATACTTCAATATTTTTTTCCCTCCATATAAAATGATAGATAAGTGTGTTTTGTTCATTCTCTCAAATCACTTGGACTTTAGTTCCACATAACAATTGCAACTCAAATATGCTAACATTATAACAGGCTCATGGGTTAGTTTAACTAGTAAAATAAATCTGGTGTCTGTGCTAATTGATTTGCTCTGTTTTACACTAACATAGAACCTTTAATTAAAGTACAGATAAGCTAATAATGTTCCCTGGTAGGACTTGAACGTTCAAGCACTGCAATGATTGTTAGTAGCTGTCGTTTTTAATCAGTTTACAAAGTTTAACACCACTACTGATGGAAAACCCAAGGAGAAAAAAAAACAATTAGCAGAAACTGAACAAAACAACACTAAACGAAAATTAGTTAGTGCAATTGCATTTTAAAACGTGCGGCTCATGAAGACGAATAGGCTACGCCTAATAATAATTTTCAAAAATAAAGCGTAACTACATGATGCTTAACATCAGCAATTAATTTACATTCAAATAGCAATAATATTCCATTACATTTTATATAGGCCTATTATTTATAAAATTGTATAAACCTAATGTTAATGGTACCTTTAAAGGTTAGCTATAAAGTGTCTCCTGAAATAGGCTAGTTCTTCCTTGAATCAGATGATTAATTATCATAAATTCATCGATGTCTAGGAACATACATTGACTGTTCACAATCCACCTTCTTTTTCATGAATTATAACGTTTAGGGCCCCTGTGATTAAACCACTGCCATGATGATCAGTGATTGTTTAGACGTCCCTTTGCGTGCAGGGACATTGAAATTCAACTTTAAGAACATACATGCATGACTTGAAAACTTCGCTTTGATGTTAATAATGGCATCGTTAATTGGTGTGCATTGCTGGTTAATATGTAGGCATAGGCTACTTCCACATGACTAAGCATGTCACATCCCAAGGGACCTGTAGCTTGAATGCCTTTGTGGTCTCTTAAACAGACATCGGAGTGAAGCAAGACAGAACTGCTGTTGCCACGAGTCATTTGGGCAAAGACTTCCCCATATCAGTCTATAAAGAGTGAGGAGGCTAAGGTGTAACAACAACTTTAATTGTGAATATAGAAGACATATTGTCTGGGGATAATCATCATCACATTTCAAAGACACTTGCTTTGTGTCCCTTCATAATTATTATTTTTTTTACATCGCTCATATGGCCTCGTCCATGTCAACATGTTTTGTGTCATTCAGTATTTAAAAATAAATAAATAAAAATAAATAAATATATATATATATATACACATATATACATATACATTTTGGTTAGTAATCAATTAGTGAACAACGTGTACTGTATGAATGGAATACAAACATATACAAAATAGATTGAAAAAGTGTAACTTCCATTTTCCCCCCCAGTTAGGTTGCATGTGCCTGCATTAAATATCATTTAAATATGGTCTACAATAATCACCGTCTATAAACTATAGGCATATGTCCTGAAGACCCTTCTTTGACTTTTTCTCCAGAATTATACAAGGAGATACACGACGTGTATGCAAATATATGTAGATTCACACGTGGCCATTAATGTGAAAACCATGCTGCATATTATGTCTTCGTCATCTACAAATGACATACATTATAGGATTTCTACTTTTTAACTTATATGCCACAAGATGGCGATAAAGAACCAAAAATGTAATTCCTCAGGATTTCCTCAGTTTTTCCTTAGGATTTCACTCCACTTTATGTCCCATGAATGTTACACAGTCATAAAGTGCTGACTTACTGATATACTGTGGTTTTGTAATCATAGTTAGCCATTAATTCTATAGTAAATCATCATAATCATCATTCAATCATAATATATCTCACAAGTCTTGTTTTGTTGCCCTATGGACAGTGAGAAGAAGAGCAAAGGAAGTGAAAGTGCATGTCTGGAGCGTGAATGCAAGAGGAGAGCAAGCCAGGGGAGAGAGGAAGAGGGAAAGCGAGCAGGTGCACCAGATCACACAAAGCCCAGCAGACTAAGGTTGAGTTCCATATGACACTTTTAGCATTGGGGCAGAATAACATTCCAGCTGGAAGCATTTAAGAGTGTTAAATCACTGGCTTGGTAATGACATTTTGTCCCCATACATCACTGAATGAGAGGGAAGGAATGTCTGTGAGGTATCCTTGTCTTCTCAGGCATTCCTAGCCATTTCCACAGCACAGTAGCGTAGATGAATGTAGAGATACTTCAAAATAACTAGCATAACAGATGAGGTCTGGTGCAGCTTTTCAAGCCCTTTTTATTCTACTCAGCTACCGCAAACAACGAATCCAACCTTTAGAGGTACTAATAAACCATTCAAACCATAATTATCTAAATTATGCACTAGGGGTCAGTAAGAGTTTTTAAAAATAAATATATGCACTCACCTAAATTATTATTAGAAACACCTGTTCAGTTTCCCATTAATGCAATTATCTAATCAATCAATCACATGGCAGTTGCTTCAACGTATTTAGGGGTGTGGTCCTGGTCAAGACAATCTCCTGAACTCCAAACTGAATGTCAGAATGGGAAAGAAAGGTGATTTAAGCAATTTTGAGCGTGGCATGGTTGTTGGTGCCAGACGGGCCGGTCTCAGTATTTCACAATCTGCTAAGTTACTGGGATTTTCACGCACAACCATTTCTAGGGTTTACAAAGAATGGTGTGAAAAGGGAAAAACATCCAGTATGCGGCAGTCCTGTGGGCGAAAATGCCTTGTTGATGCTAGAGGTCAGAGGAGAATGGGCCGACTGATTCAAGCTGATAGAAGAGCAACTTTGACTGAAATAACCACTCGTTACAACCGAGGTATGCAGCAAAGAATTTGTGAAGCTACAACACGCACAACCTTGAGGCAGATGGGCTACAATAGCAAAAGACCCCACCAGGTACCACTCATCTCCACTACAAATAGGAAAAAGAGGCTACAATTTGCACAAGCTCACCAAAATTGGACAGTTGAAGACTGGAAAAATGTTGCCTGGTCTGATGAGTCTCGATTTCTGTTGAGACATTCAGATGGTAGAGTCAGAATTTGGCGTAAACAGAATGAGAACATGGATCCATCATGCCTTGTTACCACTGTGCAGGCTGGTGGTGGTGGTGTAATGGTGTGGGGGATGTTTTCTTGGCACACTTTAGGCCCCTTAGTGTCAACTGGGCATCGTTTAAATGCCACAGCCTACCTGAGCATTGTTTCTGACCATGTCCATCCCTTTATGACCACCATGTACTCATTCTCTGATGGCTACTTCCAGCAGGATAATGCACCATGTCACAAAGCTCGAATCATTTCAAATTGGTTTCTTGAACATGACAATGAGTTCACTGTACTAAAATGGCCCCCACAGTCACCAGATCTCAACCCAATAGAGCATCTTTGGGATGTGGTGGAGCAGGAGCCGTGCCCTGGATGTGCATCCCACAAATCTCCATCAACTGCAAGATGCTATCCTATCAATATGGGCCAACATTTCTAAAGAATGCTTTCAGCACCTTGTTGAATTAATGCAACGTAGAATTAAGGCAGTTCTGAAGGCGAAAGGGGGTCAAACACAGTATTAGTATGGTGTTCCGAATAATCCTTTAGGTGAGTGTATATATATATAAAAAATATATTAGTAGTAGTAATACAAGTTGCTAAGAACTTAATTTGGACAACTCAAAGGCAATTTTTTCAATATTTAAAAAAAGTTTTGCATCCTCAGATTCCAGATTTTCAAATAATTGTATCGAGGCCAAATATTGTCCTATCCAAAGAATTTACCCTTAGGACTGGTTTTGTGGTCCGGGTCACATATACATATATTATGTATATTATATATCACATATATTTTAATAGTATTCAGCAAAGATGCATTAAATTGTTTAAAAGTTTTCAAATTCATCCATCACAAGAATAAATTACATTTAAATATTCAAATAGAAGTTTTTCTCTAATTCAAAGAGAGTTATTTTAAATTATAATAATTTCACAATATTTCTGTATAATGTATATTACTGTACGCAATATTAGTCTTGGTGAGCATAAGGATAATAAAAACATTATAAAATGTCTTACAGACTCTTTTGAACGGCAGTGTAAGTCATAAAGCATATTTTTAAGGCAAAACAGATGAATCAAAAGGTTAAAATAAAACAGGAAAAAATTTAAATAAACAAATAAACCGAGAAGTAATACTCTATCACAAGTATGTCAGTAGGTCGGTTGATAAAATAATGCAAATTACTGTTAAACTGAGGTACACAATGAAGAGTGCCACTATTTTCAACCGACCACACATTTAATTCAGTAAAAATTCAAACATTACACTGTATTTGAATACTATAATACTGTCTGTGCTGATATTCTCTTACAGGTCCAAAACTGTCATCTTACAAAAATGTATATAATTTTAAATTTAGTACAATGGCAGATATATTATTCTCTCTCCTTCCATTTTTATTCAGACATAAAATGCACCATGAAGGCTCTCAGGACGCCTCCATATGCCAAGCATGCGATCTTGTCATGGAGCACCAAACCACTGCACTATGAACTCTTGTGTCTCGTCTTCTGCCATGATACCTCCCCTTTGTCAAACTCTTTCATGTGCTGGTGAGTGCTGTGAAGTCTGATGGAGCGTGAGCGTGAATAGGTCGTGACCAGGAAGGTCATGCTGCATGGGGTGTTTCTTTCTCCCTTAAACCTCAATACACTGAGACTATTAACTCCTTACTACATACAAACCAGGGGTCATGGGCAGGCATTTTAAGTAGCTGATTTTGAATCACTTTGTGTCACTCATAACCTGATAAATAATATCATGTAGACAGAGGTCTAATGACCCGGCCTAGAGGAACAATCTAGGAAATGAGATTTAGACCAATGCATTTGACACATTTTGGATGAACACCTGCGAGATATTTTGTAAATTAGTTACAGGCACATTTGGGTCAATGACTATGAGTGTCCATGCGAAAAAAAAAAAAAGAAAAAAAAAAAAAATTAACATAAAAAACAATGCACAATAATACCACAGAAGTTTATGGGTCAGTGACACAATGAAAAAGAAAAAAAAATCAATATGGTATAAAAAAATAACCTTTTATACAATTTTAAGTAAAGTTTTAAAATGTCATGTGGTCTAACGATCAAGAAACAATACATTTAATGTACACATCGCAATCTTATTTCCCCAAAATTGTGCTTTAGTCTCACACCGCATTAGTGTTATTTTAGGATTATTAAATCACCTTTCTTTCCCATTCTGACATTCAGTTTGGAGTTCAGGAGACTGTCTTGACCAGGACCACACCCCTAAATGCATTGAAGCAACTGCCATGTGATTGGTTGATTAGATAATTGCATTAATGAGAAATTGAACAGGTGTTCCTACTAATCCTTTAGGTGAGTGTATGTATGTATGTATATATATATATACAATGTTTAGTTTAGTTAAACGAAACAAAACT
The DNA here is from genome assembly GCA_018749465.1 of Paracanthobrama guichenoti. Classification (NCBI taxonomy): domain Eukaryota; kingdom Metazoa; phylum Chordata; class Actinopteri; order Cypriniformes; family Gobionidae; genus Paracanthobrama; species Paracanthobrama guichenoti. Next base: position 25,819,210 of record CM031965.1, on the reverse strand, counting down.
AAAACTAAACAAAACTAAAAACTAAAAAATGTGAAATGTTGCTGTGGCAACTATAGCTAACTGTAATAGCTTATATTTATTATATTTCACTTAACATTTTGGCCTTTTTATTTTATTTCAAGTCACAAAAACGTTTAACGGTTTTAGTTTTAGTTAATGATACAATAACTCTGAACCACATGACATTTTGCCACCTGAACTAATCTTGATTTTTCATAAAAATATTAAACTATCTTTTATGTTAAGAGATTTATTGACCTTGATAGGCAAAATCATATTCAGAAATGAAATACATGACCATCATTATTCAAGCTTCATTGTATGGGAGAATTTCATTTCTAATGCATTTTTGAGTAATTTAACAGATAGGACAAACAGAAACACAAAAGAGTGTCACATAATTAGCCAAAATTGGCTTAATTAAATACTAAGAAAAAATGTTATGCTACAATATCATCTGAATCTCTTCTGCGTTTAGCGGTATGGAGGGGAATCGGTAGCATGAGCGTGGAGGTTATACCTCCTCTAACAAGACATGTCTCAAGGTTTATCAGCATGTGATAGACTGGTTGTTTTTTGCCATAATCAGTTTGTCAGGACCTTCCCAGAAAATGTCAGAGAAGAAAGAGGTCTGTTTCATATAGATGAAAGTAACATCCCCAATTTTACATGCTGCCCCGATTGGTTTCACTAAATCAATCTGAAAGACTGGGGCATGCAGAGAATCATTTGATGCCCCTTGTGGCTCTCCTTAACTGTGACTTTTGCCCCTTGCATGTGTACTTGCTCTTTTAAAAATGGCATATGAAGAGTTATGGAAAAAAGTAAACGAGGGCATTAAAAGACTGTATGATATTCGTGTCCAACTTTTTTCAAATGACTTGTCAGTTCCTGTTTGAAACTCAAAAACCTTTGACTGAAACAAGCGACCTATATTCCTCAGCTTCAAGATGCTTTCTAAAAGGCCAAGACTAAAAGACAAGAACCTTGATGTTTAATCTATTCATTTCACAGATGAATCAATGTTTATGATAAACATGTACTCAGAGTAAATTCAGTCACATAACATTATGCACAGTAACCATGATAAAAGAAAAAAAGCAATTGTTAAACTAAATCAATATGTCTAGAAAGCCTAAACATTGATTTAATCCTCATTTCTACCCATTAGTCTGCCCTGTTTAATGCATGCCAACTCACTCGTCGACGATGAATCCAATCAAATTACTCTGCAAAATTTGTCTCAATTCGGTGTCATTCACTGTTCAGCAGCGTGGAGGTTACAGACAAACACTGAAACACAAATGTTAGTTCAATATATAATCTAATTGAAGAACGTTTCCCAAATTCCCTCAAGAAGGCCTTAGTTCTTATTTCAGAGATGGGAGTTTTGGTAGAGTATCGCATATATGATACTATTTATACATATAAATATCAGAAGTAAATAAATACATATTTTAGAATCTTGATTAACCTTAAATTTTGTAAAATAAATTGTAAAATAAAATAAAATACAAATGTTACAGTCTTGACTAACCTTATTTGATATTTGGCTTCGAGACACTGAATAATCTCACCATCCAATACAATGTGTGAATTTAAAAGTAGCTCTCATTACTAATCACAATCCCATTTTGTCACATTGTAAAGCAGAAATCACCAGATTTGCAATGTGAATATAGCAATCAGACAGGACTCATGTGTATAAAACTAACTTTTGCGAACCAGCCAACTAAACACACAGTCTTGTGTTTGCGCAGGCGTTGTAAACATAGCTAATTTAGTACGGTGGTGTATTTTTTGCGCTTTTCAGAGTGTTATCAGGTCATCCCAGCATCTCTAAGTTGTTTGTTCATAGATGATTATGACTGGAACAGACAGCCTTGGAATCCAGAAGAGCATGAGACCTTCATGCGGGGCTGAGCCACCTCCGGGATCAATGTCTGCATTTTGTTGATCAAGAACTGCAGATCCACCATGCAAGATGCATTTTGTTTGCTAAATAATTATCTGAAGTCTCTATTCATTTGCAGATTTTTCACACACAAACAGAATGCATGATAATGACGTTGTATGGTTAAATAACATCTTCAGTCTTTATTTGGCACAATAGGTGATTAACAGAGTGAGATGGCTTCTGGTGCTTCTCTATTTACTGCATGCTTTGACTTTGCTTTATTTGTATGTCTTCATGTCAATTTCCCACTAAACAGAGTGCAATGTAGAAATATTTTAAAGTATTAAAGTTTGAAATGATTGATGCTTTGGCAATTCAAATGTGACTATTCCACGAGTCTAGGGGTTCGTCATCAGATAAAAATCCATACTACACATGGCGTTAGTTGTATGTGCATTCAAGGGATGGTTCACCAAAATATTCAAATTGACTGTACTATTTACTGTGTCAACCTGTATTATCATAATTTTTTCATCTGGAGAACAAAAAGAAGATACTTTGAGTTTGTTTTTTTTTTTTTTCTCCATACAATGGAAGTCAATGGTAACCAAAACTGTTTGGTTCCCAACATTCTTCAAACACAGAAAAAATAAAGTCATACAGGTTTGAAAGTACATGAAGGTCAGTAAATTAATTTTCCATTTTGGGGTGAACTATCCCATTAACGCTAAATAGTGCATGTATTTATTTTGGAACTAGCTATAATTAAGTTTGAATAAATTTGCTCTGATTAAACAGTAAAGTCTGATTATGTGAGAACAGAGAGTCATAACATGGAGTGAGTATTATAATGCCATCAGAAATTATCAACAGGATGAAATCACTATAACCTTTGTATCAACAGCACTCTTTGCCTTTAATATTATTTACATTTACTTTATGGATAAGCTGCTAGCCGATTTTCACTTATTTGTAGCAGAGAAATATGGGTTAAAATGTTACAACACTTCCTAAAGAAGAAAGATCTCAGTGAAAATGTAAACGAAACATAACAAAACGTGAAAAAATAAAAAATAAATCTATTTTATTTATTTATATAGTCGCTCTTTTCCTAGTGTTGCTTTTTTAACCGTCTACAGCAGGTGTCCAGACTCTTGTAGAGTTTAGCTTCAAATCGCTCAACACTCCTGCATGGAAGTTTTTGGTATGCTTAGTAAAACTTTGGCTGCATCCGAAATTGCATAGTTCCCTTCTGTATAGTAGGCGAAAAACAGAATGTGACAAAAAAAGTAGGCCTATGTCCGAATGTTCACAGAAGCCTACTTATAAAAGAGTAAGCAAAAAGCCTTTGATTATATCTTATATATAAGATTAGGCCTTGAGTAGCCCTTGTTTCATTGGGGTTTGAGCTAAACTCTGCAGGAGAGGACTTGGACACCCCTGGTATCTCTGGCATGAGAATTTTCAATATAAAACAATGTTTTACCGCCATCTACTGGATAAAGAAAAAATACATCTATCTGCACAGTGATGTTGACGTGAGTTTCGTCCATAGAAATGGCACGTTAGAAGCGACGAATGTTATTAAACAGTAAAGGAAATAATTATGCTTTCGACGTAACATAGTTCGTTAATCTCAAATAAATAGCAAAATATTGTGATTACAGTGGACACGCAACATGATGACTTACTCGACTGTCAATATTTAATTCATTCATTCATTAGTATCAAATTATTGTTTGGCCACAAGAAAAAAAAACTGTTACAAAAGTTTGTCAGGGTTTGAGGATGAGTCGAGGACAACTCACTCTGAACATAACCTGCGGAGGTTGCTTAAGAGGTATTCAGATGTGTTTTATATAATGTGAAACAATTAATAACATAGTTATTAATATAACCAAATTTGTTTCAGTTATATAATATACAATATTACATATTAATTCTAAAGAATGAGAATAAAAAATAAGTTTAAATGTTAGTTCAATTCAAATATATTTATTATTTATTTTATTGTCATCTCACACATGGATCTGCATTCAGTTAATTAGCATCAAACAAACAATATAATCCTTATTCTCAGTGAATAAAGATTGCTTATTAAACGAAGACATTGAAAAAAATGATTGCACAACCACCAAATAGGGGTCGATGTGCACTAAGTAGGTTATGTAAATTGGCAATTCTGCATTAAAACAAAAGAAGAAGAGGAAGTAGAATGGCGCGCTCTTTCTTAGCGTCTGTTTCCATGGTGAATCATTGATTCGTCGCTCTGTTGAGAATGTCTTGTGTGTTAACCGGGAACATACTCTGAGCTGAACTTACTCACAGACTCGTGTTTGGAACCAGCATACCTCGAGTAAGCAAGGTTTGGGTTAAAAAACCGAGAGTTCAGGGTATATGTGATGGTAAGTTAACCTTGCTTTCTGGAATACCGACAGGGAGCAGGGAAACATGAAGCACATACACCGGCTAACAAACGACGACGATCCAGCACAGGACTGCAAACACAAGGAGAATAAATGGGGAAGCAAACAAAAGAACAAATGAACCAATAATCAGATAACAAGATGGGCACAAGGAAACACGTGCTCACACCAAACAAATGCACATGGCCAGCAAAGACAAATTACAAGCCATGTGCTCACACAAAGACGAGACAAATACAGGAGTGTCAGGGCTCTCTCAAAACCGAGAATAAACTAGACCGAAGTGACAGAACCCTGACAATGTTACGAACACAAATTACAAACTTTTAAACAAATAAATTGTATAACAACTTATATAGCCAAATAATATATCCTTTTTATTTGCCCAACAGTTAGCAAAAATATGACTAACTATATATAACCTCCTGGGTGCCACTGTCCACGAACGAGGACATTATATTTTAGTACATTTCTCTTACACCATACATGTCACGGTTTGGATGTCCTGTAAAGAGCACATTCGGGGCTTTTCAGAGATGGGCTACCATTTGTTTTGAGGTTTCACCAGGACAACAACTTCTTGGTCTTTAAAATGACCGAATGATCAAATTTAACACTCTTAGGGAAATATGATAATATTTTGTAATTACCATTTAAATGATACTACTTTTCAAATTGCATTTGATTACTTTTCAAATTGTTTGTTATACAGTAAATCAACATCTCAGGAAAATGTTATGGGGTTTCTAATCAAAGCATTATTATTTTGTTACGTAACATGGTATTGATTTTATACATGTCCTCAAGAGAGGGCAACAGGACTTAACCTAAAATGAAGATGGATGCATAAATTATGTTTATCAGGCATTTTAGGAGACACAAGTGAATAGGCAAGTAAGTTACATATCAATAATATTCCTATAAAATATTAGATATTATTATGAAAATGTTGCCAACTTTTACTCCCATTATTACTTTTTTTTTCATTACATGTTGCTCCAAGAACACATTAATATGCAAATTAGATACAGTGTATAGATACATTGCATTGAATGGGAAAACCCATGTATGGCCATTTTACCCACATATTGCATAAAGTAAAACAGGCCTATATCAATTAATTCCGTTATATCTTTCTTAACATAGTTGAGAATCATCTTTAAACAAAGTTTGGTTAAAATAATCCTGAAACCTAAAAATTGATTGGTGAATGAAAAAAAAAAATCAAATTATTTATTTTTTTATTTCATGTCATTTTTAAAAACTGAGTCCTGGGGGTATTCCAGAAAGCAGGTTATGTGACATACCCAAGGTATGTTTAAGAGTAAGCAAGCAGATAACCTCAACTTTCAGTTCCAAAAACGAAGGTAACTTTCAGGGTAAGTAGCCATAGCAACTCACTCTCTGAACATAACCTGCTCTGGAGTAGGTTATGTTGCAGGGTTAGTTTGCTTAATTCAGATGTGTGTTATTAATATAGTTATATTAATATAACCAAATTTGTTATACAGTTACAGTTAAATAATATACAATATTATATATTAATTCTAAAGCGCTATTATAACAAGGTAATGTTTAAATGTTAATTAAATTCAAATATATTTATTATTTGTCATCTCACACATGGATCTGCATTCAATTAATTAGCATCAAACAAACAATATAATCCAAATTCTCAGTGAATAAAGATTAGGCTACTTATTAAGCGAAAAGACTGAAAAAGAGCGGTCGATGTGCATTAAGTGGGTTATGTAAATCTGCATTAAACAAAAGAAGAAGGGGAAGTAGTATGGCAGCTTTTTAGCGTCTGTTTCCATGGTGAATCATCGATTCGTTGCTCTGTTGAGAATATCTTAGTTCAAATTATATGTGACGGTAAATTAACCTTGCTTTCTGGAATAGCTACCAGGGACCCGTTTCAATAAGGAGGTTCAACCAACTCTGAGTTTAAACTTGAACCCTGAGTTGACTTACCCTGAGATGGGACACTCTGAGGTTTGGGTTTCAGAACAGCTAAATTGAGTTAGTTCAGTATAGTTAGTTCTATTTACATAACCTGCTTCCTGGACTACCCCTCTGGATGTTTGATTCAAGTTATTAATAAAGGCTACACTCAATAAATAATGCCGTGTGACAGCTAGTCCCGGTTTTCCCTACCTGTCTGTCATGTAGGCTGCCTGACTACGTGCCTTTCCCAAAAGCACTGCGAGCATAATTCGATCGTAGAATGTCCTTCAAAAGCATCGTAAGAAGATATAGGCTACATGAAGACCAACGTAGACAAGTAGGCCTACATGGTAGCCTAAGTAAGTAAATTACTTAGTAAGTAAAAGACTAAGTAAATCAAACTCGTGCACCTGCAGGACAACACATAAACTCTCGTTCGTCTTTGTTTGCTGACACCTAGTGGTGTCGATGTGGAAATAAGTGTTGTAGAAATTGACTGATCTCCCACAGCTATGATTTAGCCTATTTCAGCAGTTAAAATGTCTAATTATCGTAATTACGGAGATAAATAGTTTAGAAAAATACTTGTTACGGAGGCTGAAGCGTTGCTATAGCTACGTTCTACAAGAGAGGATGCAGGCAGCAATAATCTTCCATGTTTAGTCTCCTCTAAAGAAAACATTCGTATTGACAAAATCAGTCGGTTATTTGATATGGAACAAAATTGGCCGATTCATCTTTCTCTTTAACGTTCTACACGTTTTTAGAACGTTGGTTTATGGTTCACAGAACGTTCTTTTTAAAGGTTCGTTTTTGGTTAACCTGGAATGTTTTCTTAACGGAAATATAACGTTTGTTTTTTGTTTGTTGAACGTTACGGCAACGTTCCCCTAACGTTATTTTAACCCAGTAGCCTATATGCTAAGCTGTATGGAAGATGGACGCATATAATCAGCAGGCCTATTATACAAACCATATGTTTTTTTGTTTTTTTAATAACCCGAGCACATTAACCACCACATGGAAGATTAAATAACACAAAATGTGTTCATTAATATGTAAGATTTAGCCAACTGGGTTACTCAGATTTTACATTTCTTCAGCACCAAATAGCCTAACAGTTGGCTTAAGGATATCAGTAGCCTACGTTTATTTCTTACCACTGAAATATACGGTTTAGCGGGACATGCTTCTTTTGGTAACATCATGTTCTCTTCAGTAAGGGTGTCAACTCTACCCTAAATCATATTTACTCTCACGGTCACATCTATATCAATTATAAGTAATTATTCAATAAAGTGTAGATCAGTCAAAAAGAAGCAGTCTGTAGAAGACAAGAGAAAGCGCGTGCTGGATAAGCGTGCGTCAGAGGCGCGCAGTAAATGAAGATAGAAACAAACCCACGAATTTATGATTTCTGTGCTTTTCACATATGCTTAGCATGGCTTAATATTTTAGTTATCTGATCATTATAACGCGTTTTGATTGATCTCATCTTAACATAAATGCTGTACTATTAATAAAACATAAAACATCTGCAACGTTTTAATTGGAATCTTATTTTACGTGGTTGTTAAATAATAACCTAAAATAACTATTAATGAAAGTTCTGTATAAGTTAGGCTATTTAAAAATAACCACCATGCAACGTTCTGGGAACGTTATTTGGTTGCATAAATTGCAATTTGGTTGCATAAAACCTAAAAAAAAAACTTTTTATTTTATTTTGTATTTTTTTAATACCCAAACGGTAACCAAATGCTAACGTTATGGGGAACATTCTGTTTTGTGTGTGTGTGTTAATTTTTTTATATTTATTTTTTGTTATACGAACGTCAAGGAAACATTCGATTTTATAGCTTAATTTTTCAAACATTCTGAGAATTTGTTCTTTGGAAATAATGAAACAAGTAGGCTAGCAGCATTTCAAAAGGTGTTATACGAATGCCCAAACGTTTCAGAAAACACATTCCCTGAACGATATAGGCTATAGGCTAAATTATGTTTTTGTGCTAACGTTTGCCAGATAACACTGAACAAACATTGTATTAACGTACTGGTTGTTTTTGCTCAGAGTTCTAGAATGTTCCCTGTTAGCAGGTATGCTTACACTTTGTGCAGTGTAGCCTAATGTGTGACTTCAATATCATACATAATGTACAGTAATATTTTAATTAAATATTAACTAAAATGCATAAAATAGGCCTACATTAAAATGAAAAAATAACAGACTTGGTGTGGACGCTTGGTTGGTGCAAACAAATAGGCATGTTGTTTAACACTTTTCTGTATAAATTAAAATGGCCTACAAATGGCTTGTAAGAACATGGTTAAATTAGTCTCAGATTAGGTTAAATTAGTTTTAGATTAAGTTAGTCCTTCTCAGCCTCAGACGTTGCCTTCTTTCGCCAGACCTTCAGACTGACTACACGAGACTATGATTAAAGGGATAGTTCACCCAAAAAAAAAAAATGAAAATGTTGTCACCATTTACTCAACCTCAAGTTGTTGTTCCAAACCTGTATGAGTTTCTTTCTTGTGTGGAGAAGAGAAAAAAAAAAAATCAACTGTTTAATTAGCCTATACCCACATTTTTCAAAATATTCGCGTTCACCTTTCACACAAGAAACTCATACAGGTTTGGAACAACAACTTGAGGGTGAGTAAATGACAGAATTTTAATTTTGGGATGAACGATCTTCTTAAATAGAAATTAGGAAACCCATTCTTCAGCACACATCACGTTAGGACAAGAGATGGCACTGTTCGACTGTTTCAATAAGGCTCCTCAGGATTCAAAACGCTATTGCTAATGAGCTGTAGATGGCGCAACATGCTATAGAATGGTAAACGTTTAACTTTCATATTCAGTTATTACTTGAAAGACGGTTACCGCTAGTTAAGCATAAAATTAATGTGCACACAAACGATATTTTAATAATTATGTGGTCACTCATATGATCTGACAATTAAAGGAAATAGAACTCATTTTGGTAGTCCACACCACAAACACTAGACGACAGCGGTGACTCACTGAGGGCAGCTTACTTTAGAAATCTTCCACTTCTCTGTAACATTTCGCACATTGACGAGGTGGTATTTTAAAGGAAGTGACTCAGACTGAATTTCCAAAAGTTTGCCCGTCTCCTCATTATAACAGCTTATGACATAAGACACAGCAATCACAATAACGCTGATCTCACCTCTCAACATATCCTTTCTACAGATAAGACAATGTAGGAGTCAGACTTGACTTGAACAGAAAGTTAAATGTATAATTCACTGTATATATTTACATATACAGTGTTGCCATCTGAGTTCAGCCCTTTGACAAGGTTTGCTGTGATAAGTACATTTAAATGTAAAAACCACAGTGTGATAAATTCAACATACTGCAACTAAAATTATTCAAGAAATCAGTGTATAAATAAGTTATTTTATTTAAATAGTCTGGTGTGAAAAACTACACCAATACTGTACATTTTAGAAGTGCATGTTTCCTCAGCAGATGAAACATTTAATATTAGCCTTCACACAGAAAACAGTCATTTTGTTGGATGGACAAAATATAAGTAGCTGGAAACGTAAACCGTTACTGGTCTAATAAATGTCAAGATTATAAAGTTTACCCAAAAACCAACAACAAGTGTGCTCAACTTTTGTTGAGAAATACATGAAATACAATGCCAGGACCAATCATGAGCTTCATTGACTTCCTTTCATAATTTTCTTTTGTGGTAAATTCTTCAATGCAGCAACTTCATACATAAATACAGCAAAATACCATTCACTACCTATCCATGTACAACCAGTGTCCTGCATTTTGACACCAGACGGCAAGGCAGTGGCATTTCTACCCTTGTAACAGATGAAAATGAAACTGCAAGTGCCATTCTTAAAAAAACAAACAAAAAAACCAACAACATTGAATCGTCACATCTGAATGAAAAAGAAAGCAACAGAGAACAAACCGTATGGATTAATCTTCTCACAAAGACTAGAATTCTAACCCCTGTGCCCAGTCCTTAACAATTGTCACTATATTAGTTCCACAAGTAGTTTTGATCATCACACTTCTCATTGCTGTAAAACATATGGCATAGTCCTTGACTTAGCTTATAAAACGATCCAATAAATGTTGACAGCTCTTTTCATTATCTGGTATTCAGGTGAGCCTTGTAGCTAATACTAGTCATTTCAGTTGTCATTTTTCAGCAATATCTGAATTTATACTGTTGGTGAATAATGTCTTAAAAAGGAAACCTTTACCAAATTTACCAATTACGGGGTAATTAAAATAAAGCACAAGACCAGCTTATACTCAGGATACACAGTTCATCCTATTCCTTCATAAAAGGATGTTGTACACACTAAATTTAACATACAGTAAGGAAATGGCACAAAAAAACAAACAAAAAGGACCTAACTGCAATTATTCTGTGGTCTTCATTTCTTAATTTTCAAATATTAAAGAATCCACTTTTAACAGAGTTCCAGCAGTGGAAAAAACAATTATTTTTGTTTTTCTTTGCGTGTAGTCCGAGGACAAACTGTCCAACCCCTAAACAGACCAGTAATTCATAACACTGAAGAATCAGTTCAGTCAAACAGCATATCGGTTTATATCCAGTCTTCCTTATTTCCACTTTAAACAAGGGAACAATTTCAGATTCCAACTGCTCAATCCCTAATAAATCACTAAGAGTCTGACTCTTTAAAAAACCTCTCAAACTTGTCCAAGTACCCTGGCCGATGAGGGAGGAGGAAGTAATGTGTACTGCTCACTTTCTTCCCATCTTCCATGATGGGAAGAATACAGGGGCTGCGAGGAGCCGGCAAGCCCTCACAGCTCGGCTTGTGTTGAGCCTTACTGACATACTCCGGATAGGGGGCAAAGCTCTGAGTAGGAGGCATTACCCCATTGACGTAAATCGGGAGACTTTTTGGACTAATGGCACGTGGTATGACCTGAGGAATGGGCTCCCTGGGTGGAACTTTAGGAGGTTTGTCCGTATCAAAGTCATCGGCTGATGGCCGCCTGCTGTCTGTGCTCTCACTGAGGCGAGCGCGGATTGGAACGCGAGGTGGGACTTCGGGTTTCTCCTGTGGGTTGCTGTGGGCAGAATGGTGAAAGCTGGTTGGTCTGAAGTTGGTGACCTTGAAAGATCCAGCAGGGCCGGAATGGGAGCGATGTAGCCGGCGCTGGGGACTGTCTTGATTCTGCGTTACCGCCTGCTCCCACTCAGGCTTTACCCCACAAAGTCTCTGATGTTCTTGAAGCCCTTCATAATACGCAAAGTTTATCTGACCGTTTCGACGAAAACTACGCCTCCCTGGCAAGCCGTACTGGAAGGATGAGATTTTAGGCACCAGACACTGGCTCTCTGAGGTGCTGGAGAAAAACTCTACCTCATTGTCTTCTGCTTCATCAGAGGACAGGTCGCCTATGTCCGGGAGGGGTGGGAGGGGCTTAATCGGTCTCCTGGGCGAACAAGGGGGTATGTGCTCATAAACGGACAATTTTTGTAAGGACGGAACCACCTGGTCTCCTTCAAGTGGGTGGCACTGGGAGGAAAACAGCAGCTGTGTAGGATTTGGAGTCTTGGGAGACAGACACTGAGGAGAACAGGAGCCAGACGCCCTTCCTATGAAGTAACAATACAGAAGAGAAAATAAGGATTTATGCACGGACCATCTACTGTATGACATACGCAATGGCGTCATAAACCTCATTTAAGTTGTTATTTTTCAATGGCTTTTCTATTGAGATGGATGTATCTCAAGCCTCAACATAGGGAGTTTATCAAAGGATTTGCTTATCAGACATTCATACAACTTCCTATAACCTTCTGCGCTTCCTGAGAAACATCCGCAACATGCTCCAAGAACAGAGGGTGACCAGACTGATATAGCTGATATAATTCAATATCAAGCACACACTCACTTTCAAAGCCCATGTTTGCAGAGGTTTGCTGATACATTCTCAAGCTGTGATCCATGGACTCCGAACCAAATGCAAAAAACAGCCTGCAAAACACAAAAAATGGAAAGCGTCAAAATCTGGTGATTAGAGAAGATCTCTCATAATACACAAGTCGGTTGAGCTGAGGACTGCGTTCATACTCACTTATCCATGGTGTCGTGGTCATGGTGTTGATCCCAGTATGGTTGGGCTGTGGCCATAATGTTTAAGAGAGTGGAGGCTAGTTCAAGCCTGTGGGGGTCTCCACTATTCTTGATTCTGCAGAACTCATAATCCAGCCATGGGTAAACGAGACGGGACTTTTACGCTCCACTTTTCTGACAGCAATAGGAAAACCTACATGGGGGGAGGGAGGGTAATTAGGCAATTTTAAATTATAGGTCATCTTAAAATTATTATTGTTAATGCAACAGTTTTTGGTGAGAAAAAAAATAGAAACAAAAATAATTAGACCATTAAAACTAAAAGTTAAAAAGTAAAAATTGTCATTGTCCCACACAATAAAAATTAAGATATAGCATACATAACCGTTCAAAAGATTGGAGTCAGTAGGACTGCACTGACTTGAGCAAAAGGAATCAATAAAATCGATTTCAAATAATTGTTCTTTTGAACTTGTATGAACTTTTCTTTTGGACATCTATGTAAAAGGTTCTGGGAAGAAATGTATCAGTTTCCACAAAAATATTAAGCAGCACAACGGTTTTCAACATTGACAAAAGAAATAATAAAAATAAATAAAATAAAGAAAGAGAAAAAGGAAGAGATTCTTGAGCATCAAATCAGCATATTAAAATGATTTCTGAAGGATCAAGTGAATGAAGACTGGCGTAATGATGCTGAAAATTCAGCTTTGCCATCACAGAAATAAATTACATTTTAAAATATTTTATTAAAATATACTTAGGAGACCACTTAACATTGACTTGGGAGCAAAACATTTCTTGGGAGAAATACATTGTCTTGTAAAAGCCACATGTGCCTTTAGATGAATATGCAGTTTTTCCATTGTTACATGAGCAGGCAGATATAACAAACAGCTCAGCTATGAATCTGCGGTGATGCAACAGTTCTTTAAGACATTAGACCAAAACACAATAAAGCATCTGTGCTGGAAAACAAAACCATTCAGTGAGAAATGTGCTGGAATGCTTGGGCACAAGTCAGAATGTAATCAATGAAATACCCATGCAGGCTACATTATGCAACTTATCACATGCTCAGCCTCTGCTTTTCCTCAGTCAGAACCGTGAAAGGCAGAAATAAACAATCGTCAATTCTCCCAGTAAAGACCTCCATGCAGATGTGACGCTAAAGCATAAATGGTTCTTTGTACGTTTGCGTTGGGGTGAGTGCCTGTGCATTTTCAACATCAGGCAGCTCTTATCCGGGAGGTTAAAGCCCTGCCATAAAGGCTTGAAAGAGGTGTAAGGTAGGACGTCACCAGCAGGGCCTGGGAGAGGAGCCAGAGGACGCACTGATCCACTACTCAGAGGAACAGCATCAACATGCCAAATAGTACAGTGGTGCAAATGACATCTTAAACTAACACTACAGAAGGACTCAAAATTAAGCTTTCACATCAGGTCCTATTTGGACAGAACTAGTTTTTTCCTGAGGAGATATATTTATGTTTTGCTGTCTGTATTGATTTTTCCTTTCACAAAGTTGGTTTAATAAAGTAAATAAATATTAGTGCTGGGGAAAAATTAAATCGCATCCTAAATAAAAGTTTGTGTTTACATAATATATGTGTGTGTATTGTGTATAATTATTATGTATGCATGTATGCATGCATGCATGCATGTAATATATATATATATAAAATATATTTTTATTTTTGCATACCGGTTCAATTTCTCATTAATGCAATTATCTAATCAACCAATCACATGGCAGTTGCTTCAATGCATTTAGGGGTGTGGTCCTGGTCAAGACAATCTCCTGAACTCCAAACTGAATGTCAGAATGGGAAAGAAAGATGATTTAAGCAATTCTGAGCGTGGCATGGTTGTTGGTGCCAGACGGGCCGAGTCTGAGTACTTCACAAACTGCTCAGTTACTGGGATTTTCATGCACAACCATTTCTAGGGTTTACAAAGAATGGTGTGAAAAGGGAAAAACATCCAGTATGCGGCAGTCCTGTGGGAGAAAATGCCTTGTTGATGCTAGAGGTCAGAGGAGAAGGGTTGACTGATTCAAGCTGATAGAAGAGCAACTTTGACTGAAATAACCACTCGTTACAACCGAGGTATGCAGCAAAGCATTTGTGAAGCCACAACACGCACAACGTTGAGGCGGATGGGCTACAACAGCAGAAGACCCCACCGGGTACCACTCATCTCCACTACAAATAGGAAAAAGAGGCTACAATTTGCACGGGCTCACCAAAATTGGGCAGTTGAAGACTGAAAAAATGTTGCCTGGTCTGAGGAGTCTCGATTTCTGTTGAGACATTCAGATGGTAGAGTCAGAATTTGGCGTAAACAGAATGAGAACATGGATCCATCATGCCTTGTTACCACTGTGCAGGCTGCTGGTGGTGGTGTAATGGTGTGGGAGATGTTTTCTTGGCAAACTTTAGGCCCCTTAGTGCCAATTGGGCATCGTTTAAATGCCACGGCCTACCTGAGCATTGTTTCTGACCATGTCCATCCCTTTATGACCACCATGTACCCATTCTCTGATGGCTACTTCCAGCAGGATAATGCACCATGTCACAAAGCTCGAATAATTTCAAATTGGTTTCTTGAACATGACAATGAGTTCACTGTACTAAAATGGCCCCCACAGTCACCAGATCTCAACCCAATAGAGCATCTTTGGGATGTGGTGGAACGGAAGCTTCGTGCCCTGGATGTGCATCCCACAAATCTCCATCAACTGCAAGATGCTACATTTCTAAAGAATGCTTTCAGCACCTTGTTGAATCAATGCCACGTAGAATTAAGGCAGTTCTGAAGGCGAAAGGGGGTCAAACACAGTATTAGTATGGTGTTCCTAATATACATGTTTCAAGCATGCTCATCTTTTAGAACAATTTTCCTTAGTATATATTTTTTTCTCTCTTCTAACTAGTATAGCTACTATATCCATGCTGATTCTTCCATGCTGAACAATGGCATTCTTGCTGGTGTTTGCATAGACATTTTTTCCACTCAATTATAATGATACATCACCTTACCTCACCTTAATAGATTCTTTCCATTAATTATGTAATTACATAATAATATATGCAATAATATATCATTAACGCCCTTAAGACAACACTCCCACTTGAGTAATTAATAACTAAAGAGATCCCAATCGGCCAACATGACAGGCTATAAACAATAAAGATGAACACCTACGGGAAGAATTGAAGAAAAAAAAACATATGGGCCTGCAGAAAAGCAGAATCATCTGGAGCACGAGGTTGTCAGGCGCCCTCGCCAACAGATGAATTACTACAGAAGACGTGCAAGAGTTCAGACATCTGTAGTAAATGATAAACTAGATTACTACTACACGGGACAGATCGTACTCCACTTGTTGTGGTCTTGTAAACAGTTCTCTGGAGTGACGCAGGGCCGCTTGTAAAGTACAAAATTGCAGTGCGAATATAAAGATCATTCTGATATATGGACAGGTTTTCTACATTTGTTTCAACACACCCATTGACAAACCCTTTCTGACTCAGGTGCGACTCATCTCATAACCCAGTCCAAAGAACAACCATTGGCCTATAAGGAGTTGCACATACAGTGTGAATTGCACGTAATAATTTCACATTCTCTGAATCGTGTAAAAGAAAAAAAGAAAAAAAGATAAGAAACTTCAAAATACTTACTACTTACCCGTTAAATGTTTCGTAGGGCTGTGTTTATCGATGCTCTCTCGCTTATATCCAGTATAACCAGCCCGAGTGCTGTTAGTAATCCCGGCGTATCTTCATAAAGCATTCACAACAAATTATTAAACAAAACGCACGTGTATTAAAAGATGCTGCCGCTCAACTTCTCGCTTTCATCATGGAAAGCTGCGATCTGAAAACTATTTATAAGGACCGGTCACGTCAGACCGTAGGCGCCGCCCACTGTCTTAAAGGCGCCGTTTAGTGCGACCTTATAGGGCTTGTGATATGCAACACCTTTGGTTCAGATATGTAAGTTATTTAACATGCAGAAATATTTCCTACATTGAAAAATTACTATAAAACCAATTCCAGTCTTGCATGATAATAACATAAACGCTATAAAGACTTAGCAATGAAGTAGCCTAATATTCACATGTTGCATGTTGTGGCTCAGTGTTACCATGTCTATTTATCATAATCGATTTTGAGCTTGTTTGTTTCATAAAGCCCAAATATGGGCAGTAGGGTTGCCTTTTTTTGTGGGATTATTTCCAGAATGCAATTGCGTAACACAAAACAACCATTCGGTGTGAAATTTCAGATTTTTTTTTCAGAATTTCTTTTTTGTTGTTAAAATGCTAAATTTGGTATTACATTGGGGGTGGAAATTAATATGAACATACTTGGTGGTGACAACCCAATGCACAGGACAATGGTGACACCAGAATAATAAAAAAAAAAAATATATATATATATATATATATATATATATATATATATATATATATATATATATATATATATATATATATATATATATATATATATATAATTTTATTTTAGACGAATATGCTTGCACTCTGTCACTGACTAGATATATTTAAAATATTGTAGGCCACTTTTTACTGTTAAAATAAGACATTTGGCATTATCAGGACACACAGATATTCCCCATTGCATTATTATACATTATATAGACTAAAACTGTAAACTTTTTTTTCTCGCAGTCATTTTCATTTTGGGTTAACTATACACAATATATATTGTCACTATCCACGAAACATATTGTTGCATTTTTGTATTGTGATGTATTGTTACTCCCCTAATATTAAAGATGAATTGTAAGATTTTTGTGCAGATCAATTCTTCAAAATTGATCTTCATGTGAGAGATAGTCATTGATGGAACAGTGCAACTTTAAATTGCAACTGTGTCGTAAACATTTATTTCCAGGAAGATGCAATTATTCACATAAATCAGATTAATCATATTAAGAAATGTAAGGTATGCAAACACTGGGGTCACTTTTGGTAAGGTAACTTGCTTTTTTTGTGATTATTTTGTCAGGCCATGTCGCTTGTATTTCTAGAAAGATCTGGCAACACTTCAAATTCAAACTACTGTAAGGATGTTTCTTTAAACTTTCCCCATACACTGGCTGCAATAGGGAGGTACACGTGGGCATGTCTAGCTGTCATAGCATGTGGGCGTAAAGAGTGGGAGTGTGAGGGTGGAACTTTCTGTGGAGGTTGCATGTTTCCGCTGGATCTTTCTTCCATATGGAGAAGATGTGTGGTTTTGAATCACTGCTCTAGAACGCAAACAACTCTGAGTCTGAGGCTAATACAGAAAACGTGCGATGAATCACGTCTGCTCAAGTCACAGAAGAAGGCTTTACATAACCCATTAATAAGATTGAATAAAACATTCAGACTCAGACATACATATATTTACTCTGAAGGGTGAATAAATAAATCATTCTGACAGATCATGCATGGGAAACAGAGTCACAATCACACTGCTAAGAAATACAGCATGCTAACTTAACAGATGAATGTTTGAACTATAAATCATACCCCCCCCCCAGTTGAAAGAGGCTGGAGCCACAGGGGGACTGAACTCCCAGGGAGAGGGTCAACTCATTTCCTGTCCCTGTCCCACACAGCTGCTGGTGTCATGCATCCCATGTGAACAGTGTCCTTAGATAACTATATCAAAGTTGACCCACAATTCCTCTAGGAAGATTTCTGTATAATAATATCATTGTTTACAGACAATTTTTTTTATATTATATTATATTATATCAACGATTACATCATTCATCATTGCCTTTTTGTGGTAGGAGGTTTATAAATATTTAAATAAGGAAGGTGACAGGAAAAAAAAAAACTTTAGAAATAATATTCTAAAATATAAATCTAAAAATATATTCAACCTTCTGCTGTTTCATTGTATGTGACGACATTTTTTTCTTTTGTGTTTTTAATTCTACACTGTAAATTAGTTTGAGTATAGGACAAACTTAAATTAAACAGTAGCACTTTCTTTTTCTTTCAAGTTCACAGAACTGATATAAGTAAACTGAACTGTTTCATTGTTTTGAGTTTTATGAAATAATTTAATTTAGACGAACTTAAGTTTAACTGAAACTGGGCTGGGATTTCTATTTCCCAGCATGCTTTGCCCATGGCACTAATGCTGAGTAAATGCTAAAATTAAGTGTTATATTATGTTTTTGTGCAAGATTAATGTTAAGTGGGAGATTTAGTAGTGATTCATGATTTGTTATGCTAATGTAGAAGAGTTTCTGTTAATGTGGGTTTTTGGAGAGTTACCATCATGGTGACAAGTAACAAGTGGTGAATATATTTCCACTTGGTTTGAAAGCAAGTTAAAAGCATTATATGGTGCGTTCAAGTCATGTCATAAAGATCGTATTTATTTTTGGGAAGCCCCGATCTGTACGAGTTGGGAGCTTGTCAGTGAAAAACATGGCGGAATCAATGGATGAATAGTCTGTAGTTGAATATACAGGTGCTGGTCATATAATTAGAATATCATCAAAAAGTTGATTTATTTCACTAATTCCATTCAAAAAGTGAAACTTGTATATTATATTCATTCATTACACACAGACTGATATATTTCAAATGTTTATTTCTTTAATTTTGATGACTATAACTGACAACTAAGAAAAATCCCAAATTCAGTATCTCAGAAAATTAGTATATTACTTAAGACCAATACAAAGAAAGGATTTTTAGAAATCTTGGCCAACTGAAAAGTATGAACATGAAACATGAGTATGTACAGCACTGAAACTGTGCAAAATGAAATCTGCATCTGCATAAAGTTGGTCAGCAGCAGGAAGCATGAAGTGCTCTAAAACTTCCTGGTATACGGCTGCGTTGACCTTGGACCTCAGAAAACACAGTGGACGAACACCAGCAGATGACATGGCACCCAAACCATCACTGACTGTGGAAACTTTACACTGGACCTCAAGCAACGTGGATTGTGTGCCTCTCCTCTCTTCCCCAGACTCTGGGACCTGATTTACTTTCATCAGAGAACATAACTTTGGAGCACTCAGCAGCAGTCCGGTCCTTTATGTCTTTAGCCCAGGTGAGACGCTTCTGACGCTGTTTGTTGTTCAAGAGTGGCTTGACTCAAGGAATGCGACAGCTGAAACCCATGTCTTGCATACGTCTGTGCATAGTGGTTCTTGAAGCACTGACTCCAGCTGCAGTCCACTCTTTGTGAATCTCCCCCCACATTTTTGAATGGGTTTTGTTTCACAATTCTCTCCAGGGTGCGGTTATCCCTATTGCTTGTACACTTTTTTTCTACCACATCTTTTCCTTCCCTTCGCCTCTCTATTAATGCGCTTGGACACAGAGCTCTGTGAACAGCCAGCCTCTTTTGCAATGACCTTTTGTGTCTTGCCCTCCTTTTGCAAGGTGTCAATGGTCGTCTTTTGGACAACTGTCAGGTCAGCAGTCTTCCCCATGATTGTGTAGCCTACAGAACTAGACTGAGAGACCATTTAAAGGCCTTTGCAGGTGTTTTGAGTTCATCAGCTGATCAGAATGTGGCACCAGGTGTCTTCAATATTCAACCTTTTCAACCTTTTTCCACAATATTCTAATTTTTCTTGAACGCACATGATGTCATAAACACTACTTCTCACCTCTTAAATACGAACATGCCAGGAGGACTTGAACGCACTAATATTGGTGCACTCATTCAGCAAGTGCTATACCATGTTAATGTTAACATGTTAGCAAATTAGCAAGTTAACATTTTCCGAATTAGCCTGCTGCTTACTTTGAGGTTACATGAAAATGTTAAGGTAAATGTATGGATTAGTGTACTCAAACATTTCAAGTTAAGAACAATTAAAATGTATAAGTACAAAATATAAATCCACCAGTGCTGCTTATTTAAACTTTGAATTTCTTAAAAATTTTGAGTCAACTGATTCAGGTTGTGTATTTGAACACAAAGATGTTTGAACATCAGTGAATGTTTTTAAATTCTCTGATCGAGAACTGCTCAACCAATGTGATCGTAAAAGTGACACACAAGCTCTCTCTATATATCTAAATAAACAGGAAATGATTGTGGTTTTATTGATCAGGAAGGAGTGAACTAAAAAAAGCAGTTTGCCAGGTCATCTTAGGTAAATGGAAGCCCTACTTAAAAAGTTTGTTCCACATTATTAAGCAATTCACAGATCTCATGCAACATGGGGAGGAAGAAAGATCTTTCTGAAGATGAAAAGTATGAAATGGTGCAATGTCTTGCAAAAGGCATGGAAACAACTATTTTGCCAAAACTGAATAGATATTGTTAAACTGTCAAAAGTGATTTAGAGCAAAGAACTCTGTCAGATATAAAGGCTTATTAAGGGAAGTTTCTGTTAAACAAATAAAAAGCCACTGTTGAGCAGCAAACAGGTATTTGGAGCTGCCGGTGTCTCTGGAGTCTCAAGAATCTCTCCATGCAGGCTGGCGGTTGTGCGGAAAGTTGCATTTCAGCCACCTCTAAGCAAAGCTCACAAAGAGAAACGTTTACAGTGGGTGTAGAAATAGGACTCATTTTTAAATAGTTGTATTCACTGACGAATGCTGTGCTGCAATGGATGGTCCAGGTGAATGGATTTCTGGATGGTTTGTGAGTGGCCAACCCATTCCAACAAGACTGTGACGTCAGCAAGGAGGTTGCGGGTGATGATTTGGGCTGGAATGAGATGGAAGGCCCCTTCAGGATCTCAAAATACAGTATGTGGTGGTCATAACTGACCATTTTATGCTATGGTATAAAAAGAAGGATTGTGCAAGGCAACTCACTATCCTTTGATGATCCAAACAAACAAAACACACACACACACACACACACACACACACGCACACACACAAAAAACGCTACAGCAATATAACACGGTTTCAAAATTAATTTCAAAACCCAAATACAATTAATTTGTTTGACAGAAACTTTCCTTAACCCTTAGAACTGCAAGAATGTTTAGCCATTATCATTGGCGATCATTATTACATATTTGGGTCTTTAGGTACCCGGATCTATAGCTATCTAACATGGATGGATCTTTACCTGTTGCAATAACATTAAACTCTCCTGATATTAGAGTAACAATTACAGAAGAATAAAATAAAACATATTTTGATACCTTTTTGGAAATTGGAAGGGTTCAGTTTGAGCAGATGTTTTGTACCATCATCACTGTCCTCGTCAGAGCTCATTTCCCAGTACATTCAGCCTCTGGCTCATATTCGCCATCTCAAACATATTCTCAAAATTTTGATCGCTGACAGCTTCTTCACCAGATCCACCATCAAGTCACAGTTACACTAATATTTGATTGTGTTCAGTACTTACTCTGAAGTATCGCTGAGCCATTTCATGTTTTGCTGATGATTCTTCTCTTCCTCTTTTTTTTTCTGCCTGCGGTAACTATGAGTGAACTGTCACTTCATTACTGTGTATCAGACATTGCCATATTGTGGAATAAAGATGAATTACACTTATTCAGTCATCAAAGATTAAATTACTGTTGTGCAGAAAAAAAATATTCTTACACTGTCTGTTACACATCTCGGGTCACTAGCGACCCTATACAATTTTTTACAAAAAAATGGGAAAACTGATATACTTTTATATATATATTTTTTGTTATATTGTTTATAAAGAATTGATTAATGAATACTAAGTAAGAATGTTGATGTCTAACTTTAAAAAATTAATGAGGAGAAGGGTAGTGAATGATGTCCCGGGTCACTAAAGACCCGATGTATGCGTTAAAGGGTTAATAAGCCTTTATTTGACCGGGTTCTGCTGTGCTCTAAATCACTCCCAAACCTTTTGACAGTTGACAATCTCTATTCAGTTTTCTTCCTGCCCATATTGCGCTGTGACTTGCTTAAAAATGTGTAACAACCTCTTTAAGTAGGGTTTCCATTTACCTAAGAAGACCTGGCAAAAAATGTAACAACCCTGTCTGAGATTGCTACCAGTTATTTAAAAAGATATGAAAAATAAAACAAACAAACCGCTTATTAAGCTTAATGTAAGCTTATAAATCTGCACTCGCATAATATAACCTTGCTAACAATTGTGAGCATATCCAACACATAGTCTTGAGATTTAACCAACTTCCTGTGAAAGTCATGAACAATAGGCACCCCGTGGGCCTTCTAACAACCTCAAAATCAGCCTTGAGAAATAGCTAAATATTGGGCCTTTCTGGGAATGAGCTGTGGGTGTGTGGTCAAAATGAAGTGCTCCCAGGTAGGCGAACACAGTGCAGAGCAATATCTGAAAACCACAAATGGTTTCTACAGGAACACTATATTTGAATGCTATCTCCTGATGCAAAATACCAAATGTAGCCACATGCTTATTTGAAGCACATTTCATACATTTGGCGTACACGGAGGAATTACATGCAGTAAACTGCAAGGCAAATGTTTTACAAGGATGACTGCTTTCGGTGCATGTTTTGTCGATTCACAGAGAGCTTCCCTTGACGTACACATACATCTTTTCACCCTCTGTCCTCGATGTTCCGGCTGAGTTCTCCACAACACGAATGATGGCAGATTGAGAATCCTTTGCATGCTCTCTAGAGAGCAATAGAGAAAGGAACAGCCCAGTGACTGATAGCATTTCCTCTGTCTTGATTACGTGCTCCAGAGATACTCTTTATCTCTTAAGAGCAATAAAGGAAAACAACTGAATGGAAATGACATTATAGCATGGGAGGAAAAATATTTTTTTTTTATTGTTGTTGTCTTCTGTTAATGTTTTAGTTGTTGATTGCAAAATACATTGTTTGGTAGTCTGTCAAATATACCATCACCTTTTTTTAACCCCTTTTACTTGATTGACTTGAGTTAGTTTAGGTGGAGGAACCTGACAGGGCTGTTGAGTAGCTTTCTCTCTTGTTGTTTTAATGGGTCATGGTGGCTCAGATCACCCACTGCATTTTTTCTTATGAGTAAGTCTCTTTGTAACCAAGTGCACCATGCAGTGAGCTTCACTCGAAAGGCGGGTCATGCAAACACACTGGCTGCCCCTGTCACTCCATAGCACCAATGTACTGCTACATGTCAGTGTATGGACACACTCACACAATGTACAGAAACTAGTGAAAGGCGGAAAAATAACCGAGAAATTCAAGGATGCTGTTAGATGGATCCACAGTTTCCTACTCAGCATCTGAACATGACTAGAGCCTTATTGTTATACATAACCATTCAAAAGTTTGGAGTAAGAATTTTTTTAAATAAATTAAATCAGAAAAGATGCATTAAGTTGATCAAAAGTGACAGTAAAGACATTTACAATGTCACAAAAGATTTAGAATTAAAATAAATGCTGTTATTTTGAACGGTCCATTCATTGAAGAATCCTGAAAAATGTATAATAATAAGAAATGTTTCCTGAGCAGCAAATCATCATATCAATGATTTCTGAAGGATCATGAAGCTGAAAATTCAGTTTTGCCATCACAGGAACAAAACAGATTTTAAAATAGTGAAATTGAAAAAGAGTAATTTTAAATTCTAATAATATTTAGCCGTATTACTGATTTTAATGTATTCGATCAAACAAATGCAGCCTACAAGAGACAAAATTGTCAGAAATGTACTAATCCCAAACATTTGCACAGTAGATACATCCCATATTATATACAGTTGATTTTTAATTCATTCTCGTTTAAATAACTTGAAATGTTAAACACATGTATTATGACAATAAAATGAACAAGGATCAATGTTGTAAAAGTGTTACTTTGTTGTTCTTTCATGCATGACTTCATGCACCACTTTCAGGATATGTTGTAAGACAAATGGTACCAAATTTGGACATTTAAATAGTCCCAAAGGTTGATTTAGAAATATTTGCATTTCATCATGTTCTGTGTATTGAACAAAGGTTGTTGGGATGTGTCAGGCTGCCGTATGCAAACCACACAAAACTCCAACGTCTAACAAAAAGCATCTTGTTAGCACTTAAAAACGCATTGTTAGGCTTTTAATATTCCATGAAAAGGAAGTTTAAGTCTACACAGGAGTTTCTTCAATGAATGAGCAGGTTGACTTGAGAGGAGGATCAATTTCCTATGTCTCTGAGTCACTTGAATGTGACCTTGAGCAGCGAGAGCAGCTGCGAGGACAGTAAGTGCGGCACTATCAACCATGACAAGCAGGACCAAAGAGCAAACGGAAGTATAGATGTGTATTTTTATACCAAAGCAGCTGCTCACACAAAAAAAGTGGTTGTATTATAGAGATAACAAAAACATGAGGCAAAATGCTTATCTATTGCCCCTTTCATTAAAGTACTTTAGCTTACAAAAAAAAAATCACAACGGCCACTCTCAAGAGGAGTCTGGGACAAACACACACACAAACACTGAGCTCCAGTCACAGGAATACAAGGGCATCCATTCTCAAGTCACGCACACTTTCCCAGGATGCTAAGGGAACCGAGACAAAGAGAGTCATTTAATTGAATAAGTGTGCTAGGAAGTAGCAAATGATTTGAGGACAAAAAACAAATGATTTCATGGTAACAGAAACTATGAAAGGCCATTTAAGCTGGATCGTAGAAAAGAAAGAGGTAATTACTGCTGTTTGCCTGGGATACGGCAATAGAAGGACAGGTCACTCAATTACCCATGGTTCCAGGCAACAGAGAGGCCATGAGGTTTGCTCACCCAGAGGGGAGGCTTCCGCAGTGCATTGTAAAGAAAAGACCAGCACATTAATCTCCTCCAAAAGAGCCTTTTTTCTTTAGGCTGAGCTCCAGAGACTCAGACTCAGAGAGGAATACAAAAGAGGCAGCTCTAGAGGAATAAGAAGAGAGAACAAACTTCCTTGGATCATTTACAAGGAATTTGGTTACTTGGGGCATGTGTTTTGACTGCTAAAAAGCACTCGTTTTATAGTGTAAAACATTGAAATTAATGTTGTGTTTTTAAGGACATTTACATTAGTACCAAGGCATCATTTAAAAATGTGCACATAAAATAAAAATAAATGAATAAAAATGAGCAACCACAGAAAACATTAAAATGACCTGATACATCGTCACCCTTCATGACCAGTGCGGAGCAACAACTCTGATGTTGTTCTGATGTTGAAAAGGCAGAAATAATAAGAAACGCACAGCCTACTCTTTGTGTTTAAGTATTTACACTGCTGTTCAAAAAGTTGGTGTCAGTAAGATTTTTTTTTTAAAGGAAATTAATACTTTTATTCATCAAGGACGCATTAAATTGATCAAGTGGCAGTAAAGGCAAAAGTGGTAAAACAAGGTACGAAATATTTCGGTAACATTTTTAGGGTCCAATTCTCAATATTAACTGTTAGCATGCATATTACTATAGTAGGATATTGGCTGTTTATTAGCACATATGAATGCCTTATTCTGCATGACTATATTCTACATCCCTTAATACTACCCAATACCTAAACTTAACAACTACCTTAATAACTATTAAAGGGTTAGTTCCCCCAAAGATGAAACTTCTGTCATTAATTCCTCACCCTCATGTTGTTCCAAACCCATGAGACCTTCATTCATCTTCGGAACACAAATGAAGATATTTTGATGAAAAAACAGAGCTCTCTGACCCCCCTAATAGACAGTAACGTCAAGGTCCAGAAAGTTAATTCCTTAATGTTATGAAGCCACGGGAATACTTTGTGTGCGCAACCCCGAGAAGAAATAGTTGAATAAGGTCATTATTTTTGTTTGTTTTTTTGCACCCAAAAAGTATTTTTGTCGCTTCATAACATTAAGGTTGAACCACTGGAGTCACATGGACTATTTTAATGTCTTTAGTACCTTTCTGGACTTTGACATTGTTGTCTATAGCAGGGGTTTTCAAACTGGGGACCCCCAGGGGTCCTCCAGAAGGTTCTAAGGGGTCCCCAGAAAATTTCAGAGAATAAAAAGCAAAAATGGATAAAGAAACATTCTAACTGTTTCAGTTCTAAATGTTTCTTGCCGTATACATACTTTCCAGAATTGTATACGTTTGCTTTGTATCTTTCTAGTGAGTTTCTCTCACTATAGTCCCCTTTATCTTGCTCACTGGCAGTATTCGTGAGCTGCTTACATACATTTATTGTGAAAGTTGCTTATACAAATAATGTTTCATTAAAATTGCTCTTCTTCAGGTTTACACATCCAACATTATGTATATAGCCAATTTAAGTTTGGATGTTGTATTTATAACGTCACACTTACTATTTACCTAACAGTTTAAATGTTTTTTTCCATACATAAAAAAATATATAGATGGATTTTAGGATGGGGGTTCCTCATAAAACCTTCA
This sequence comes from Paracanthobrama guichenoti, assembly GCA_018749465.1. Classification (NCBI taxonomy): domain Eukaryota; kingdom Metazoa; phylum Chordata; class Actinopteri; order Cypriniformes; family Gobionidae; genus Paracanthobrama; species Paracanthobrama guichenoti. Next base: position 25,792,474 of record CM031965.1, on the reverse strand, counting down.
TCATATTTGGGGGTCCTTGGCATCGTGAAGTTTGAAAACCCCTGGTCTACAGAGGGATCAGAAAGCTCTGATCATCAAAAATATCTCAATTTGTGTTCCAAAGATGAACGAAGGTCTAGAGTATTTAACTGGTTAATAGTTAGTTAATAGTGAGAACTGGATCTTAAGTTTGACTGAGATTTCTATTTCAAATAACACTGTTCTTTTGAACTTTCTATTCATCAAATAATCCTGAAAAAATACAGCTTCCTCAAAAATATTAAACGGTTCAACTGTTTTCAACATAATAATAGGAAATGTTTCTTCAGCATGTTAGAATGATTTCTGAAGGATCATGTGACACTGAAGACTGGAGTAATGATGCTGAAAATACAGCTTTGATCACAGGAATGCATTACATTTTGAAATATATTAAAATAAATAGAAAACCGTTCTTTTAAATTCTAATAATGTTTCAGAATATTATTGTTTTTACTGTATTTTTGATCAAATAAAGGCAGCATTGGTGAGCATGAGACTTTTTTTTACTTAAAAAAAAAAAAAAAATCATAACGACAAAATTGTATAGCGTTTATGGCTTCATCCTTACTAAAGGCCAGAAGAGATTAATAAAGTGAGAGGGAGTGACTAGTCATGTGTGGAAAGGAGTATCCGGTTGTAAATACGGAAGCGGTCTGTCTATGTAGTCCTACATATTTCCTCTGAGGTCCCAGCCAGGAACATGTTTTGGAATCTGGGAGGCTGCTGCTGCCTCCACGTTTTTCAGCCAACACTCACTTCACAAGCTACATCCTGTGACTCACCATATCAGAGTCATGTTGAACAGAAACATTAGTTCCTGGCCTGGCTTTTTCCTGATTCCATCAGTGTGACCTACATACATCAAAAGAAGGGATTTTGAGTGTCATTCAGAGACTTTCAGGATGCCACTCAAAGATTTAGGCCATGTGCACTTATAGAGTTCTTCTTTACTTGGACTTCCTGTGGCTTATAGTTTGCCATACTTAACTCCCACTAACCAGTTATTCAGAAAACACACATTGCTTCCCTGAACGGACCACAAGAAAAACAAAACTTCTGGATGGTTTGCTGTTTCAACTCGGTTATGACAGAAAACAAGATAAGAACCATGTTATCCCATGAGCCAATTATTGAGCAACAGTTTAGCAGTTTAAAAGCAGAATTTCACAATAAAGAAGTTTTGAAGGACTTTTGTGCTCTGCGAACCTGACTGGAGATTTTAAATCAAGATAAAAATGTACAGCTAGGAAAAATCCAGATGAAAAAAACAGGTGTGCAATAAGTTATACGTCCTAGTGACATCACTAAACCTAGATAACTAAGAATATCACACAGCTCAGTAAAAATGGGATTGTACTTCCGAAGAATAAAGACCCTGCTTTTGTCTGAGTCAACAGCTGTATTTTATGAGTCACAAGGTTCTCAAGCTGAGCTCATGATGATGCTTGCTGGTTTCGAGTGGAAATCATTTGTTCTTTGCTTTGGCCTCACTGATCAGATGTTGGCTAAATAATGAAACCCATCTGTGCAACGCTCATGTTAGAGGTGGGAGCTAGCCGTCATCTGATTCATTACACAACCATTGAGTTCAGTGTTCACCCTCCCTCACAGTCATAACGAAACTATGCTTGCTGAAAAGTGGCCACTGAGCAGAGTGACGCAATGTGGCAAATCCTGTATTTTAGACATTGTGGCAAAGAGAGAGTATTTATTTGACATTTTGTGAGTCAGTTAGGGCAGAGATATCACATTGCTCCAATATTCATCCCCTGGCTCTCTGTACAAGAGAATGAAATAATGACTTCAACAGTGGGCCTTAACGCAAAGCTTAGGAAAGAGATATAATAAAGTTTCATGAGCTCTACCGTATGGACTTGGGTTCAACCATGAATTTCTTTGTAAATCATTTGTACATCCATTGAATTGAAATTGACCATTTACATAAGAATGGTTTTACCAGTACCATTCAAAAGAAGTGGGGTTATCTCTTATGTTCACCAAAGCTTTTTATTTAATCAAAAATACAGTAAATAAAACAGTAATATAGTGAAATATTATTACAATTTCAATTGTTTAATTTAAAAAAAAAAATATTTTAAAATGTAATGTATTCCTGTGATGCAAAGCTGAATTTTCAGCATCATTACTCCAGTCTTCAGTGTCACATGACCCTTCAGAAATCATTCTGATATGCTGATTTGATGCTCAAAAAACATTTATTATTATTATTATTATTTTAAACACAGTTGTGCTGCTTAAATATGTTTGTGGAAATAATTTCAGGAAAATAGAAAGGTTCAAAAGAACAGTATTTATTTGAAACAAAGTTTCTAACATTATAGTAAAATTATAGGTCACGTTTGATCAATTTAATGCATCATTGCTGAATGTAGTGTATGATTAACAAAGTTCATTCTGCTGTGTTTCAAGACCCATATTAAAAGCTATGTTTTTTGTAAGAAAACAACATGTTTTGTAAAAAGTTGTGGTACGTGGTGTTCACAAAGACATTCATAAAGGTTTATTACCTATATGAGTGTCAAATGTAATCTGTTCAAGTTAGATAACCTACCCAGAAAGTCACCAAACTAACAAGGTTGGGAACTGTGTGGACAGACAGCAAGGTTATGACACCCTACAACTCACTGTGACACTCCACCTCTCCTCAATCTGAAACGCCATTTAAATGTAGTGACTAATGTGTTTGTCATATAACTAGACATTTTCACTATCAGTGTTTACATTTCAATGTATTTCAACGATTTGTTATTGTCATTGTTTTAAAATATGGTGCCAAATGGTTTAAGAAATATTCTATTTACTTTTATATAAATTCTAAGCATATGCTGGCAATCCATTAATTTGACTATGAGCCATTTTTCATAGTCCAATGCATGACCAAATATGATTATGCATCTTTTGTTCATATTGGAGGAAACCACTGAAACACTGAACAAATTCCATTCAAACTGGACACAATTGCCAAAATATGATTATTTTTATTTAGGTAATTGATAATTCCACATTATTAATTTGAATAATTGGAGACAACTTGATCTAGATAAATTTAAGGTTTTACATGAATAAATTCAAGTATCTTTAAGTTACATAAAATGCAAGAAATGTGATTCAACATATACTGTTTTATAAATCTTCTGACTAAAACAGACATGATTACATTTCAAAAAGCACACTTGTCACATTTGGCCTATTTCTAAAATCACTGAATAAATCACAAAAGAATGCAAGTAACGTCTAGAACAACAAAGAGAACATGTAAACACGTAGTGGAATATAAAAGAAGTCCACAATGTGGAGATTTGCTTCACTCATATAGCTTTATCTGCGCTCACCATCACATGGGTTTTTCACAGAACATAACCCTGTTTTCCAAACGGGCACGTTCAGCTGCAAATACTAGTTTATGACTTGCTAATGTCTCCGTAGGACCTGACCTAATCAGAGTTGGGTCCTTATTCTATATTGAGAAAGAGAGAAGAATTGGGAGTGATCAAATTAATCAGATCCTACAGCAAATACAGAGAAAATGATCTTACAGATCTATCGTCTTACCATTACAGCTGCAATGAAGGAGTCGATAAGGTGATAATCTGCTGACCCGTGACCCCCTTTACCAAAGTTACCTGGAACTGTTGTGTCTGCGGTGTGCTTCGTGGTCCTATTAGTGAGGAATTCGAACACTTTGATCTCATGTCCATCGTAGGACAGTTCCCCCTTGTGAGAGAATAAACAAATGCGTGTTAAACCCCCTTACAGTCATCAAAGTGCTGGGATGTTGACACAAAAGAGCATGAAGTCCCACCTTACTACCATGAATAGATGTTCTGCGTTTACATATTTCCTCTGTAAATGCTACCATGGTGAATGAGGCAGTCAGGCCTCCTTCAAATTCCATGGTCACTACCTGCAATAAATTAATTAATAATAAAACAATATACTTTGTTAATGACAGGAAACATCATTACAAGCAAGTATATACTGTATGAGATTCTACAACCTGATTGGAGCACACATCATTATCACATTCGTAGACACAGCGGCCATAAGGTCCTGTTCTGAGGGCTTCAGTCACAGATTCAATATCAGGAACCGAGTTGCTGCAAATGACTGAAACTGGCCAGCCAACATTCCCTGATTAATGGATAACAAACAATACATTGAAGTATATGTTCTTTTTGTGTTATATACATCATGTGATAATGAGCTTCAAAAAGCAGAGTACACAATTTTGGGGTTGGTAAGATATTTTAATGTTTTTAAAGGAAGTATTATACGTTCAAAATAGTAATATTGTGAAATATTATTACAATCAAATTTTTTTTTTTTTTTTTATATATATTTTAAAATGTAATTTATCCCAATTACTCCAGTCTTCAGTGTCACATGATCCTTCATAAATCATTCCAACATGCTAATTTGCTGCTCAAGAAATATTTCTTATTATTATCAATGTTGAAAACCGTTAATATTTTTGTAAAAACTATAAAATGCATGTTTTTTTCAGGATTCTTTGATAAATAGAAAGTTCAAAAGAACATTTATTTGAAAAATAAATTATTTGTAACTTTATAAAAGTCCTTACTGACACTTTAATGTGTCCATGCTGAATAAAAGTTTATTTAAAAAAAGTCTTACTGACCCCAAACTCTGGAACGGTAATGTACATAAATACATTACTCTTTTCACTCGATCCAGGTAGATTTTCTTTGCAGAGTACGCACAATCCCCTCTACAGGACAGTCTAAACAGCGATTTGCAGCATTTTCTGGCTAAGAAAAGTGTGAAATAATATATATATATATATATATATATTTTTTTTTTTTTTTTATCTCACAATGGCACATCATTTGATAGTTAAAAAAAAAAAAAAATACACATAATAATAAAATGTCCAACCTTGTTCTCTTTTGTGAAGTGGCTAAGCGACCCAAATGATGAAACCTTTAAACACCTGTAAAATAAAATCCCCAAAACTATTATTTCAAAACCTTAAAATGTAAATAGTGATACATGAAGAAGCTGGGGAAATTATATTTGCAGAAAGGAGTGTCAAAAAAAGCAGACGTGAAAGGACAGAGCGAAAACTTGAGAGCCTTTTCTGTATTAGTGACCCAATAACATGAGGTTAAAGGGTTAGTTCACCCAAAAATGAAAATTCTGTCATTAAAAGACAATGTTAAAACAGTCCATGTGACTCAACCTTATTTTTATGAAGCGACGAGTTGTAAAAACAGTGCAGCTCCCGCGTCATCATCACACATATGCACCGTGGTGCTTACATGAACAGCATCGGCTGCCTTAGAACTCTGCACTGTATACAACGTATACTACAACATTTGTTTTTGACCACAAAAAATATTCTTGTCGCTTCATAAAATTAAGGTTGAACCATTGGAATCACATGGACTATTTTAACAATGTCTTTACTACCTTTATGGGCCTTGAAAGTGTTAATTAATTGAATATCTGTCTATGGAGGGGTCAGAGAGCTCTCGGATTTCATCAGAAATATCTGAAGATGAACAAAGGTCTCACAGGTTTAAAACGACATGAGGGTGAGGAATTAATGACAGAAGTTTCATTTTTGGGTGAACTAACCCTTTAAAAAAGATCATCCTTTGCCATCCGTCTGAGAGAAACACTGATAAAAGAAGCCATTCCATTCATTCTTTCAATCAATTCACTATTTCTTCAGCTCAGCTCTATCACATGTGCACAAGTCATGTTAGATTAAGTGTACCTTCGTCCACCAGCCCAATGATGAATCAGATCCAAATCATGGCAAGATTTGGCTAACAGGGCAAAAGAGCTTTCTGCCTCGTTTCTCCAGTTCCCTCTGACAAAGGAGTGAGCAAAATGATAGAACCCCACCTATCAGAGAAGACAGGGCTGACACGACACAAAGAGACACTGCACGCAGCACACGCACACTGCAAGTTTATTTAAACACATCCTACCGGTTCGTGATGTTGAATGTGGATGACATCGCCAATCACTCCACTGTCAATCAGCACCTGCATTGTAGAAAAGAAAATTACATTTTCTTTTGCCTGACAGCTAGCATGATTGTGTATTAGGATTTAAAGGAAAGTGTGACTACTTTTATTTTGTGGATCACAGGGTCGTATCGGAGAACATGGCACACTGTGAGCATGACACCACTCTGAATGCAAGTCTCTACAATCTCTGTGCAGTCCTCCTCTGTAACCTATATAATAACCAATATAATATAATTAATTATAGTTTTTAATTTAATAATAAAATACAATCATACACAAATCAAGAACTATACCACTGATGTTTGTGTCAATAACATGTAGTATGAGAGTGAAAAATCTTGTTTATGTACTCTTTGTATTAGTGGTGGTCTAATATGCTTTTGAAAATCTAATATACTATTTTCAAGAAAAGTTTAAATTTAGCAACTCTAAAAAAAAAAAAAGTGTCATGTGGTGTAACTATCAATACATTTTCCTCACACCTTTTCCAACTTATTAATATACATGATGTACAATAAATATTTTATACAGTCAAACCAAAAATTATTCAGACATCAGATATAATTTTTTACTAGTGGGTGCAGGACACTATAGTTAATTTATGTAAGTGAGGATATAAAGTAAACTGTGACATATTATACCACAAAACTCTTCATACAGTGGACTACCAGTAAAATTGATAAAAATGTGGGACCAGAATGATTCAGACACTTTGACCTGACCATGTTTTGCTTAAGTGTTTTTTCTTTAATTGCTAATGTGACCTTTTACTCCATGAACTGAACAAAATGAAGCATTGCTTGGTAATTGGTTGACCAAAATGTGTATTATCTAATTGTGTACTTAAATTTAACAGCTGACAGCTGATTGGTTGATTGTAATCCATTACATACCTTTCTATCAAAGTTATCTGACATTATCAAGTTGAATTTGATCTGACACAGTTTAACTTTAAGACATTCTGAGTTCTTGTCATATTTTATTACCATTTTCTAAACTAGCGAATAAACTGTGATCATGTGAGAAAATGTTGAACGTGTCTGAATAAATTTTGGTTTGACTGTATGTAACAAATATTTCATAGTATTTTTTATTTTTTTGGCAAATATTGTGAATGATTTATTATTTGTGTGTGTGTGTGTGTGTGCATATATATATGCGTGTATGTGTATTATATATATATATATATATATATAGTGCCTTATGAAAGTATTCAGCCCCCTTGAACTTTGCTTTGGATATTTTGGACTGAACTTTGGATATTTTCAAACTTTTTTAACAAATCAAAAACTGAAAAATTGGGCGTGCAAAATTATTCGGCCCCCTTAAGTTAATACTTTGTAGTGCCACCTTTTGCTGCGATTACAGCTGTAAGTCGCTTGGGGTATGTCAGTTTTTTTATATCAGTTTTGCACATCGAGAGACTGAAATTTTTGCCCATTCCTCCTTGCAGAACAGCTCGAGCTCAGTGAGGTTGGATGGATGGAGAGCGTTTGGGAACAGCAGTTTTCAGTTCTTTCCACAGATTCTCGATTGGATTCAGGTCTGGACTTTGACTTGGCCATTCTAACACCTGGATATGTTTATTTTTTAACCATTCCATTGTAGATTTTGCTTTATGTTTTGGATCATTGTCTTGTTGGAAGACAAATCTCTGTCCCAGTCTCAGGTCTTTTGCAGACTCCATCAGGTTTTCTTCCAGAATGGTCCTGTATTTGGCTCCATCCATCTTCCCATCAATTTTAACCATCTTCCCTGTCCCTGCTGAAGAAAAGCAGGCCCAAACCATGATGCCGCCACCACCATGTTTGACAGTGGGGATGGTGTGTTCAGGGTGATGAGCTGTGTTGCTTTTACGCCAAACATAACGTTTTGCATTGTTGCCAAAAAGTTCAATTTTGGTTTCATCTGACCAGAGCACCTTCTTCCACATGTTTGGTGTGTCTCCCAGGTGGCTTGTGGCAAACTTTAAACAACACTTTTATGGATATCTTTAAGAAATGGCTTTCTTCTTGCCACTCTTCCATAAAGGCCAGATTTGTGCAGTATACGACTGATTGTTGTCCTATGGACAGAGTCTCCCACCTCAGCTGTAGATCTCTGTAGTTCATCCAGAGTGATCATGGGCCTCTTGGCTGCATCTCTGATCAGTCTTCTCCTTGTATGAGCTGAAAGTTTAGAGGGACGGCCAGGTCTTGGTAGATTTGCAGTGGTCTGATACTCCGTCCATTTCAATATTATCGCTTGCAGAGTGCTCCTTGGGATGTTTAAAGCTTGGGAAATCTTTTTGTATCCAAATCCGGCTTTAAACTTCTCCACAACAGTATCTCGGACCTGCCTGGTGTGTTCCTTGTTCTTCATGATGCTCTCTGCGCTTTAAACGGACCTCTGAGACTATCACAGTGCAGGTGCATTTATACGGAGACTTGATTACACACAGGTGGATTCTATTTATCATCATTAGTCATTTAGGTCAACATTGGATCATTCAGAGATCCTCACTGAACTTCTGGAGAGAGTTTGCTGCATTGAAAGTAAAGGGGCCGAATAATTTTGCACGCCCAATTTTTCAGTTTTTGATTTGTTAAAAAAGTTTGAAATATCCAATAAATTTCATTCCACTTCATGATTGTGTCCCACTTGTTGTTGATTCTTCACAATATAAATACAGTTTTATATCTTTATGTTTGAAGCCTGAAATGTGGCAAAAGGTCGCAAAGTTCAAGGGGGCCGAATACTTTCGCAAGGCACTGTATATATATATGTGTGTGTGTGTGTGTGTGTGTGTGTGTGTGTAATATATATATATATACACATACACTCACCTAAAGGATTATTAAGAACACCATACTAATACTGTGTTTGACCCCCTTTCACCTTCAGAACTGTCTTAATTCTACGTGGCATTGATTCAACAAGGTGCTGAAAGCATTCTTTAGAAATGTTGGCCCATATTGATAGGATAGCATCTTGCAGTTGATGGAGATTTGTGGGATGCATATCCAGGGCACAAAGCTCCTGTTCCACCACATCCCAAAGATGCTCTATTGGGTTGAGATCTGGTGACTGTGGGGGCCATTTTAGTACAGTGAACTCATTGTCATGTTCAAGAAACCAATTTGAAATGATTCAAGCTTTGTGACATGGTGCATTATCCTGCTGGAAGTAGCCATCAGAGAATGGGTACATGGTGGTCATAAAGGGATGGACATGGTCAGAAACAATGCTCAGGTAGGCCGTGGCATTTAAACGATGCCCATTTGGCACTAAGGGGCCTAAAGTGTGCCAAGAAAACATCCCTCACACCATTACGCCACCACCACCAGCCTGCACAGTGGTAACAAGGTATGATGGATCCATGTTCTCATTCTGTTTACGCCAAATTCTGACTCTACCATCTGAATGTCTCAACAGAAATCGAGACTCATCAGACCAGGCAACATTTTTATATATAATATTATATATATATATATACACACACTCACCTAAAGGATTATTAGGAACACCTGTTCAATTTCTCATTAATGCAATTATCTAAATCAACCAAATCACATGGCAGTTGCTTCAATGCATTTAGGGGTGTGGTCCTGGTCAAGACAATCACCTGAACTCCAAACTGAATGTCAGAATGGGAAAGAAAGGTGATTTAAGCAATTTTGAGTGTGGCATGGTTGTTGTGCCAGACGGGCCGGTCTGAGTATTTCACAATCTGCTCAGTTACTGGGATTTTCATGCACAACCATTTCTAGGGTTTACAAAGAATGGTGTGAAAAGGGAAAAACATCCAGTATGTGGCAGTCCTGTGGGAGAAAATGCCTTGATGCTAGAGGTCAGAGGAGAAGGGTTGACTGATTCAAGCTGATAGAAGAGCAACTTTGACTGAAATAACCACTCGTTACAACCGAGGTATGCAGCAAAGCATTTGTGAAGCCACAACACGCACAACCTTGAGGTGGATGGGCTACAACAGCAGAAGACCCCACCGGGTACCACTGATCTCCACTACAAATAGGAAAAAGAGGCTACAATTTGCACAAGCTCACCAAAATTGGACAGTTGCGGACTGGAAAAATGTTGCCTGGTCTGATGAGTCTCGATTTCTGTTGAGACATTCAGATGGTAGAGTCAGATTTTGGCGTAAGCAGAATGAGAACATGGATCCATCATGCCTTGTTACCACTGTGCAGGCTGGTGGTGGTGGTGTAATGGTGTGGGGATGTTTTCTTGGCACACTTTAAGCCCCTTAGTGCCAAATGGGCATCGTTTAAATGCCACGGCCTACCTGAGCATTGTTTCTGTCCAGGTCCATCCCTTTATGACCACCATGTACCCATTCTCTGATGGCTACTTCCAGCAGAATAATGCACCATGTCACAAAGCTTGAATCATTTCAAATTGGTTTCTTGAACATGACAATGAGTTCACTGTACTAAAATGGCCCCCACAGTCACCAGATCTCAACCCAATAGAGCATCTTTGGGATGTGGTGGAACGGGAGCTTTGTGCCCTGGATGTGCATCCCACAAATCTCCATCAACTGCAAGATGCTATCCTATCAATATGGGCCAACATTTCTAAAGAATGCTTTCAGCACCTTGTTGAATCAATGCCACGTAGAATTAAGGCAGTTCTGAAGGCAAAAGGGGGTCAAACACAGTATTAGTATGGTGTTGCTAATAATCCTTTAGGTGAGTGTATATATATATATATATATATATATATATATATATATATATATATATATATATATATATATATATACACACACACACACACATACATATGTGTATATATGCATTTATATACACATATATATATCTAAGTGTGTGTGTATACATACATTCCTCAAAAACGCATACTATTGCCTATATATAGACCCATGAGTGTGAATTATTTAATTTCCACCCTAACGATAGGCCAGGGCCAAAATTAACAGTGGCTTGGGGCAAAAACACCACCAAAATTCAAGATAATGGCCCTGACTGATTTTTCTTGTTTTTTTTTTTTTTTTTTGTTTTTTCGATCAAACAAGCAAGAATGCTGTTTTCCGAATATCAGCACAATTGCAACTGTGATATTGACTTCATACAACAGTTCAATAAACAATATATTACATTTCTTACATTTTAGTAACACAGTGGTATTTAATTCCTGAAGGAATTCGCGTTTGGAAAGAGTCAGTTGAGCAAAAGATTCAATGACCCATTCATAAAGTCAGTCACTTGCTTTGTTCCTGCATGAACAAGCCATTTTTAATGAATTGGTCAAGGAGCCTTTTGGCAAAAAAAAAAAAAAAAAAAAAAACACTTACAGCCATTGGTTTCTCCAGCAGTACATGATAGCCTTTCTTAGCTAAAGCCACAGCAGGGTCCTGAAGAACAAAATAATGGTTTGACACTGAACCCATTTAAAGCAGACAACTTGAAGGGCAAGTTATATCATTCATTAATGAATACAAAATAGTTAACCACACCATGCTGGTCTAAAAAAACTCTATCATGGGAACACTGACCAAACACAAACCTTGTGAAGACGATCGGGAGTACATATCAATACAGCATCTGCAAATTTCTCTCTCTCTGCTATACAACGCCAATCTATGCAAAAAGCAAAGAAATGCACTTCAAAACGTACTTCAAATTGTAACAAAAAGCTGGGAAACTAAGCTGGACATACCATTAAAAGTGTTTTGATCAGCTACTTTGTGACGTGCCTGAAGCTTCTTTCGAGCAAAATCTCTGGGGTCAGCAATTCCTACTACCTAGTATGACCAAACAGTTATAGTCATGGTTATTTTTATTTTGGCGTTGGTGAAATAACACAGACTGTCGATGTGAGATTAAAACACAAATCATACCCGCATGCGGTCAGGATAAATCACTGCATAGTCCGAATAATTTTCTCCTCTGTTACCAGCTCCAACCACGATAACATCCACAGGCGAAGGCATTATAGCAGACCCCTGCAGATTTAACAACACATAGACTTAATCTTTTTTTAAGTTTAATTCTTCCTACAACCAAATAATCAATAAATACTAGACATACATACAACATTTGATCTATACATTACATAGTCAAGCATTTGACATCTTACCATGCACAACTCCTAAGATCTGTGGTTGGGAGAAGGACTTTGCTTTATAAGTTTGTCTTCCCTTTAACTTCACAGGAATATAAAGGTCAATGTGACTTTATGATGGATTAAGATACTGGTTACCAGACTGCAGTAAATTATTAAAGTGATAGTTCACCCAAAAATAGGAAGATATTTGGAAGAATGTTAGTCAAATATCTTCCTTTGAGCTCAGCAGAAGAAAGACATTCATACAGGTTTGGAACAACTTGAAAGTGAGTAAATGATGACAGAATGTTTGGGTGAACTAATTCTGCCTTCACGTGCTCTACGAATTATCGTAAATACGAGTTTCCTAGGTAAATATTGCACATGAACGCCCTCCCATTTCAAAATTTGAGTCGTAATCACGACTTCAGAAATGGGAATTATAACATTTCCGATAGCACGTGAAGGCGGCATATCCCTTTAAGTCCAAAGTGGCATTTTACCATGGTATTGATGATAAATCAAATAGCCTATTTGCAGTGACAAACAAAACAATAGACTGTGATTCTAAATGGCAGAGACATTAAAGTGAACTTGTCTATTGTAAACCGATCAGATTGCGATAGTATCTGAAGAAATAAGGGACGGGTGTCGTGTTTTTATGCGTTACCTTACATCGAGCTCCCGCTTTAACAACACAATAGCAACTCACATTGGATTCTTGATCCTGAATCGGGTTACGATCATATATGTGCGTAATTACTTGTATGAATACAAACTTCGCCTGTGGTTACATATATAAATATATGTCAAACAAAACACAAAGACAGTTTAGGATTAACGGGGTCTCTTTCAGAAGACTTGAACGCTCGGCCCATTCACAATGGATTTGTTACTTCCTTGTTTACATTTGAGCGATGACGTTCGAATGACGCAAGGGCAACGCTCGAAAGAACATGCCATCGTTACATTTTTTTTTTTTTTTCACGGAACACATACAATTTTTAGAAAAACATCCTGGCCTAAAATAGCAACAGGCTGAAATCTTGAGAAACATTTAATTTTTTTAAAAGTAGTAATGTCCAATTAATGAATAAATGGTGGGTTGAGTTTGTTTTTCTTCTTCTTACATCTAGCATTTGCATTGATTTATGTTTTCTGTCCTAGTTTTGTATTGTTATTTTATATCGCATCTCTCCTTTTCAGGTTATTAAACTATTCTTTAACAGCCTATATTGTAAGTACTGTTTTTCAGGACGTGCAAATATGATACTACGTAAGTTTTATACCACAGTGTTTCCATTTCTTTTTCAGTCCATGTCATTACTTGACTTTGTTGAGCTTTGCGAGCTGGATGAATGGATCGGTTTTACGTTAGTAATGTAGGGGTTTGCATCAAGATCACATGCAAGATCACAAGGCAGTACTCCCTCTTGTGGACGCAGTGATAACTACAGCTGTCAGAATTTAATCTGTAATGTATTATAGGCTGACTTTTATTTTAGTTTTTAACTAAATCCACATTCGCATCCAAAAGGTGCAACAATTTAACAAAAACTGTATTATTATTATTTTTTACTCTGGCTATGTCATATACTGGATTAATTTTTTTTAATGTAATTTATTCTTGTGATGGCAAAGCTGAAATTTCAGCATCATTACTCCAGTCTTCAGAGTCACATGATCCTTCAGAAATCATTCTGATATGCTGTTTTGATGCTCAAGAAACATTTCTTATTATTATCAATGTTAGAAACAGTTGTGCTGCTTAATATTTTTGTGGAAACTATGATACTATTTGTCAGGATTCTTTGATGAATAGAAAGTTCAAAAGAACAGCATTTATTTGGATGTTATTTGTGTTGGAACATTGTAAATATCTTTACTGTCACTTTTGATAACTGTCACTACCTGCTAAATAAAATAATTAATTTAATAAAAGTCATAAAACAAACAGTAGTGTACATGCCAGACAAGACTACATCAAATGTTCAATTTTGACTAAACTTTAATAAAAAAAAAAATTCCAACACAATTTTTTTACACAAAGGTATATTGTAAGAGACTGTAAGTTGCAATCTGCATTCTTCTTATTAAAAATGTTTACCATTATGTTTGCCTGATTAACCATACATTTATATAAAGAAACCATACAAACCATTCTGTCACCATCAGTTCACAATTAAACATCTCATGCATGTTTCATCTCTAGTGAACAGTACATGGACCAGAGACTTCCCGTTTTATTCTAGCCCTCAGTCTGCGCAGTTCTACATGGCCACTGTCCACTTTAAGCCCGGTCTCTGTCAGAAGCCAAGCTTTGTCAAGTTTCTGCTCTCCATAGTTCTGCAGGGCAAAGCGCAGGAACTTTTCAGCAAGGCGTTGTGTTCCCAGACCAGCCTCTACACACAGCAGAGCCTGTCCCTCATGCAGATCCAGGGCTTGAGAAATGTCCTGTAAGCCAGACTCTTCATGGGAACACATCAGTAGACTACGGCCTCTGCGGCAAAGGTCCTCTGCCCAAACCCTTGGCTCCTCATTCCCATCTGCATTGTGGCCCTGGATGACTTTATTCAAATCCGACACAGCCCTGTCGTGGAGGCCCAGGTGGGCCAGGCAGGCTGCACGCTGCCTGAGGTACTGAAGCTTCATCTCACTGACCGCTCGCACTGCTAGAGTAAGGAGGGCTAAAGCTTGCTCCCACTGGCCACTTTCTGAAACAATGCTGGCCTGCTGGGATGCTGCCTGGAAGCACAGAATCATTTTATTAGACACTATAGAGTTAAATTTGCCTTGAGTAACATCATCAATACAGAAGAGAAAACAGAAAAATAACAAAAACTGTATTTGTACTAGGGCTGTGAATGGATTAATAAAAACATAACAAATTGATTGTATCTTGGAATCCCCACATTAATATAGAATCAAAAAAAGTAAATTGTATATTTTAATAAAAGTATATTTTAAATAATATTTGTTTAATATCTTTGGTTTAACAAAGTACTAAACAAGGCCAGTGCTGCACAATAATAATAACAATATAATTTCAGTTTTCATCGATAAAATGTGTAATTTATGTGCAATTTAACTATAGTGGGTTATCTGTGTCTATGTTGCATGTGTTTTAGTTGTTGCCTGTGTTTGTATAAGTTCCCATTGTTTTTCATTGATTTGACCATGATTTTCACCTGTTCTCTATTGTGTTGATTAGTATATAAGTGATTAGTATATAATGTTGTAATTACTTTAATGATTCTGAACTGTAAAAAGCCTTCACGTGCTTGTAGAACTTGTAATTACAATGTGTAAACTCGTAATTTTTGTACCACGTAGCTGCTATACCACCTGACCACTGTAGATTTAAGGTGTGTTCGGCTTGAAGCAGCACTGTGCAGACCACGAGAGAGATTCAAAAGCATATAGAGCTTTATTTACGGTAATTATGACATAGCATTAAACCCTGTGTTTTCCTCAAGATCAAAATAAGGTTCCCCATAAGGTCAAAATTTACTGGTATTAGTATCTTTGTTGGGACATTTGGACCCCATAACGTATGGAATACCCTGGCACACACACACACACACACACACACACACACACACACACACACACACACACACACACACACACACACACACACACATTTTGTGTGAATTGTGGGGACATTCCATAGGCATAATGGTTTTTATACTGTACAAACCGTATATTCTATCCCCCTACACTAATCCTACCCATCACACAAAACTTTCTGCATTTTTACATTTTCAAAAAAGTAATTCTGTATGATTTATAAGCTTTTGTACCCATGGGGACCTCAATTTAGGTCCCCACGGTGACACGAGTCCCCATGAGTCTGTGTGCATTCAGGTTGAAGTCCCCACCAGGCTAGAAAAACATGTACACACACACACATGACTACTGAGTACCTGTGCCAAGCGTTTTCTTTGAGCTGACTGCATGAGACTGATTAGAAAGTCTAGAGTTGTTGTATCTTTCTCAGCAACCACACTCAAATAGTTGGCTGCCACTTTGTAGTTCTGCTGCCAGGCCTTCACGACACCCCACCTGGCCTTAGCTGCGACATCTCGAGGCTCTTGACCAAACACCTGTTTCAGGTGCACTCCTGCAGCATTCACGTCCCCTTTACAAACATCATTTCAAATGGCAACTTTGTAAAACACATTTTGCATAGACATAATGTCACATTTAATGTGCAATAAACAACCTACTGGCCCACATACTTGACTCCTATATGCTGTATACTGCTCCCTACCTTTGGCAAATAGTGTATCTATGTACAGGAGATGCCACCTGGGTTCCCTGCAGTCAGTGTTCATTAGTGCTCCACCAATCAAAAAGGCTTCTCGAAGGTGCTCCTCCCGGCAGGGTACAGGGTTGGCCAACAGAGTCTCCGACAGGCTGCTGCGACAGTGCTGACCCAACCATTCGCTGATGAGTCTCTTTGCTTTGTCTTTAAGTGACAGCATGCTCTGAGTGACCTCCTCAGCACCACACTGAAGGGCAACTAGCATGTCTAGTGTGCATTCCTGGTGAATTATTGATATTACAGTGTCAGTTTACAAGCATGCAGGAAATATTACTTTAAGTGTCATACACTGATCTTGAAATATTAGTAACACTTTACAGTAAAGTTCAACTTGACATATACATTAAATAATGTATTACAGTTTACAACATTTAAATAATTTTTTATATAAATAAGTTCATAAGTAAATGAATAAATTAAATGAAACAATGTTTGAAAATGTATTAGTATATATGTAGAAATGAACATTTACTTGTTTTTAAGATTATTAAAAGTTTGTTTATTGTTGATCTCTGGTCTATGATATATGCGTTAATCTTATTGTAATGTGTTACTGAATCATGAAACCATCTTTAAAAACAGTTTTTGTTTTTGCTACCACACCTTCTGCTGGTTCAGCATAAGATAAGTGAATCCTCTTCCGCACAAAGCCTGCACATGGTCTGGGTGCTCTTTAAGGATCGCAGTGAAGTCAAAGATAGCCGTCTTCCATTGGCCCAATAGAGCATAACATTTTGCTCTCTCCAGCAGGGAATCTATTCCGCCACCACCTAAGGAATAATCGGTTAACTCATTTAAGAAAATAGCAGTGTTCTGAGTTACCTTCATCTCTTTCTTTATAGTATAATTTCTGTTAAGTGATTAGGAGAGTTACATGAAATATAAAAACCAAGATTATATAATGGAAACCAATTACAGAAGTATGAAAATTGCAGAGCTGAAGAGAAAACAGTAGCAACTTTTTTTTTCTTTTTTTTCGTAGCAACTGCGTCAATCAGATGTGATATAATCAGATCAGTGGTGTGAATTCCTGTTTGCATTTGTACTACATTTGACCCTGATAACCATAAATATTTTGTAATGTAAATTAATATATTAATGTATATGTCTGAAGATAACACATCCTTGTTACCTGAAGCCATAATGGCAATGGACAAATAGGCCACAGCTTCCCTTATTGCACTTTCTGCTTGTTGGCCACACAGTATACGTTTGGAAGCGGTGTGACAATGTTTTTCTAGGAGTTCTCGGTCTTGTAAAGATGTTACAGAGAGAAGGGGACGTAGACAGCTGGTATCTCCAGAATTAATCAGCTTCTTCAGTAGCTGTAAGACACCAGAGAAATTACTTGATATGAAGCAGAAAATGAATAAATTACTATCATAGAAATACTTTCATCATTTAAATGTGATTAAACTAAGGAATATGATCTGGCACCTGATAGGCATCATAGAGGAAGCCTCGATGCAGCTGCATTATTGCAAGGCGTGCGAGAATCGGTGGACGTGGGGCTGTGTGCTCAATGTTGAGAAGAAGACGGTAAGCCTCCTCAACACGGCCCAACTGGTACAGAGCATCTGCTGTGAGAATTTGGGGTCCATCGGCACTGGGCTGTAACTCCATTAGTAGAAGAGCAAGAGCGTGTACTCCAATGGAAGACCTGAAGGAAGCACAGGAACCTGAATAAGACAATGGTGTCTAATCCTGCTTCAGGAGGGACAAGGTTCTGCAGATGTTAAGGTGTTCAGGCCATGTCATAATTAACGTAATGATTCTGAACTGTAAAAAGCCTCTTTGTATAACTTGTGGTACAAGCCATGACTTGTACCACATGGCTGCTGTACCACCTGACCACTGCAGATAATAAAAAACTTCAAAAGACATTAAAGTACCGCAAGAGTGATTCGAAAGCATACAGACCTTTATTTACTGTAGCTATGACATGAACGCAGCATAAGTTACAAACACACCTGAACAAGCCTAGGGAGGTTGCATATGTCGGTCACATACGTCATCAAGGCTCTCTTATTTCAGAAAAGTAACCATTCTAAAATTGATTGTTATTCCTTGTGAGATGTAAATGACTGTAATTTATTTCTTACGTCGGAATCTAATGGTTACCTTTCTGAAATAGGCAGCCTCAATTATGTTTGCAGCCAACAAATGTGACCTCTGGAGGGTGCAGCCTTTGATATGAGACACAGCAACTATAAACTTCACGGCCTGGTTTTACAGGCAGGGTTTAGATTAAGCCAGGATTAGGCCTTAGTTCAATTGGGGCATTTAAGCAGCTTTTATAAACATGCCTTAGAAAAACATTACTGGTGTGCATCTTGAGACAAAAAAATGACAATTACATATTTTAAAATCTCAGTGCAAGTTGCTTTCAATTAAAACAGTTCAAATGTGCATTTTAGTCTGGGACTAGGCTTAAGCCTTGTCTGTGAAACCAGGGGCTAGTCAGTTAGTTTGGAGCTAAACTCTGAAGAAAGGTGGCCCTCCAGGAGTGCTTATCAACACTGATAAGCCAATAATTATTTTCATGTCATGGCTGATTCTATACTATTTTGTCTAAATAAATAAAAATTAAATACCAAAAACAAAAATCATTTGAAATGCTACAAATTAGATTTATGCATGGCAATATTACAATTTACAGTATGAAAAATGGATATTCACTTTAAGACAAGAGGAAAGATTAGGCAAGACAATAACGTTTCATTCAGAATCTGAAAAATGCAAATGTACCTCTGTTTGTTGTTGGTGTGACCTTCCTCATGCTCTTGTTGTGCTATAGGATTTGAGTCAGCTTTTTGTTCTTCAAGCATAACCCTTCCCTGTTCCAGCAACACAGTGCACAGCAACCCACGGTAGTTCCATGGCACCAGGCACCTAACAGTTACAGCGGTGTCCTGCAGCTGTAATCGGCTCGCTGTAACGTAATCTAGAGCAGTAAGGTAGTGTGAGCCAGCTATCATACGCAGGACACCCCTACCACAAAGTGCACGGACACAGCTGGGTGGGTGAGGAGTATTATGCTCAATAACCGCTTGAAAATCTTCCAGAGCACCTTTATGGTCCTCAGTGAAGAGTCGGGAAAACCCTCTGAGCACTTGCACAGTGTTCTGGTAGCTCTGCTGGGCTGGAGCTGCAGCAGCTAGCTGACTACTTATGGAAAGGGCTTCTTTATGTTCCCCACGCAAGAGGAGGCAGTCTGCCAGACGCACCCGCAGTTCCCTACCTCCTCCGTTTGATTCCAAGTGGCAGAGAGCTTGCAGCTGAGCAATAACGGGATCCAACAACTCCACTCCTTTCGAAGACCGAAGGTCAGGCCTCATAAGAACTGCTTCCCTGAACTCCAAGACACCCTTCTCGGCCTGTTGGCGCAGCTGGATGCAAGCAGCCAACCCTATGCCATTGTCCGAGAAAAGGCTCTGGAATTGCTGTCTTGCTGTTGCCGGATGAAGTGCGAAGCCATCACCCAGGTCTTTGCAGACTTCTCTTGCTCGTCCTCCTGCTGAAAAATGAGCAGCTGCTCTGCCCACCAGTAAATAAGCTCTTTTCTCTGGTGCCATTACATGTTCGGTCTGTGACTCACCTGGTTTAAGAGCCAGCGACAAAGCTTCTGCACTTTCTCTGAACTTTCCTGATGAAAACAAGACTGCAGCTTGAAGCTCTCTCACCTGGATGTCATTAGGTGAAATGGCAAGTAAAAACTCAACAGTTTTGATGGGATCAATGTCGTCACTTGCTTGTGTAGGACTCAATGCTTTCTCCATCTGCCCCTTAGCATGAAGTATGCAATATCTCGGAGACATTTGCTGGTAAAAGGCTTTAATTAACAGTTCCACATGTTGACTTTGCCTTTCTTTAACAAGTCTAATAGTTTCTGATTTATTTCCATGAAAGGCCTGCAAATAAAGCTGAGGACCTTTGGGATTTTGAGGGTCTGAGAGTAAGCAGGCCAGAGCTCTGGTTAACTCCAGAACTAACCGTGTGTGGCCCGCAGGTTGGGGCATTTGTTTTCCTTCTAGAAGAGTGGAACACCGTGCGAAAATCTCGTCTGAGGCATGACCTGTCCCCTGCAGGACAGACTCCATTTTATAAAGAGAAGCAGAAATATTATTGGGGCATAATGTAGAAAGAAATACAGCAACAAGACCTTTGCTCAGGCCATTAACTGAGTTGTGTGAGATGCCATCAAGCCAGGCCTCCAGAGTTGAGATCACCTCCTCTAAACAACCTGTGTCAAGGCCACGCATGTGTCCTACAGTGGATCCTGCATGATTTCCAAAAGCATGGGTGTACAGAGCTGCAGCTCTGTCAGGGTCACCAGAGAGCAATATCTTGTCCCCTTCTCTGCACAGTTCAGCTGCACCTTTATGTATGCCATTCATCTCTTTTCTTTGTAATGCTGTTTACATTTGGATATTTCCTCCACAAGGGTCCTCAAAGACCTATGAAATAATTTGAAAGCACATTATTAAAAGGCATCTTTCTCTTGCTCTTATGAACAGCATGCATGGAATGTGTTATTATGAATTGCATGAATAAATTGCACTATATTGCTGTTTTAAAATGTGTTCTTTTAAAATATAACTAGTTTCGTTTTTATGTTGCAAGTTTATTTTTAAAGTAGAGTGATGAGTATATTTTTCTGTTTTACAAGTAACGATTCAAAGACAACAGTACTTATTTCAATATTTACTAGGCTACCTAAAGTCCATTTGTAACAGGTACATATTTCATAGTTACTAGTAATTAGTCCAGTGAAAGTATCTGTTCCAGCATTACTAGTGCTTTATTAGATAGTAGTAACTTGTAACTAGGTATCGATTCCATTTAACATTTATCCCATTTAACTTGTTTCCTTATGGTATAATGGCTAGTCAGGCTACTTTATAGTTAAAGTACGAATCTTATTAAAAATGTTACTAGCTCCTTTTCAGATACTGACAAAGAAGAACTTGTATCCAATAAGTATGTGATTCACTGTTGTAATAAGCACTACAGGCTATCTAATGGATTGATGTTGACTTTTTTTTTTTTAAACAGATTCTAGTCAATGATGGATGATCAGTTCTAAGCAATAAATGTTAACGTGGCTTCCAACAGACACCAATGTAAAATAGATTGCAATTTTTATGAAAAGAGCAGGGCATTATATTGTCCAATAATACCGGTATATGAGATCATGTGATAGTTTACTCACCTCTCTGTGTCTGTGAGAGTCTGAGAGAGAGAGAGAGAGAGAGAGAGAGAGAGGTACAGTCCACGCACTTTTGGTCGACTTCTCCTGTCTTAAACGAGTTAAACATTATTTTCTGAGATGTAGGCCTACCACATATTAAACACTATTTAGACGGACCAGATTAATCTTTGTAGCCGTTATTCAAAATAACTGTCAAAAGATGCGACTGTCTGGAGAAGCTTGGTCCCGAAAAAACATCTTGCTGAAACTCAATATGCCGCCCCCATAAGTGAAAGACGATAGGAAGACGAAACATTAAAAAAATACACTTTAACATAGAGAAAACACAAAATGTAAGAAGGTTTGGGCAGGTGCACGCCTGTTTTCTAAAGAATACTAATAATGAGCCTACTTACGACTATGTGACACAACGCATCAGTCTTCATTAAATAGCCTAACGCTACTTATCTTCTAATATCTTAGCAACATATAGGGCAAAAATGTAATGAAGTCTTCAAAGTCTTTATTCAGTCACCTGTTGCGCGACTTAGTATCCAAATTCCAAAAACCTTTGGCTCCAGGCAAACACGCTTCGCGCTGCCTGCGTGCACTGGTTGCTATGGAAACGACCAACTAACAATGTTGTGTTCTAAGAACACTTTCCTGGCGTTTACATTTCCTAACCATTACGTTATAGAACCGTTTTTTCCCGAAAACTTAGAGAATGTAAAACGAGTTTTAAATGTTTTGAAAACGTTCTGGTTATACAAACGTTCTAGAAAACGTTAAACTTCTTATTATGTTGTACAGCCTTTTGGCATTCTCACAGGAATTGTGCTTATATTCGTGCTGTTTATGCACCGAAATTGTCCACAAAAGTAATTTTCACACTTTTCACACTTTTAAGCAAACTTGATTATGACTGAAATTGCAACAGTTGAAACATAGGCTATATGAAAAAGGAAAATAGAAAAATAGAAACTAATTCAAAATATGAATAAAAATCTCGAATGAATCTCGATAGGCCTACTATAACAATGCTCTGGTATGTCAGATTCAGGGAATGGCTGCAGAGAGAGTAGAGAGGTGCTGATTAAATGGATATACAGGTAGAGGAAAAACAGCATGAAAAAACAAGTAGGCCTAACATTGGACTTAAGCATCAGCGAGAACAGATTTTCTATAAAGCTGTCTTTATGATAAGCTACTTGTGGACAATAATACTCAAATGTCAAATTTCTTCATCGGTGACAAATGATCGACTGTAGAGCGGCACCTGCAATATCTGTCAAAATAGTCCGGGACATGTTAGTTAAAGGGATAGTTTACCCAAAAATGAAAATTCTGTTATCATTTACTCACCCTCAAGTTGTTCCAAACCTGTATGAATTTCTTTCTTCTGCTGAA
The DNA here is from genome assembly GCA_018749465.1 of Paracanthobrama guichenoti. Classification (NCBI taxonomy): domain Eukaryota; kingdom Metazoa; phylum Chordata; class Actinopteri; order Cypriniformes; family Gobionidae; genus Paracanthobrama; species Paracanthobrama guichenoti. The sequence continues at coordinate 25,769,445 of CM031965.1, read as the reverse complement.
AAACAAAATAAGATATTTTGAAGAATGTCAGTAACCAAACAGCTGATGGACCCCATTGACTTCCACAGTATTTTTATTTTTTTTCCTACTATGGAAGTCAATGGGGTCCATGATCAGCTGTTTGGTTACTGACATTCTTCAAAATATCTTCTGTATGGTTATATAATCTTCTGTTTGGTTACCGACATTCTTCAAAATATCTATAACATCCACTCATCAAAACTCAACTATATAGCTAAGTAAACAACTTAATAGACAGTCGCTGTCAGTATATGTCACACATTCATGCCTTTCAAAGTACCATGTACTGGAGAAATATTAATTTCATATATAAGGGCTAACAGGGCCGTGTACGGCGAAATAATGGAAAATAACATGTAGCCTATTACAATAAAGTTTTCCTGTCATTCTTTTATTGAATTGCTCAAAAAGACTCTGTGAAGTTACTGCATGTTTGCTCATAACTTTAACAGCACATTTAAAGAACCTTCTGAACACTAAAATGTTTTTACAAACCCGATTCCAAAAAAGTTGGGACACTGCACAAATTGTGAATAAAAAAAGAATGCAATAATTTACATAAATTCATATTTTATTCACAATAGAATACAGATAACATATCAAATGTTGAAAGTGAGACATTTTGAAATGTCATGCCAAATATTGGCTCATTTTGGATTTCATGAGAGCTACACATTCCAAAAAAGTTGGGACAGGTAGCAATAAGAGGCCGGAAAAGTTAAATGTACATATAAGGAACAGCTGGAGGACCAATTTGCAACTTATTAGGTCAATTGGTATGATTGGGTATAAAAAGAGCCTCTCAGAGTGGCAGTGTCTCTCAGAAGTCAAGATGGGCAGAGGATCACCAATTCCCCCAATGCTGCGGCCAAAAATAGTGGAGCAATATCAGAAAGGAGTTTCTCAGAGAAAAATTGCAAAGAGTTTGAAGTTATCATCATCTACAGTGCATAATATCATCCAAAGATTCAGAGAATCTGGAACAATCTCTGTGTGTAAGGGTCAAGGCCGGAAAACCATACTAGATGCCCGTGATCTTTAGGCCCTTAGACGGCACTGCATCACATACAGGAATGCTACTGTAATGGAAATCACAACATGGGCTCAGGAATACTTACAGAAAAAATACTTGTCGGTGAACACAATCCACCGTGCCATTCGCCGTTGCCGGCTAAAACTCAAAAAAGGGGTCAAAAAACCCTAATACAGGTCAAAAAAGAAGCCACATCTAAACATGATCCAGAAGCGCAGGCGTTTTCTCTGGGCCAAGGCTCATTTAAAATGGACTGTGGCAAAGTGGAAAACTGTTCTGTGGTCAGACAAATCAAAATTTGAAGTTCTTTTTGGAAAACTGGGACGCCATGTCATCCGGACTAAAGAGGACAAGGACAACCCAAGTTGTTATCAGCGCTCAGTTCAGAAGCCTGCATCTCTGATGGTATGGGGTTGCATGAGTGTGTGTGGCATGGGGAGCTTACACATCTGGAAAGGCACCATCAATGCTGAAAGGTATATCCAAGTTCTAGAACAACATATGCTCCCATCCAGACGTCGTCTCTTTCAGGGAAGACCTTGCATTTTCCAACATGACAATGCCAGACCACATACTGCATCAATTACAACATCATGGCTGCGTAGAAGAAGGATCTGGGTACTGAAATGGCCAGCCTGCAGTCCAGATCTTTCACCCATAGAAAACATTTGGCGCATCATAAAGAGGAAGATGCGACAAAGAAGACCTAAGACAGTTGAGCAACTAGAAGCCTGTATTAGACAAGAATGGGACAACATTCCTATTCCTAAACTTGAGCAACTTGTCTCCTCAGTCCCCAGACGTTTGCAGACTGTTATAAAAAGAAGAGGGGATGCCACACAGTGGGAAACATGGCCTTGTCCCAACTTTTTTGAGATGTGTTGATGCCATGGAATTTAAAATCACCTTAAAATGATACATTTTCTCAGTTTAAACATTTGATATGTCATCTGTGTTGTATTCTGAATAAAATATTGAAATTTGAAACTTCCACATCATTGCATTCTGGTTTTATTCACAATTTGTACAGTTTCCCAACTTTTTTGGAATCAGGTTTGTAATTTTAACAGAACATGGTAAGAATACATTTAATTTTAGCCATTAAAATACTTAATGTAATTTGTTTTTATTTCTATAAAAGTATTCATTACTGTTTACTATTAGGAAACAATATTAGATTTAACAAGGCAATTCATACAATACACTTAATATTATTAAATAAAACAAAATTAAAATATTCTCATTTATTTTAATAATCACAATTAAATCACTTAAGTTATGGGTTTGAAGGGTGACATTTTACATTTCCCAGAGCACACGTTTCTTCGAAATGACATGGTAGTATACAAGCCTGGAAAAACGAAATAAAAAAGTCAAAATGCCTTTGATCTTCACTGTGGTTTACACCATAGTCAGATGAACCTCCACGGGAGGGGAATTTCCTTGTTCAGGGGCCACAGCAAATGTTTGCTGACATCACTAAACTTAATGTCAGAACCTTTCTCTTTCTGGCAGCAAGGATACTTTCACACTGTCACACTTTTTATGTTGCTGTCAAGATGCGATACATATTCCACACATTCATCAATTATGTTTTTATTAAGAAAAGGAAAATATACACTGGTGTGAAAATGTGAGTAATACATGTACAATATGACTGAGAACATATAAGCACCTATTTTTATCCTGAAAACCAGTACAGTAACTCCTTGAGTTGATAGTGGATGATAAAGGTCTGGTTTCACAGACAAGGTTTACACTAAGCCAATAGTAGGTCTTAGTTAAATTTAGACATTTAAGTAGTTTTTATAAACATGCCTTAAAAAACATGGTGTGCATCTAGAGACAAAACAATGGCACTGACATATTTTAAGACAGCTCAAACTTGCATTTTAGTTTGGGCTTAAGCCTTGTTTATGAAACCAGGCATTTTTTTTTAAAATTAAAAGTTAGAATTGGTCAATTATTCTTTAAATATTCATTTTTGTATAGTATAGTGACGCGAGGCAAATTCATGTGACCAAGGATTATAATCAGTTATAAATTATGCTACTGATGCACTTTATAATTTGCATTTATTTTACATTATGATTAAATAAAACAACTCACAAAGATGAATATTTTTAACCATGACTGAGCGTTTCCTGTTAAAAGTACAGAAGACAGAGCATCTGTTGTGCAGACTTCCTTGTAAATTATTGTGAAATTCAACTGCAGCCCTCACAAATGAGGAGATGGAGTCAAAATGAGGCAGATTGCATGCTTGCCTGCAGTTGCTCCAGCTTCTCTTGCAGTTCCTGGGCGCAGCCTGACAGGTTCATGTAGTGTAATGTTGAATATATATTCTCCAGCTTCGCTCCACTGCTCTGGCTCCACAGACGTAGCATCAGGTACTGCTTTTCTAGATAGGATGGGCCTGCCTCCATTTCGATTCGTTCCATCTGATCATCTGACACGGAGAGCAGTCGCAGAAATTCCTTCCAGCGTGTCACGGGAATCTCTCTTATGATGGTGTAAAGCACTGGTGCTGGCCAGGACTCCTTCTGCAACACATGCATCACTGGGGAAATATATAGATCTGGCCTTTAGATACAGGAGTTGAATTAAACAGGTGGAGTAAAATGGTTTTAAATGTAAAAGGTCAAGAAAGTCCGAGCTTTCAGGTTAAATTTCCTGTTGATTGCTTTTGATATTGAGGTTGAAAATACTTAAAGGTACACTATGTAAATAAACAAAATTTAAATCATGAGTCAATACAAAAAAAAAGTTTTTGTCTTACCCTGATTCACTATGGAAAGCGTTATTAATTGTTTCTTTTTTAGACAGCAGGTTGGCTTGCGTGGGAAATTACATACATACGTCTCTCGTGATATCTGTAAATTTGACGTATGTTGTGTGAGTGCCATCAGTTAGTGGTCACAACCAGCAAGAATGTTAACTAATCTCAAACATCAGAGGAGTTACCCGTTTAAAAGAACATCAAAAAACGCAGAATAGAGGAAAGTTTGCTGGCAAAAAAAGCTTGTAATAAAATTACAAGCTTTTTACAACAAAGGTTACATGGTGTACCTTTAATATTTGTACCTGTATTATCATAAAGCTTCTGCTAAGAATCAAATAGTCCATTACAATGTAACAGTAACAATTTTATGGTAATATAGCCCTACTGAATTTCTCGTTGTCACTTCAGTCCACAAAAGTCCATAAAAATAGTCCAATATACTGTGTTAATTTGAAGAATTTTTCCGTATAGATTTTGCTCTGTATTTCGAATTATGCATTTTATTGTGTTGTGTTTAGGGTTAAAGGAAATGTATGTAACTTGACGGAAAATATCCTGGCAGAAAATTACCAGTACCAGTTTTTCTACGGATGTACTATCAATAAGCCATAGAAAAGCCAGTTGTGTTTTTATGAAACGAGAAAGATCGAATGAATGCCACAATCTACCAATCAGAATCAAGTATGCCTAGTAAATAAAAGGAAAAAATATTAAGGCTATTTAATGAGAACTAAAACAAAAATCCCACCTTTTCTTTTTATTTGTATCTACTCTGAAAATGATCTGCTGCATTTAATCAGCCATTTTTATGCCCTTTCAACCTGAAGGTGAGGCTCTTACCACACCACCAAGGAAGCAACCGAAAGTGTGCGAGTTATTAGAAGTTACTATCTGATTAGACAGTTCTCAGAAGTTCTTTGAAATTGATTGTGATCACCTAGTCTCAAGGCTTAACGTACAATTTCTCATACGCCTACATGATTGGCAAATGGATAAGGCTGAAAGACTTGAAATGATCAAAAAAGCGATCACAGATTCAAACGATTTTAAAACAGAGTACAACTAGGCTACATGTTATTACGTTTTGCAATTATTATTTTTTTACGTTTATATATATATATATATATATATATATATATATATATATATAATTACATTTTGGGTTTCCATTTGCTATCAGGGAGCCACGATGCTCTGTAAGTCTCCACTGAAGACGTTGTGTGGGTAGCTGGTCACTGGTAACGTTTTGATAGAGGTTTCATTGCAGGCATATCTTTCCTTTAAAGACAAACAAATGATTATCAAGGTGACGCTTGTCACGTAACATGTCAGAGATCATGGAAAAAATAATCCTCAAAAACATTTCTACCTTGTAATAAAATATAAAAAAACACAAACCGTTGCAATGGGAATGTTGATTACATCATTAGGTTGATCTGCTAAAACAAAGACAAATGTCCCTACATAAATTATCTGGAATATAACAAAATACAGATCTTCTAAATCAATGTGCATTTCCAATTTTAAGAAAACACCACAAAATTAACAGAAACAAAACCAACTTTAAACTGCTTCTCTCTGTAATGAGTGAAGTCCCATTAAAGGAACAATAAACTTCATTTACTCCAAATCAAGTGCATGTGAGTGTATATGAACCTGGTTGAGTGTGATTGTTTGGATGATTGGCAACATGCAAGGTTTTGGATTGGCAGCAAAGCCATCTCCGTCCACACAACCAGATGAGAAGAAGACAGAGGAGACCACCCAATAAGGGCACAATGATGAGAGACGCCAGCAACAGAGAGTGAGGAAATCCTAAGGGACCTAAGGGAAAAAATAAGGGACCATTTTTAATACACACACACACACACACACACACACACACAAATAATAATAAGATTAGTATTTCTAAGTGCATTTTAGGATGTGCATGTACCTTGTGTTTCAACTGGGGTACAAAAAGATTTACAGGACTCGTTCTTGCAGCTAAACCTGAAACAAATTACATTAAGCAGCAGAACAATAAACATTTAAAAGGTAGGCCTAACTATAAAATAACTGACATAGCTTACAAAACAATTTATTCTATTCTTTGGTGAGGTGGAAACTAAATATGGATAATGGCTTCAAAACGAATAACGAATTCTACCGAATAATTCGACACAACAGGTGAGCCAGAGGATAGCATAGCAATGGAGCTACATACACCTCTAAAATCACTACGCAATAATGAGTGTGAGTTACTATATGAATGAAATGAGCAGCTCGCAATAGTAAATATAGGCTATATGGCCGTGTCGACGTCATTGAGCGTCTCTCAGAAATCAGGGATTTGACAAGTGCAATATCAACTAAACTAGGCTACATCATGCAAATTTTCTACTATTTGATATGTCTATTTAAATTGTTAAGCCTTGTACGATATGATACAGTGAATTAGTGTAACGTTATTAGTGTAAACTACTGCATGACCACCTATTGAAAAATAAATAAATATACAAATTACCAACTGATTACCAACACACACCTGTTGATCCGTGACACTGCCACGACGTCGCAGTTACTAACTGGCAACGTTACAAAATTACGTTGTGACAACGAATCCAGAAATTTCACTTTTCCGGCTGCCAGTGCCACAACATAACTAGTTATGTCGCTACGACGTAAGTAGACTACGTTACAGTCACGTATTTTTGTTAGTGGGGTTGCCATTGTGCATTATTGTTGCGTTGTGGGAAATCAGAGCTTTGACAAGAGTAATATCAACAAACTACTACATCATACACATTTCTACTATTTTATATATCTATTTAAATGTTTCAAACCATATACGATGATACATGAATGAAACTTTATGAATGAAATAAGGACAGTGCGAGCACAAATCAAATAGCCGTGTTGCCGTTGTGCGTCTTTCATAAATCAGAGCTTTGACAAGTGATATCACTTTTTCTTTCAACGTCCATGTTCTAGTCTTGTAGTCTAGGCTACTTTATACAGAGTACTCTTATTTGAAGTTGTGATCGTCCCAAGTAGGCTTGGGACGATCTACATAATTATGTAGGCAAAATTCCTTTGTAAATTAATAATAATAATAATAATAATGTCTTTTTTTCCAATTTATTTAACATTTAGTTTTTTTTTTTATTAGAAACAATACATTTAATATATAATAATTATATATAATAATTATTATCTTATGAGTTATACAAAGCATAGCTATTTGTTAAATGAAATCTATTAAACGGGCTACTCATATAATTTGACGAAATTCCAGTTATAGCCCCACCCACATCCGTATACCCTGGGTGCGTCTCAATCAGCTCCCTAGTTTAGTAGTCAGGGCACTGACCCGGTCCTACGGGGGTTATGCGCAACAAACTTCCATATTCTGTAAAACAGGTCTCATCGCTTCCGGTTTAGGTCTTTTGTATATGCTTCATTGAATATAGAGCTGTTTTATAGAGTCTCCTCTAAAGCAGCGAGCAAAGATGAGCATAACCAATGTTCATCGCATATGCAGATTGATATGTAAAAGTTTTTTTTTTTCTTCTTCTAAGATATTTAAATTGAATAAAACAGCAACAATAAAAAGAACGAGCTAGGTTAGCTGACTACCTTAAAAGTCCATAGATATCGCAGTTCGTTCATACTGCCGTTAACACTTTCTCTGACAAGTGGATGCAATGAGACCTGTGTTCCTGTTTGTACATGTGACGTCCGGCATAAAGCCTACTTGACCCGCTCTAAGCTGAAACGAACCGGGGTCTCCGGCGTGAGAGGCGGGCGTGCTAACAAGGACGCTAAAGACAGTAGCAGCGCAGCCTCTAGCTTGGTCGCTAACATGCCCCTTGAGGCCAGGGCAGTGAGGTTTACACACACAGCTCTTACTGGCCTACGTTACATCTGGATTTAACCAAATACAGATACAGATACAAATCATTTTGAGACTGTGACAGATATTGGCTCCGTATCCCTAGTAGGCTAAACACTCACAAATGCAGGAAATTCTGATGCTGATGTTAGCTGAACCTTATGCACAGGAAAACCACAACCCATTAACCTACATGCTAAAGCCTAGAATAATCAAACCAAAACTTTCAAAACTCTTTATTCTCCACAAATAGAATTATTTACCAAAAAACTATCAAGATTTATCGTAAAGGAAGTACAGGAAAAAGTGAATATTCAACCACATACTTGACACAGCTTTGGCATTGTCCACCATTGAGAAAATAGCCATTCTGACAAGCTAGTGTTGTGGTTTTAACAGTCGTTTGTTGGTTACATTTCTCTTTACAGTTCAAACCTGAGTGACAGATAAGAGAAAAAAATATATTCAGTCATAGTTTCCTGGCCACAAGAATTTTTAAATTACAATTGTAATTAATAATTACAATTAAATGACATCGTCTGTCCCAAAAGTGTGTAACCTTCTTTTAGTGGTACTTACATTCTGTGCAGTTTTGGCATTTGTGACAGGGTACACAGAATGTATTAGTACTTCTGTAAAACCCAGGTTTACAAACGCACACTCGGTTCTGTTTTGATGTGCAGATATTGGTTGTATCCTCTTCTTCATGAGCTGTAAAATCATGACTGTCTGAGTCTTATATTCGGATTTAAAGGTCATCCTGCACAATTACAAAAATTACAAATATTCTGATAGTTTACTTACCAGCCCAATCACAATCCTTACATCTGAGACATTCTCTCATTGTATTTGAAATTTCTGTGAAATAGCCGTTCGCACACTCCTCACAGTAGCTTCCTTTTTTGTAAAATCCTGCAAAGTAATAGGATAAAATACTTATTCAAGAGAGGTGGAGGTCCATCTTTTATGTGTTTCACTGTGGTTTTATTACTTTTATTTTAACCAGTAGGAGGCACATCTGTTTACCTGCTGAACAGCTTCCATTTTTCATGGGTGGTCTTCTACTTTGGCATTGGGAGGCTATAAATAGTATAAACACCTGAAATAAAGACAATTAACTGCAATCAAATAAAAAAAAAAAAAAAAAAAAAAAATAACATGAGGTTTAACAACCTGTCAATGTCTTCTGAACATATGAAATCCCATCATATCTAAATACCCAGACATTATCTGAATAGTGGTTTATTAAAACAGGGGTTTTGTAAATGTTCATATATAAAAATACTTTGTACATTGCATCAACATTGTTTCTCCTGAAATAAAAGACAACTGTTGATATACACAGAGTACAAAGCTATCAAATTAATGTGAGTAGCATAGCTCAGATTATTCAAAGAATTTTATGAGAAATATTTGAGTAGGCTATATACTGTAATATCTGACTTCCTTCTGTATTTTAGCAAAATTGTTAAATTAAACATATTTGTTATTTTCATTGAGGTTAACAAAACCAGTCGCAACAGTATGTAGCCAAATTAAGACTGGTTATTGGAACAGGGTGGTGGTTACTGAGAAGTTATTTCTCAACAACCTGTAATCAGAAATGGAAAAAAAAAAATAACAGTTGAAACTGAGAGCATGAGGTACAGACATTTATAATAAAGAAAGATAGCAATTATAGCACAACATGTCTGAGGAAAAGCAATGACAGCATTGATGGTAAAAATTGAGGACTTACCAAATCAAAACACAGCTTTGACACAGTCATGATGAGATGTTCGGTTTCAGCTAAAGAGGCATGAATGGCGTGTAATAGTATGATTTGAATTCATAGACTTACAAATTGATAAAAACATGAAATATTCCAACTCTGCTTCATGTCAGCATTTGTGGCCTCCTCCTTTTGCTTCACTCTAGCAGTGCATCTGTGCAGACAGGAAGGTGAGTAACCAACCCAGAAAGCTTTATGTACAAGATCTAAGAGAAGGTGACAGATGAGAAACAATAAACCACGTCAGACCAATAACCTCAGGCGTGGTACGGTTGAATATCAGATCGTTTATAAGGTCTGTCATTTGGTTAATATGCATTAATTAATTGTGTTGTAAGCTATAACACATTCCATAACATAATAAAAATCAATGACCCAAAATCAACACGTTTTGAAACAATTATATCATTTGAGGATAATTAAATTTTTACTCAGTAAACTTATAGTTTGAATGATGGGGTCCCAACTTTGAATAAAACTTTGATTTGATATAGCCTAGTAAAACTATGCTAGTTTTGTGTTTTAGCTTCTATGTGATACTTTCAATAGGGTTAAATGCTATACTGTAGCTAAGCATGGGCTAATTGCTTAATTGAATTTTGCACTAATAATACATTTACATTTTACATTTGGCAGACGCTTTTACCCAAAGCGACTTACATTGCATTCAAGGTACACATTTGAACATTTTTATCAGTTCTTGCTTTCCCTGGGAATCGAACCTCTGACCTTGGCGTTGCTAGCGCCACATTCTTATTGCTTGAGCTACAGGAAAGCTATATAATACAAATTTAAAGGTAGAAACGGTTCTTTTAGGTAATAACTTCAGATTACCAGTGTGATTAAGGGGAATATAACTTCACCTCTTGTGGGTTTGAACCTGCAATGTGCAGATTACTAGCCTAGCACTGAACTACTACCAACACACCAAGCCTGTAGGCATGACTAAATGTCAGTCAGAATGCATTTTATTTAAAGGGGTCCTGAATTGAGAAATCAACTTTCCCTTGAGCTTTTGATATATAAAAGGTCATGGTAATATAAGAATATCCTGGAAATTTCAGAGCTAAAAACTTCCTTGTTAGTCAAAGAAAACTTTTATTGACACCAGGCCCAGCAAACAATGCAGCAATAAACATACCGCATAAGCTTCATTCGGATTCCAATATTATGAATGCATGATGAACTTTTTTAATGAATATCCAGCTCACGTGGGGAAGACATTGCGCGTTTGTTCCTTCATTTCACCACGGATTCGTTTGTTAACAAGAGACTGGATTTGCAGACAGGATGAGACGACATGAATGAATGAAGCAACACACTAATGTGAGTAAAAAATGTTTTTTATATGTGATAGCTATTAAACGACCTGTATCAATGCAATACTATTGATTATGTGTACGTGTCTAACTGAACATAGCCTACCTTAGCACACTGTCAAAGGCTGAAGAATCCTTTATTTGTGGTGTTGTTGGTTCATTGTGATTCGGGATCAGACTCAGACATGTATGGGCCAAGGCTCGCAAAGCCCAACGTCTCGGGGCTATGTGTTTTTTTGTTGTTGTTTTTTTTGCACAAGTATGTGTGTGTGTGTGTGTACGGTTCGCAGTTATATCCACCGATCGGGTGGGCCAAGTAATAAACAAATAATATTCCAATCAATCGCGGGTGGATGAGAGATAAATCATTGTGTTTGTTTGATAAAGATATTTTGCGAGCCGTATTGGGCAATTTATTCCGGTTGCCGTTTCCCCACACGCTTCAAAACAATCCCTCACGTGAACTGACAAGGGAGCTGAAGCTCATTAAATATGTAAATCTTATCCAATCATATCCGTAGTCTTCAGTGTGGCACGCCCATAAAAACCGAGCGTTGCAAGAGAGAGCCTCAAAACCAGGCTAGAAAATAGCCTATTAATTATTCATTATGATGTTTTTGAATGTAAAAACCATGCGAACGTCATAAGTTGACCTCAGACAACAGTATAAAAAAATAAAAAAGCCAGTTCATGATACCTTTAATAGTATGAACTATACGTGTCTTTTGTAGGGCTTGTAAATCCTTTAAGCTTTTGAAGACATGAAATCAAAATGGACATTTCTTTTTTGTTTGTTTTTTGTAGAATATTGCAATATCTATTATAAATGATTTATCCATGCACATTATTTTTATGTCTCTCACATGAGATCACAGCAATAGCAAACCACAACCATAGTAATACAATCAGTTCCCGATGGACAAAATCAAGTCCTGCCCTACATTTTTTCTTGCTCGAGAAGCCATTTCACTTAGCTATACATCACAATAGGGCAGAAAAGACTATAGCAACTTCAGTTTCATGCCAACCTTAAAGCATTTTACTCAAACCATCATCAAAGTTGGTATTTATTTGAATGGTAATTTGACCATTATGACAATATTTATTACCTCACATGCTATCTATGTGCATTACATTGTAGTGATATTGTTGTTAGTGTGGAAGTAATAATACTTAATTATTTAATGGAGTAAACAAAGACTGATCAACCCAAAGACAAAGTACCATAAATGTGCAGTAAATGATTTTTGAGAAACGCTACTGAAAGTGGATCGGACTGAGCACCACAACACACTTGTAGCCAATCAGCAGTAGGGGGCATATACACTCATGATGGGGGATGAGAGAGACTGATCAAGAGGGAGATTTGAAGAAAAGACTTTAGAGGGAGAGATGGCTGAGAGACATTACGAAAGAGAAAAGGTCAGAGGGATATTAAAGACAGATTATGATCAGGCAAGAGCTTTAGGATCCACGTTAATACTAGAAAAGCTTTCCAGCGCTAGAGAGACCTGAATACAGACGTCAGTGTTGCATTATTTCTGCTCCATAGTAACATTGGTTTTGAGTGTCATTGTTTGTCTGGAGCTGGTGTCCTCCTGTATCCTGGTCCTACCAGACTCTTGTACATTTCATTTGTACACACTCTCCATTGGCAAGCGTTAACTTCCTTGAATGCGGATACTTGAAGGCACCCAAGATGGCGCCGCCGTGTTCGGTCGCCGTTCAGGTCGCTCCGCGAAGACTGTGCCGCGAGACAGCAACGGACATACTCCCCTCTCATGATCAGCGGGTCACCAGTAGAGAGAGTGAGCAGCTTCAAGTACCTGGGTGTAAACATCTCCGAGGACCTGACCTGGACTGCTCACATTCAGACACAGGTGAAAAAAGCCAGTTGCAAGACTGTACCACCTGGGCCAGCTGAGGAAATTCAGGGATTCACCAGCTATCCTGAAAACTTTCTATTTAGGGGCAATAGAAAGTGTATTAACTCAGTGCATCACAGCGTGGTATGGGAACAGCACCAGTCATGACTGCAAAGCCCTGCAAAGAGTCGTGCGCTTATCCGAGCGTATCTCAGGGTCAGCTCTCCGTCTCTGCAGGACGTCTACACCAAACGCTGCAAAGGTAGAGCTACTAAAATCATCAAGGACTCTAATCACCCTGCAAACCCTCATTTCACGCTGCTACCATCTGGTAAGCGCTTCCGAAGCCTGATGGCCAAAACCGAGAGACTCAGAAGGAGCTTCTTCCCCCAGGCAATCAGACTCCTGAACTCAGTCACTTAACATCACGTGACCATCGAAACACTGACATTGCACTGCACTTTCTGTTCTCGTTGTTACTGTGTAACAACCTGTTATAAACCTGTTTGCACATTATACTTTGTACATTTGTCATTTGTTAACCACATATTTATAAGTCTACAGTTTACTCACTGCACAGTTTACTTCACTTATTTTATTCCACTTCTTTATTTTTTATTTTTTCTACTTGACTTGATTTATTTATAATTCTACAGATAGATATATATATATATATATATATATATATATATATATATATATATATATATATATATATATATATATATATATATATATATATATATATATAGTACTTTTTATTCTATTTCCATTATAATTTCCCCTTGTGTTTTTAACTGTGAATATGCCGTGGAGTGGACCTGTTTACATTTCACTGCCGGTTGTATATTCTGTATATAACTGTGTATGTGACAAATAAAACTCTTGAATCTTGAATCTACTCTGTTGAAGTTTAAAACTATTGGATCTGCCCAGAGCCACTCTGGATCTGCCATAACCAATTGCTAATGTTTTGTCATGGCGTATGTCATCTCAAACTAGCGCACAACATCAACGTCATCGTGTCTTTGTTTGGGTTGAATTCAAATAGAGTGGGGCAGGTATGACGTCACTTTGTAGGCCAATCAGCAGTTAGCACTGGTTCCCCCGAGAAAATCTCAATAGGATTTTTCTATAGGCTTTAGGATTATCACAAAAATAAGCTCTGTGATCAACAAAAGTTTCATCAAGATAATCAACACCCGGGTGCTGAACCGTGGATGGAGAACAGGAGCGATTTTTTTTACAGAGAATTATACCCCTAGGTAATGCTGATGTATTTTATGTCGTGCGAGAAGTGTTCATTGTTCAACAATGTTTCTCAGAAATCGCTTACTGCACCTTTAAATTTACCAAAACAACCAGAGTCTACTAAACTAGCTAAACATTTTTACTAAACATTTAATAAAATTGTGTTAACTTGCTAATTAAATGCTTTACATATATATATATATATATATATTATATATATATATATATATATATATATATATATATAAAATTTTATAGTAGGAACTATAAGTAGGCTATAGTAAATCTGGTTACTATAGTCAAATTTGCATGGGAAAGTCTCAAATCTGTCCTCTTAAATGCCTCCCTTCTTTCATAAATAGAAGCACAGTGCACAGAGCTAAAATAGCCGGAGATGCCTCCTGCCTGACCAACTACTTTAGCCTAAAAGCAATGACCAGTGCTAAACAAAACAGCCTCAGAAGGCTACCAGCTAAAATGAGAGATTTTGGTGTCCTGTACTGTACCAGAAGTGAACAGGCTGACCCGGAAGCTGTGCTGTCTGGAGGCGCATAGAGAACATCCAGCCTCTTCACTGCTTTATTAAAGCCTCTTCTGCGAGAAAAAAACACTCTGACATCGATATAAAAGGTTTGTGCGCTCATATCATCTTTTTCCTTTTGCCCACACTGAGCTATCGTGCACATTACTGCATTGTACGACAGATAACTGTTCGACGGGAGCGATTTATCGCCTTTGATCTACCACAGGTTGCACAAAGCGACATATAACATTATAAATGGCATTATCTGAATGCATTGCACATGCATGTACTAAATGTGCATTTGCTATAGCGCTGTTATAAAGCGGGGACGGCAGATGTTGTCAACAATTACAGCCGTGCGCAGCGTTTCGCCAATTGTAAGACATTTTTGCACGGCATGATTGTCGGAAGTGTCAGTTTTTTTCAAGGGGGCCGGGCAATTCAAAGGTGCTATTCTTCATAAACAAACACACACACACCTATAACCACAAACATCTCGTTGATCGATCGGTTCCTCCCTGAAATAAATGCACCGACTCGAGTGTGAATTTTTGGGTTCTGCAGAATATGGCGTCCTTATGAAAATATAACAGGCTGCCATTTTTGTTTTTTTTTCTTTTGTCTGAAATGTTTTTGGTGAAATTGTGCAGGAATTAGTCGGAGGCACTGTGTGATCAGTAGATACCGAGATATCCGTGTTGTGCAGAAGCTGTCTGGGGAAATCAAATCACGAAAGTTTTGTGACTTGTTTTCCTCTAAAGAAGCGTCAGTATTTTTTTTTTCTTTCTACTTTAGATCTTACGGATCTGTTGAATTCTGTCACTTGCTAAAATAGTTTTGATAATAATGTTTTCAAACCTCAAAGGAAATGACAATTCTTAAATTGAGATGTTTACCATGATGTCTAACTTACTCGAGTCACATGGCAAATTCTCGACACTTCACTTGAGCTGACACCAGTAATAAATAATAATAATTTAAAAAAAACTATCGACCCCAAAGTCAGAAATTGGTCAAAAATAACTGATATTTGAAAAAGTTGTTGAATGTGTAGGAAGTGTGGTTGTATTTTACTTTCTAGATAATTGTTTAGATTGAGTATTTATTTAAGTTACAAATCTTACAAAAGGTCAATGCCCCTTAAGAAAAACGATAATTTCTGACACTATTAACAATAGTTTCTGACAAAATGTCTGTGAGTACAGTTGTAAACTGGCTGTTAAACACCACTACAGTCATTAAATAAATAAATAAACTGATTCAAGAAAGCTTCTCACATTATAAAATACAAAATCAACTTATTTTGTCATTTTGCTAGTTTGCAAGCTGAATTTATGTACAGGAAACAAGTTGCTTTAGTCAGCATTTACGACATTTTTGGCATTTAATTAAAGGAACAGTTCACACCTAAATAGAACTTGTCATCATTTACTCACCCTGATTCCGTTCCCAATCACTATGACTGACTTTCTTCTGTGGAAAAAATAAAAATAAGAAAGACATGTGAGACAGAATTTGTGTGAAGAAGCATACAATCATATCACATGCAGTTGAAATAAATGAATATAGATCTTTGACTGAAAACATTAAACACCTAAAGTAAAGACCTGAGGTTTTAGGTTTATATTTTTCAAATGTACATTATATTATAGATATTGCACTGGTCTGTAGGCTATTATGTTTTCAATTTAATTCAATTTCAATTCAATTCAATTTATTGACATTGACTTTCATTACTAGACTCAATTTGTCTTATGAACACCGGGATTTAGTTTTAGGCCGATGTGTGATTATTATTATTATTTTTTTAACCTGCTATATGTGATTTGACCCTCACTCTGTTGTATTAGAAGGATGGCTGAGCCTCGATTCAATAATCCATATTTCTGGCCACCACCTCCCTCTATGCCTGGTCAAGTGAGTATTGTGTTTTATAAGAGTTGCCTGACATGCACTAGTGTTTTTCAGTATATAGTGGTTACTTGGACATACTGTACTTTTCACTACAGAGCGAAACTGTGGCATTTAGCGATTGTTTGAGTAAGAAAGCATGACAATATGCATGTTTGCAAATCTGTACAAACCAGTGTGGTTTGCCAAAGTGGGCCCCGAAACCTTGATAAAAGTTTCCCTCTGTGTTTTGTTCAGTTGGTTTAGTGTCTCATGTCACTTGATGTCCTGTCAAACTTAACCAATGACTTTTTACAGCTGGATAACCTGGTTCTTATCGACAAGATCAAAGAGCAACTGATGGCTGAAAAGATTAGACCTCCACATTTGCCACCCACTACTGTTCCCTCTCAGCAGACCCTGCTGGTGGCCTCTCCACCTTCAGATGGTGGGCAACATGTGATGTCTCTCCCCAAGCTGCAGCAGGTGCCAGGTCTTCAGGCCCACAATTCCTCTCAGCCTGACATCGCCCTGCACGCCCGCCCAGCATCAAGCACCATTGCAGGTACTGATAGACCTTTACATTTAAAGGGTTAGTTCACCCAAAAATGAAAATTCAAATGTCATTAATTCCTCACCCTCATGTTGTTCCAAACCCGTAAGACCTTTGTTCATCTTCAGAACACAAATGAAGATATTTTTGATGAAATCCGCTCTCTGACCCCTCCATAGATAGCAATTTAATTAACACTTTCAAGTCTCAGAAAGGTAGTAAAGACATTGTTAAAATAATCCATGTGACTCCAGTGGTTCAACCTTTATTTTATGAAGCGACGAGAATACTTTTTGTGTGCAAAAAACAAACAAAAATAACGACTTAATTCAACAATTTCTTCACGTCTGTGTCAGTCTTAATTTTAATTCAATATTTTTAAATAGACTGCAGCAGTTAAAGGAACACGGCGACTTTTTGGGGCTTATTCACTGTATCCCCCAGTTAGGCGCTGCGTAATATCATTACGCCGCTGCACCCATGGTACGGCAGCAAAGTTCCTTGACTATTACGCAGGAATGAGAGTGTAGTCCCTAGCCATATCGGTCTAGAAAATCACAACTTTTCATTTTCCGTCAGTCTTAGTACACGATGTAACTATACACATCACAACATGTAAATAGGAAAATGTTGGTTTTATTTTGTCACTTATTGAGCAGTAGGCTAGCTGGAGCCGTTTACCTCCAGTCTTTGTGCTAAGCTAGGCTAGCGGTGGGTGCGTCAGACAGAGTTATGACACGCATGGAGATGAGAATGGTATGTAAGCATGTATGGACTTATCTAACTCTGGGGGATACGGTGGATAAGCTAAAGTCCCAGAAAGTCTTTGTGTTCCTTTAAGATTTTGTCAGAACCTCTAGTAAATTACATGTTATTTTGTTTAGTTGTCTATTCAGAATTGTGTGAGAATTGTGATCTCTCTTTTAAACAAGATTGTGAATCAATTTATCCAGAATCGTGAAGCTCTACTATCTATAATTTTTTTTTAAATGCATTAAAATGCGATTCGCATATATATTTACTTTATCACACCTCTTCTATGATGTGACTGTTTTAGTTTATAAATACCAAGTGTATGTGTATGTACCAATGTCCATTTCTAAGAATTTGGCACGTTTTTTTATCATGGACACTATGTGACCCTTTGACCAGCATTGACCCTGTAATGACATGCATGCTGCTTTCTTACATAATTTCAGAGCTGAGTATTGATGACAAGTCTGCGGTGAAGGCAAAGGGACTATGGGAAGACTGGCATATGCGACAAGCAGTGGACCAAGCCTCCAGAGCAAATCATCGCTCAGGTGGATGACATGAGTGTATAAACAAAAGTCATATTAAGTTACCATTTGCCATAGACAAGTTGTTAAAACCTTCTTTTTGATGTTCAAAAATAGGTCTCACGCTGTCATCGCGCACAGACAGCCACAACACCTCTGAGGCTATAACTCCCACCACCCCGACATCTAGCAGTCAGAACCGCTTAGGCGGTGCACCTTCCTTAAACACCATTTCCAGCCTTGCCAGCGGTCCTGGCATGGAGCACATGAAAAGTGGAGGTTTGATGGGGATGCTGGGACCACAGCCCAAAGCTCCACGGGGCCGCAAGAAGATTAAAGCAGAGAACAACACAGGCCCCTTGCTGGTGTTGCCCTACCCGCTTCTGGCCTCAGGCCCTGACCAGGCAGTTACCATCGCCAAAGAAGGAAAAACATATAGGTCACTTCCAATAATAAATCATATTATTTACAACCTGTATTACATCTCATACTACACATAAGCTTTAATTTTAGTAATTAGCGCTTTCTTTTTTGCATTTCATACAGGTGTAAAGTGTGTCCGCTAACATTCTTCAACAAGTCAGAGATGCAGATTCATTCCAAGTCCCACACGGAGGCCAAACCCCACAAGTGCCCTCACTGTTCAAAGTCCTTCGCCAACGCCTCATACCTAGCACAGCACTTACGCATTCACTTAGGCATTAAGCCCTACCACTGCTCCTATTGTGAGAACTCTTTCCGCCAGTTATCACACCTCCAACAGCACACCAGGTCAGCAAAACTCACATTACAGCCTGTAGTGCAAGTGCAACTGAAAACTATAAAACCAGTTTAGAGTTCCTTATAGTGTTAATATATCTGTGTTTGCTTTTAAGGATTCATACTGGTGACAGACCATATAAATGTGCCCAACCTGGTTGCGAAAAGGCATTCACACAACTCTCAAACCTACAGGTGAGGACAGCTTAAAGATAAGGGCAGGATTAAAATTACATTGTACAAATGTAAAAAGTAAAAAATAGAATTTTGTCCTAAAGGATTATTAGGAACACCATACTAATACTGTGTTTGACCCCCTTTCGCCTTCAGAACTGCCTTAATTCTACGTGGCATTGATTCAACAAGGTGCTGAAAGCATTCTTTAGAAATGTTGGCCCATATTGATAGGATAGCATCTTGTAGTTGATGGAGATTTGTGGGATGCACATCCAGGGCACGAAGCTCCCGTTCCACCACATCCCAAAGATGCTCTATTGGGTTGAGATCTGGTGACTGTGGGGGCCATTTTAGTACAGTGAACTCATTGTCATGTTCAAGAAACCAATTTGAAATGGTTCAAGCTTTGTGACATGGTGCATTATCCTGCTGGAAGTAGCCATCAGAGAATGGGTACATGGTGGTCATAAAGGGATGGACATGGTCAGAAACAATGCTCAGGTAGGCCGTGGCATTTAAACGATGCCCAATTGGCACTAAGGGGCCTAAATTGTGCCAAGAAAACATCCCACACACCATTACACCACCACCACCAGCCTGCACAGTGGTAACAAGGCATGATGGATCCATGTTCTCATTCAGTTTATGCCAAATTCTGACTCTACCATCTGAATGTCTCAACAGAAATCGAAATCAGACCAGGCAACATTTTTCCAGGCAACTGTCCAATTTTGGTGAGCTCGTGCAAATTGTAGCCTCTTTTTCTTATTTGTAGTGGAGATGAGTGGTACCCGGTGGGGTCTTCTGCTGTTGTAGCCCATCCGCCTCAAGGTTGTGTGTGTTGTGGCTTCACAAATGCTTTGCTGCATACCTCGGTTGTAACGAGTGGTTATTTCAGTCAAAGTTGCTCTTCTATCAGCTTGAATCAGTCGGCCCATTCTCCTCTGACCTCTAGCATCAACAAGGCATTTTCGCCCACAGGACTGCCACATACTGGATGTTTTTCCCTTTTCACACCATTCTTTGTAAACCCTAGAAATGGTTGTGCATGAAAATCCCAGTAACTGAGCAGATTGTGAAATACTCAGACCGCCCCGTCTGGCACCAACAACCATGCCACGCTCAAAATTGCTTAAATCACCTTTCTTTCCCATTCTGACATTCAGTTTGGAGTTCAGGAGATTGTCTTGACCAGGACCACACCCCTAAATGCATTGAAGCAGCTGCCATGTGATTGGTTGATTTAGATAATTGCATTAATGAGAAATTGAACAGGTGTTCCTAATAATCCTTTAGGTGAGTGTATATATATATAATGTATGTATACACACACACACACACACACACACACACATATACACCGATCAGGCAACGATATCCCCAGTTGAGGTCAACAGCTGCCCATCTCCACTGTAAACAGTGTTGGTAGGGCATTGCTTCCCCCTCCTTTGGCGGTGAACGGTTTGCCAGAATCTCTTCGAGGCCAACCGATAGTTTTTCTTCATGGCCTCACCGAACTCCTCCCGATTTTTTGCCTCCACAACTACCTGGGCTGCAGTCCGCTTGGCTTGCCTGTATCTGTCAGCTGCCTCAGGAGTCCCACAAGCCAACCAGGCCCGATAGGACTCCTTCTTCAGCTTAACGGCATCCCTTACGGTGTCCACCACCGGGTTCGGGGATTTCCGCCTCGACAGGCACCGGAGACCTTACGGCCACAGCTCCGAGCGGCCGCATCGACAATGGAGGTGGAGAACATGGTCCACTCGGACTCAATATTTCCAGACTCCCTCAGGATCCGGTCGAAAGCTCCGTCGGAAGTGGGAGTTGAAGATCTCTTTGACAGGGGGCTCGGCCAAACGTTCCCAACAGACCCTCACAGTACGTTTGGGTCTCCAGAGTCTGTCTAGCTTCCTCCCCCGCCATCGGATCTAACTCACCACCAGGTGGTGATTAGTGAACAGCTCCGCCCCTGTCTTCACCCGAGTGTCCAAGACATACGGCTGGAGGTCAGATGAGACGACCACAAAGTCGATCATCGACCTCCGGTCTAACATGGTGTTTGTTATGGACAAGCCATGACTAGCACAGAAATCCAATAATAGAATACCGCTCCAGTTCATATCAGGGGGGCCGTTCCTCCCAATCGCGCTCCTCCAAGTGTCACTGTTACTGCCCACGTGTGCGTTGAAGTCCCCCAGTAGAACGATGGAGTCTCCAGTTGGAGCACTTTCCAGCACCCCTCCCAGAGACCCCATGAGGGCCGGGTACTCTGCACTGCCGTTCGGCCCATAGGCACATACGACAGTGAGAGACCTATCCCTTACCCGAAGGCGCAGGGAAGCGACCCTCTCATTCACTGGGTTGAATTCCAACACATGGCGGCTGAGCTGGGGGGCTATAAGCAAACCCACTCCAGCCTGCCGCCTCTCACCATGGGCAGCTCCAGAGTGGTAGAGAGTCCAGCCTCTCTCAAGAAGTGTGGTTCCAGAGCCCAAGTTGTGCGTGGAGGTGAGCCCGACTGTCTCTAGCCGGTACCACTCAACCTCCCGCACAAGGGAGGTTGGCCCCATGGGGGTAGGCCCGGCCACCAGGTGCTTGCATACGAGCCCCAACACCGGGCCTGGCTCCAGGGTGGGGCCCCGGCTGTGCCATGCCGGGTGACATCTCGGTCCTTGTTTTAATTTGACTCAAGGAGGTTCAAGGAGGGGACATTGAAAAATTTTATACTTTATATACTACATTTCTTTATTTACTGTATTTAGCAAAGACACAAAAAATAGATAAAAAGTGACAGGAAATACTTTTGTTACAAAATTCACTATATAATGAGATTAAGGTGTTTACATGCCCAGTTTATTGCGATTAAAATCAGTGTACACCACATAGTTTAATGCAAATGTGGTTACTACAACTATGAGCTTAATCACATTATTTTTATCTAAGTATTACGTTTACATTAGGTAAAGTTTAATCGCAATATTGCCAAAATCCCTTTATAATCACATTATGAGGGTGCATGTAAACACCATGAATGATCATTACTGCAGTGATAATTAGCATGTTATGTTTGGCAACAGTTCTTCTAATCCTAACTGATGGAGTGTGTAGCTTTTCATTTTTTAAATAACCATGTAGGAAGACACATCATGGCCATATTCCAGGATGACAATGTCAAGATTCAAGATCAGGCTCAAACTGTGAAAGAATGGTTGAGAGAACATGAAGAATCATTTTCACACATGAATTGTCACCTCTTAGTCCACACCTTAGATTAATTGAAAGTCTTTGGGATGTGCTGGAGTCGATTTTACAGAGTGCTCGACTCTTGAATTGTCAATACAGGATCTTGACCAAAAATTGATGCACCTCTTGATGGAAATAAATGTTGCGATGTTATTTCCATCAAGAGTTGCATCAATTTTCTGTATTTTTTTTATTACCGTTTTAATAGGTATTCATTTTTTTTCCCCTTATTTCTTTTCCTGTTCAGTCTCACCAGAGACAACATAACAAAGACAAGCCATACAAATGTCCAAACTGCTACCGAGCCTACACAGACTCAGCCTCCTTACAGATCCATCTCTCCGCACATGCCATCAAGAATGCTAAATCGTACTGTTGCAGCATGTGTGGCCGCGCATACACCTCAGTGAGTACCGATCCTCCTCGACATATGGGAAAATATCTCTCTCGTCATATTATAAAACCATCTTCTGTTTTTTCAGGAGACCTACCTTATGAAGCACATGTCCAAACACACCGTGGTGGAGCATCTCGTCAGCCACCATTCCCCACAGAGAACAGAATCTCCCAACATCCCCATACGCATTTCACTTATTTGAGGTTCCTCCCTCATGTTTCTCTTCCATGAAAAGGTATTTTGTTTGCCGCGATGGTCTTCCGTTGAGAAAAAAAGAAGAATGTGATGAGACCTCGGAGGACATTTGAGTCTGATATTGTCTTTACCCCTTTAGCTCTTAGTGATATTAAGCCTACAGGCCACAGACTCGACAACTGCTGTCTGAACTGAATTGATCAATTCAACTACAGACACCAGTCTAAAAGGATTTGATTGATTATTCCAAAAACAAATGTCACAATTGTGATCACTTTAACATTTTGTTTTTAAAGGTGTGTAAGGGAGACCTCCAAAGATACTCTTTAAGCACTTTTTCAGCCTTGTGGTTTTGCTCAAAGTAAAAATGAATCTTTTCAGAATGGGAGCAGCTTCTCGCTTTGGGCAGCTATGAGAGTTCAAGCTTAGTTTTAGAAAGTGAGACGGATTTTGTGGGTTTCCGTCTCCACTTCTACTCCTTGTTGTTTGTTTTAACAGGATATTGTGTTATTTTACTGTGGATGTGACACTTCTTCCACGTTTAAGCTTGTATTATCCTTTTATAAGGGGTATTAGGTCATGGTTGAGAAATGAAGAGTGAGTTCTGTATGCCGTGATGTGGCACAGTTGAGGTCCATTTTTTTGGTGGATTTTATGAGCATGGTCATTGCCTCAGTATTTTTACACTGGCAAATAAGGAATTGTTTAAAAAAAAAAAATAATCCCCCAGACGATTCGTTTACACAAGAGGGTCAATAAGATATGACGCTCTCTAAAATCGTTATTTGCATCATAGATGTTTTACTAGTTTCACTTTTTCAGACAAGGCCTTTTTTTGTGTGCAATGCAAATGCCATCCCTTTCAATCACAGTATTTTGAGGAAAAAGTGTCCTTTTTTTTGCCATTTTTTTTTTAATTAAAATGGCATAATTGCATCATGTCAATGTCCATTAAATGGATTTTTGTTGTGATGTAACAGAAGAAGTGTGACATGGGATCAGTGCTGTTAACTGAATCACACGTTTAGGGTGTAACATGACCTCTAAACTCTAAACTGTTAAGTGTTAATTCCCTCTATTCTTCCCCAGACAAGCGATACAAAAGCACCTTGAGACATTAACTTACACCGATGGTTAGCTGAAAGTTTTCATGAGTTTTTTAGATTATGATATAATCTAATTGCAGTGGCCTATTTTGAAATGTTTTTATTTGTCAAATTGGAAGTTTGTACACCAAAACATCAGTAATGGTGTTTAAAGAAAATATAGAAGTCAAAATTTTTTATTTTGAATGTAGTCGTGTTCATTTCCACCAGTGCATTTCTGTTACATAAGTTCATCCAGAAAAAAAAACGAAAAAAAAAAAAACTCTGTAAATCCGGTATGTTTAAGCAAAGCCAGCATACAAGCTGATAAAACATGCATTTAACAGTAGTGGGCAGCAGTTTAAAATGTTACTTACTGGGTTAAAGCACACTTGGTCTATTGAATTATTCTAGCCAAATTTGATCATATGTGATCATACTTGCCATATGTGATTTATGTGATGTCAACAGGGCACAACACTGCAGCTCTACAACATTCATTTACTTTTGTGGTCATTCATACCAGTCATTTGTTAAGCTTATTGTGTTCAATTCATGTATATTTAGGAAACTTCTTTTTTTTTTTTTTTTTATCCATGTCTGTTTGCAAAGGACCAAGTTGTTGCTCTCAAATGCTCTCAAAATTCCCCAAAATATATATAATATTGATTATATAGACCAGGGGTTTTCAAACTTCACGATGCCAAGGACCCCCAAATATGATGAAGGTTTTATGAGGGACCCCCATCCTAAAATCCATCTATATATTTTTTATGTATGGAAAAAACATTTAAACTGTTAGGTAAATAGTAAGTGTGACATTATAAATACAACATATTGTTTCCAAACTTAAATTGGCTATATACATAATGTTGGATGTGTAAAGCTGAAGAAGAGCAATTTTAATGAAACATTATTTGTATAAGCAACTTTCACAATAAATGTATGTAAGCAGCTCACGAATACTGCCAGTGAGCAAGATAAAGGGGACTATAGTGAGAGAAACTCACTAGAAAGATACAAAGCAAACGTATACAATTCTGGAAAGTATGTATACGGCAAGAAACATTTAGAACTGAAACGGTTAGAATGTTTCTTTATCCATTTTTGCTTTTTATTCTCTGAAATTTTCTGGGGACCCCTTAGAACCTTCTGGAGGACCCCTGGGGGTCCCCAGTTTGAAAACCCCTGACATATACAGTATATGTGATTTATTACACAGTAATGGTTTACTGGGTCAAATGGGATTTTTTTCTTTAATATTTGGGAATGTGACCAATATCGCCATTTTAGATAACAGCAATTTGATGAGGATCTACTTCTTGGTGCTTTCTACAAAACCTCAGCTCATTGCCGGGAATAGATTATTACATTACAGTATAATCCTGGCTTTTTCAGCCTCAAATCCACTTTAAATCAGTAAGACGTGTACATTTACTATAAAATATACCCTGTATTCATTAATAGTGCAAATTGCAAGGTTTAGATACTGTACTTTGTTCATTTTTGTATCTGTTTAGTATATTTCAAGTTATTAATATTTGTTTTTCTGTAAGTACTGATCATTGTTTTTATAGGTATCCTTGTCATTTTTACATGTACGCCTTAATTTTATCATCGTTGAAAGACCGGTTTCTTTCTCTTTCTTCCTCCATGTCGATGTTTTTCAGTATTCAGTTTTCTTAAGCCTTTTTTCCGCATGGAACACTGTAATCGTTATTAATTAACTGTTAACATGTATTACGTAAGACATTGTTATATATGTTCTGAAATAATTCACG
The DNA here is from genome assembly GCA_018749465.1 of Paracanthobrama guichenoti. Classification (NCBI taxonomy): domain Eukaryota; kingdom Metazoa; phylum Chordata; class Actinopteri; order Cypriniformes; family Gobionidae; genus Paracanthobrama; species Paracanthobrama guichenoti. Next base: position 25,743,646 of record CM031965.1, on the reverse strand, counting down.
TTTTCCTTTGTCTTGCATTGTGGTTCCACATAAAGATTTTGTTTAATATGCACAGACATGACTGATAGGTGAATTAAGAAAATATCAATGTCAAGAACACTTTGTATCTTTATCTTGTTTATTAAATTCAGACTGTTATACCTGAGCCTTTGAATATTTTTTTAAAGATGGAGTCATTAGAGTAAAAAAAGAAGAAAAAAAATCAGCTGTGAATCCCATTTAGGATTTCTTTTTATCTTTAGACCTTAATTTGATGGCAAAACCATATGATTTTCAGGGACTCAAGTATAAGATAAAGAGGGGGAAAAAATACAGAAAGCACCATGACATGGATATTTTTTTTTTTTTTTTTTTTTTGAAGAATGGCATGACTCATTTATCTGAGTTATGTAAAAGTATATACAAATATAAAAATTGGAAAATGTGGCAACACTTATATATACGATTTTGTATTTACTGTCATTAAACAGCAATTTTGGAATAATAATAATTTAGTGTTGGGCAAAGTTACTTTTAAAAGTAATGCATTACAATATTGAGTTACTCCCCAGTTACATTATTTAGTTACTTGGAAAGTAATGTGTTACATTACTTTTTCTCACCAGGGCTGGGCTTGTTTGTTTATTTTTTGGCCTTTTCACACCAAAAGTGAAATGAATAAGCCTCAAGCTGAAGGAAATGCAAATTCACACTTTTAGTAAAAAAGAAGAAAAGAAACACAAATGTGAGATTTAACTAAAGTCATTTTTGCTTATTCGTATGGTTGAATTGGATCATCAAAGGTCAGCAGCAATGACATTGGTTAATAAAGTGACATTAAATACATCCAAATATTTAATTACTGCAGGAGTTTGCATTTTCATCACAGTTTTTATTCATTTTGAGGAATACTGAATCTGATTTCTCTAAACATGATCAGTGTTGGGGTTAACACATTACAAGTAACTCAGGTTACGTAATCAGATTACTTTTTCCAAGTAACTAGTCAAGTAGCACATTTTAAATTTACAACAAAATGTCTGTTACTTTTTCAAATAAATAAAGCTTATTTTGTTTTCCCATTTATTTACTGGCACTTCTCACTTGAGAGAAATCAAAGTAACTTGCAGTACTTATTTAAAAAAATTTTTTACATTTTAAATGTTACTTGACTATTGCTTAAAAAGTAATCTGATTATATAATTTGAGTTACTTGTAATGTGTTTGTTGCCAATAATTTGTTCATAAACAACAGCTATTGGGGTGTTGTTTTGAGAACAATAAGTTCAGTACAAGACTGTGTTGTTTGCTGAGAGTAGCTTTGAATGTTTTCTGAGTATGAAGTAATTTTATCTCAGATTGATGTAACCAATCAAACAGGCATCACGAAAATAAGTTTATTAAGAAAATACATGTTTTGTCAGTGTGTACCATGTACACTGATGTCTGTCGCAATTTAAATGACATGAGCCCTATATGAATATTTTTGTTAAAGTTGCATCCTAATATTGTATAGCAGCAGGACACAATGCACGATGCTCTCATAATATACAGGCACAACTGCAGGATCTTGATCCTTTTGCCACAGCTCAAAGTGATACAATTTATCATCTGTCAGATGATTTTGCTCCCAGATCACAGGTCGTTTTAGTCTCTAAGGACTATATACAAAACACAAAGGGAGTGCAAAATAAAACAATATTTAAAAACTCCCATTTCACATCATTCCATAAGTAAACAATGATACCGTAAGGTTGCTAATGCTACCAGGTCTGTTTTCTTGTCAGTAGCCAAAACATAGACTAAAGCATATACTCTACACGCAAGTAGAAGTGTAAATTTCATTTCATGCCCTTTCACTGAAAAAATAGTGGACATGTAAAAGTAACAATACATAGATTATCAACTATGCACTGAAAATATGATAAAGTCTTTACAGCGTTTGTCTTTACACCGTGAACTAAACATGGATACGCTACCATTCAAAGGATTGGGGTTAGTATTTTTTACGTTTATCAAAAATGCTCATCAAGGCTGTATTTATTTGATCTAAAAACAGTAATATTGTGAACAATATAAAATATTTGTTTTCAATTGTAAACAGATTTTAAAATGTAATTTATTCCTGCAGTCAAAGCTGAATTTTCAGCATCATTACTCCAGTCTTCAGTGTCACATGATCCTTCAGAAATCATTCTAATATGCCGATTTGGTGGAAACAATAAGCAGCATAAGAATTTTTCTGAGTGGAAACAGTGATATGTTTTCTTCAGGGTTTTTTGATGAACACAAAGTTCAAAAGAACCACATTTATTTGAAATAGAAATAGTTTGTAGAAGTCCAATTTCTCTTTTGATAAATGTAATGCATCCTTGCTAAATAAAAATATACATTTCTTTCAAATAATAATAAACTTACTGACCCTCAAACTTTAAATGGTAGTGTACATGCTCTCAGCTATGAAGGAGTGTAGTACTCCAAGTAATTTTTTACCAGTTTTTCCCCTTAAAATCAGCACAGAAAATAAGAAAAGGTCTGCTGACACAATCAAGCAAACGCTTGATTTGAACTTGATCTCAAATACTTTGCTTATCCGAAGGCAATAGTGCATTTCAGTTGTAAAGACCAGCAGATGGTACCATCTAAACACAAATTAATAGTGCTTTAAGTGCTTTTCCACAGTTGTACCATTAAAGGGTAAATGTATAAAAAAATACATATGGCATCTTATAGATTTGACGAGGCTATTGACCATAACTTCCAATAAAGTGTCATGTTTGTGAATGATATAAAATTTCATGCATTCTAGTCTGACTCTATGTGAGCCACAAAGGCAATGTAACTGAATTCAATGCGGGTGATATGAGCCTGAACAATAATACATCTCTTCACACTCGCTTTAAAAAACAATTAAAGTATAAAGAAATGAACTGAAGACTTAAGTGTGATACACAGTCATGATGCTACAGAAGCAATTTCTTGAGCAAGTTGTCTGTTTTACCCATCGAAACGTTTTACCCTTCTACAGTCGTGTATTTTTAAACCTTGACTGATCCAGTGACTTTTCAGATTGGCAATCTCTGTAATGGCATTTCACAGTCTTTGTAACTCCCTCAGGCCTCATCGCTTGTGGCACTGAGACTTTCTTCCTGCTCTAACCTGCTGTTGGGAGCCACAGGTGAGGTCAAGTTCAGGTAGCCTATCTCAGTGGACTGTGAAACGGGCACAGACGAGGAGATCTCTAGGCTCTTCACTCCAGACTCACCCACTTTGACTTTGCGAATGGCATCCAATATTCCCCATGAGTCACAGAGCCCAGGCTGTGGACTAGAGCAAGATGTTGCAATGTAAGCATTTGTTCACTGACACAGTAAAATAATCCCATATTTTCTACTGCAGCCTCAGCGAAAAAATATATCAGATTATATATCAGACATTTTTATCAGGATTTAAAAGTATAGCATTTATTTATTCTATAAAGTATTTATTTGAAACTGAATTTTTTTGTAACAATGTAAAAGTCAACTGTCACTTTTCATTATTTAATGCATCTCTCCTGAACAAATGTATATTTGTATTTATTAAATCAAAATACATCAATTCGAATGTAAGTGTATACTGAATAACAAACTTAAAATTAGTTACAGAAAATTATTGATAATGATAGTTTTACAGTAATTTAAATATTACCCCATATTTTGTGTGCCATGTATTTTTTAATTCGACTAGATTTTGAAACAGAATTATTGAGTAGGTTAGAAGACTGAAAGAAAGAATTGAATTATATACCTTGGAGTTGACGTCCGCAACAGGCTATCATGATGAGCTCCAGAAGGAAACATTTTTTTGACCTCCTAAGACAAAAACACAAAATACAAGCATCGGTGCAATCCAAATAATTTGAAATGCTTATTTAAATTTTAATAAAAAGAACAGTTGCTAAAAAAAATGTGTACCTCAACAGTACACATCGACTGAAGATTTCTCAATGCACGATCTAAAATTCCTATCTGATTGGCCAGTGTTAGAGTTTTTTCTTGCAGCTGTTTATTCTCCATCTCCAGGAATTTAACTCTAAGGGGAGACAGGACAAAGATACGGTTAGCATGTTTCTGTGCTTTCCTGTCAGGTGTAGAAGAGGGTAATGAGATGTTTACCTCTGCTGGATGGTAGTGGCAGTTCTCAGCCCATTGTTTCCCATCTCCTCAGCTTCACTTATTCGCTGCAGAAGTTCTCGTCTCTCCAGGAGGAGCTGGTCGTTTTCTTCTGTCACAGTCCTAATCCAGTCCTTCTCCTGCTCATAGTGGAACACACTCAAGGTCAAGTGCATGTTACGTATATATAGTGTTTTAGGTCAGGTCTAAAAACGCTCACTTTCTCTGAGAGACTTGTCGCAAGAGCCAGATCGTTCTCCAGCTGCTGGATCCTGTGCTCATGTTGGGCGACCGTCTTCAAGAAGATCTGTTTAGCTCTGCGCAACTTGGTTTTGTGCTGAGACTGTTTCTCATTGTGTCTCCTGCAGGTCACAAGTTTCATGATTTCATATTAACACATTGCATGAAATATATATGCACTTTTAAAACAGTATATTTGCTGTAATGCCAGCTACAGATTTCGGCAATGCAATAAGACCATTACAAATCACACTGCACGACATGGATCTAATAAACTTGGGTATGGCATGTATGTACCACCTATTGAATCGTAGGCTACAACGCAAGTTAGTTTAGAAGAATAAAATGTCATCAGCATGCTCTACTGGTAAACAAATAGAGCAAGATTAAACACACTTTGGCAATTGTGGTTTTTAATGTGTGCTGTAAAAAAAGAGGAAGCAAAAGAGGAGAATATGGACGCAGTCATGGCTAGAGAAAAGAGGCCAACTTGGCATGCCAATTATGCAAATGGCGCTTGAGGTAAATAGTTACGCCATTTCATATTTTTTTTATTGACTAGTCAGTAGACGTAGGTTGTAGCAGCAAACACACTGAGATGATCATTCAAAATTTCTGACAATGGAAGAAAATTTCTGACAAGAAATTTATTTATTGCAGGCTATCTTTGGTCGCAAGACCATGACAACAGCCATCTTTGAACCTCTCTGACTGTATAACCACCATTTAGGACCCACGACCACAGAAATCACCACAATCTTTTGTTTGGGACAGCCCAAAATACAAAGAGTAAAGGTTGGAATACACTACAATACTTTTCAAATATGAACCGATTTTAAAACACTAGGCATGATCATACACCTGCCGACTTCACACACTACCAGACTCGTTCTGAAGTCGTTCTGAACACAAACTCACGCAAACACATGCGCCTCATTGCAAGGAGACACGTGTCAAATGAAAACAATATGTTCTAATACTGGCTCAAAATATCAAACATGTTTGACTTTGATGAGTCTGTGTCCATCATACACTACACGATTTTCACAAGTTCACACTAGCATATATTAGGCGTGCTGTCCAAGGAGAGGATACCGAGTTCATAATTTGGCCCAAACCCAGAATACTCTGCCCCCCCATATCCCTGGCTAGGATAGGAACAATCAAGAGTGAGGAGTTGGGGTGAAGGAGAGATGCTGGAAAACTGTTGTGAGACAGAGATAAATCTAAAGATTATCTAGATTATCTGAACATGCTCCTCCCGAACTTTGTTAATAAAACAATTTCTGTGAAATCTGTGAACTTCAACTGCCCAAAATCTGCAGACTGGCTCTGACTTTCAACAACTTGCATCAACTCATCCAGACTGCAAATCAGGGAAAAAAAATCTATAATGATGTATAATGATACCAGTGAATAATGATACCTGATGTGAGTGTCAAGCTGCTGAACAACCAGCTTAAGTTCCTCCTGCAGTCTCTCAGACTCATGCTGGGAAGACAGAAGCTGTTCTTCCAACCTGTGGCAGCTCTTCTGACTGCTTCTCTGCTGCAGAACACATTTGTAGTTCATGGTCAGCAGCTCCACTAGTGCAGCATTTCAGCAATTAGTTTAATAATTATCATCAATTAGATGATAGTTTCACCTCACAAACCTCTTCTCTAGCTGTGTTAAGTTCACTCTCCAGCACCTGCAGCCGCGTCTCCAGCTCCTGTGTGCGATGTGACATCTCCAAGTTGGTGCGTGTCAGAGTTGCATCCTTCGCCCGCAATGAGCGCACCTGCTGCTGGAGTTCCTCGTCTTTCTGCTCAAGTAATTTCCTATCAGAAAACACAGAAAGTCATTGTACTAGATATATATTTGCTAGTGATATAGTAAATAACACATGGATAACACCTAATATAACGTGGGACAGTTATTTTTGCAGCTGACCTTATTGTATATGCATTTGTAGGAGTTTCCCTTTGAGATGCAAAATTTATGGGAGGAGAGTATTTAAATGAATCATGCAAGGTGATTTACAAAGTTTTGCGCTCGTCAATTTACCGCCCCAAAAAATGATGTCTTAAACCAGACACTAACGGGTAGATTGCATTGGTCATTGTGGAAATGATCCGGCTGCGTCTGTGTTCTTTAATTTGCATGTCGTCAGTAGATCACGTGCAGAACTTGCACTTTTATGGAATTGTGCTCTAACGCTAACTTGCCCTGTTTAGTAAATCTGGCCCTAAAAGTGATATATCAGTTGACCACTAATAATGTCTTGTGATGCAGTGACCCGTCTGACCTCTGTAGTTGATCCTCTTGCAGTCGGGCTCTGAGAGCAGACAGGTTATCAGACATGTCTCTGGTGTCTCTCTCTAGTTTGCTGGTCTCTCCCGCTCTGGCCTCTTCCAGGCGCAGCTTGTGTAGAGCGTTCTTCAGTTGCTGCTGCAGTTCCAAGACCTGCAGAGATGTTGAGGCACTGGTAAATAAAGAAATTCTTCATAACTGTTATAGTACTGAACAAGAACATTTCAGCCTGCTCTGAACACACACCTTCTTGTCAGCAGCAATCACACGTGCCCTCTCTGAATTGAGCTCCTCCATCAAGCTGCTGTTAGTCTGTCGGTTCTGAGCGCTTCTGGCCATTTCCAGCTCCAGATCTCTGGCTCTCTGCTGGAGTCTCTCCAGCTCTGCCACCTGTCCTGCAGCACTTCCCTCCTGCTGGACTACTCTGGCCTGGGCCTGCTTTAGCTCTGCACACAGCTAAAGAACAAAGCAGAAACATAAGGTTTATGAGCATTAAAAATAGTCCTGCGTAAATCTAGGGATATGTTCGGATATTTGAACTTTCTATTCATCAAAGAATCCTGAAAAAAATGTAGGTGTAGTACAACTGTTTTCAATATTGATAATAATAAATGTTTCTTGAGCAGTAAATCAGCACATTAGAATGATTTCTGAAGGATCAAGTGACACTGAAGACTGGAGTTAAAAAGTTATTTTAAATTGTAATAATATTTCAAATGTACTCTTTACTATATTTTTGATTTAATAAATGTAGCCTTGTTGAGCATAAGATACTTCTTTCAAAATCTTACTGGACACTTTTGCCACACTTTATGTATTTCCTTATGAGTGATGTAACAAAATACCAAAGTAAATGTCATCTACTATATTTATTTAAAACAAAAAAGACCTAGATTAGCTGGTTCAGGTGTGTTTAATTGGGGTTGGAGCTGAACTTTGCAGGAAAATGGCCCTCCAGAAGCAGGATTGGACTAATGCAATAACATTCATTAATTTCAAATGTGTCCAAATACTTTTTGGTGCCTCACACAATTTCTATGCATATTTATTTTATTTTTTTACCTTGATCTTTTCCTGGTCAAGGAGTGCAATGTGTCTCTTAAGGTCTAGATTTTTCTCTCTCTCATAGCGTAGCTCTCGCTCGGCAGAGGTGAAGAGGTGCTGGGTTCTCTGCAGGTCCTGTCTCAGCTGTTTGTTCTCCTCTCCCTTCTGTTGTAGGAGTGAGTCCTGAGCCTATGCAAACAGGGAAAATATAAAAAAACAATAGTGTTATTGTAAAATTAAGCAGGTTATACAAATGTTTTTTGCATGAATGAAAGTAAAAATGAACGTGAATATGTTTGTGTGGGTATAGAAAGATTGGAAAGCAGGGCTGACCTTAGCCCGGGCCTGGGCTTCACTGATCTGGGCTTGCAGGGCCAGCTGGTGTTGGCCAGCCAGCTGTCTCTCTTCCTCCAGGGTGAAGTGTAGCTTACTCATCTCTGACTTCACACAGGCCAACTACAGGAGAAGCACAAAACATCAAACAGTTTACACATTACAACTTCAGCTAACAGCCCAAAAACTCCATGGACACTGCTATTCAAAAGTTTGGGGTCAGTATGTTTTTATAATACTTTTAATTCAGGAAGAATGCATTAAATTGATTCAAGTGACACCGGGTCTACACCGGACACGACCGTTGACGCGCCGCGCCACAACCGCTAGAAGCTGTCTAAACTGAACGTGACAAAGTGACCATTGCAAAGCATTTGTACTTCATGTCAGTACATCATAAATAGAACGAGGCATCAGTTTACTGTCTGGGATTTGTCATGTCGCTCGCATCCGGTGTAGACACGGTGTTACAGTAAAGACTTTTACAATGTTACAAAAGATTTCCATTTCAAATAAATGTTGTTCTTTTGAACTTTCTATTCACTAAAAAAATCCTTAAACAAAATGTATCATGGTTTCCACAAAAATATTAAGGGCTATTTTCAACATTGATAATACATTTTTCTTTTGTAACAAATCAGCATATTAGAATGATTTCTGAAGGTTCATACAACACTGAAGACTAATGGCTGCTGAGGCTGGTTTCAAAAACGTACCAACCCAAAACGTTTGAATGACTGGCAGATTTTGTCACATGCAGCTGAACCGTGGCTTGTGTACTGCAAATACAGATGAGTATCGTCCATTTTGTCACCTTTTTCAGGTGTTCTCCTCTCTTTCAAGGTTTGGGCAAAAAACTCCTGGTAATAATGTGTTTTTAGGTATTTTATTCATTCTTTTCATAGTGCTGAAATGCATAGGGTGAATATGTGAAACACATACCTCACTTATGATTTTATGGTGAAATTTGTTATTATTCTTGTTAACCCAGATGTATTTTGATCAAGAACAATGCACTGTGGCTTTAATTCTGCATAAGCGGTGCAGCAAAAATAGACTTGGTGCTGTAACGCTCACGGCACTGCCACTTCTGCACCTCAGAGTGAAAATATATGCGCGGCTTACAGTGTGAAGCAGGCCTTACCTGACAAACCCCATCATCCTGTGCAGCAGGTTTGTGGTTGGCAGTTTGCTCCTGTGATGCTCTGGGTGTCTGCTCTCTGGTATACTGGAGCTGCTGTTTCACATGCAGGAGCTCCAGACTGAGCCTCTCTTTCTCCCCATCAGTCTGAAGCCTCTCGTGGGCTTTCTCGCTGAGCTCCCTCTGTAGCTGCATTACTTGCCCGCGCTTCTCCATCAGCTCATCCCTAAACACAGGCAAAGTATATCTCACCACATGCTTTCTACTGAGACCAGGAGTTTCAGCAACATTTATGATAATTTATCATTTTAATGTCATAAGAGTTGAAAATGGGGGAAAAGTGATGTATTTGTAACAGACTGCCTTACCTCAGAGTGTTGTGCTCCTTCTCTAGACGAGTCAGTTCTGTTCTCAGCTTGTCCACCATAGACTTAAGCTCTACCACCTGTCCCCTGCTGTCTCTCAGGTCATCTTCGGCACGGCTGTTCTCTGTCTGAAGTGTCAGGTTGTCCTGGAGCCGCGTCTGAGCACGCTCCAACTGGGCCACCTGCAGAGTACAAACATAGCCTCATTGGGTATTTGCAAGCTACAGGAAGTATATCAAAGCATCGTAACAATAAATAGATTGCTTTCTTTGTGATATAAACCTATAATTGAATGATCTTAATTTTTATTACCTTTTCTTCCAAAATTCCCTTTTCTCCTTTAATCTGCGTGAGGTTCTTGTTAAGTGTCTTCCCTTGTCGACATTCTACCTCGAGTCTCTGGACCTCCACGCGTAATCTCTTCAGCTCCTCGTGTTCTCTTTGCATGACCTGTCCACATGTCGCAATAATGGTTTCAGATCACTTTATTATAATTCTTGTAAACAAATACATAGTGCAATATGAAAAATTGACAACTTTCCAGGACTCTAAACTCTAGAAAGTCATGTGTGACAATGATATTACCTCTTTTTCTTTTTTGAGCGCAGCCTTGGTTACAGATAGATCCACCTCCAGCTGTTTCCTCCAACCTTTTTCTTCAGCAAGACGACCCTCGAGGAACTTCAGTCTTTCTTGAATGCTCTCACTAAGCTTTGGATTAAAAGATCATGAAAATAACATTTATTCTACCACATAATCAGAGGGTGCAAGAAAGTGGCTTTTTCACTAGCTTAAGGCCAATTCACACCAAGAATTTTAACTATAACATTAACTATATCAGCGTTTACACCAACAGACAATATAATTTTGTTTATTCTTAAATGCGCACTGCTATTATGTTGCCACTTTAAATGGACGAGCTCTTAAAGCAGAATGGATTCTGATGGCAGTCAAAGTTTTTATCGTTCATCAGCTAGAAAAAATCATTCTGAAAGTGATTCCAACAATATCGTTTCTCTGTGCCATTGTTGTTATATTTGTGCTGTGAACTCTGCTATTCTTTTATATTTTTGAATAACTTTATTGTTATAGTTATTTTCCTTGGTGTGAACAGGCCTTCAACCTTTACCTCAGAGTCAGTCCCTCGAACCTGATCTTCCTCTTTCTTCTCAAGTTTCTTGATATCCCTCTTACTCAGTTCTTCCTCAATACTTTTAATCTAGAACCAAACTCAGAGTCATCCTCAACATTTAGGTGGTTATTTATCCAATTCAGCTCCATAACATTAAGGCTAAAAACGCACCTTTCTCTGTAACCCCTCTATCTCACAGTCATGACGCTCGCGCTCATCTTTCGTTGCGTTCTGCGCATCCCCCAAAAGTGCCTCCAGCTCCTCGTTCCGCTCCACCAGCTCCTCGTGCTCCCGCTGCTGCTTCTGCAACCTCCTCTCCAACTCTCTCAGACGGCTGTCCTTATCTTCAGACTCTCTCAGACACCTGCCGAAATCATATCAGCATCTTTAAAGTGTGGAAGCAATGACATAAAGATAAAGGAGGGCAAAGATTCACCTTTTGTGGAGTATTTCTTCATCTGCAGCTATTGATGAATCAGCATCGATATTCCCAACACCCTGACAAAAAAGCATCTGTAAGTGCTCTGAAAGGAAACTATCCAATATTAAATTATTTGTGTCATGCAATACATGCAAACTAGCCCCTTCAAGAGAGGATTGTAATAGAATGTATAGCTACCTGTGCAGAGTGTATTTTATTGTGCTCTAATGTCTCATTGATCCCTTGAGCCGACTGCAGCTTTGATTCTTCAACCTGTGGCACACCGACATGGCAAAATATATCTTTCCTGTTTACAAATTGCAAATATCTGGCTATCACCAGACCAAGCTCAATTTTGTAAGATTGAACATAAGTCTGGGGAGTCTGCTCTGTATTTTCTACTGCACAAGAGACATGATCAACGGGCATAATTCAAATGACTTGGATTAGGGCTGGGCGATAAAACGATAACAATATGTATTGCGATAGACACATAATCGATATCAATAAAAAATGCGTTCAATAAAACGTTCGATAATTTTTTTTTCTCTGTCGGAAGAAACCAGAGGTTGCAAAGAATGTTTGGTTACATGAACAAAGGCACTCACTCTCTGGTAACCTAGCAATGTAGGGAGTGACACACTAACAGCCAATCATGTAACAGTATCATGTTTGGTTCAGTAACAGAACCGGCGTGGAGTGATACATGGAAAATGAGTGCCGCAGCGAGCAAGGAAATTGTTGATAAATCAGGAAAACAAGTCAGCTCGCCTGTATGGCAGTTTTTTTTTGATTTTATAAGTCTGACCGTAGTCAGACCAATGTCGTCTGCAAATTATGCAAGACCGTCGTCCCCACCATGACTGGTAATACCACAAACTTGTTTTACCACCTTAAGCCTTTTGTCTGACTGCACATGCACCTCATCCCTTTGGGGAAGTGTTTATACTCGAAGCATGTGTTTGAAAGTTCACCGGCAAACAAAATAGGGTCTCGCGCTCTCAACGCGCACGACCCCAATTTTTTTTATTTTTGCCGCGTGCACCCTCGTGCTCGTGCCGACGTGTTTTCCATGGCTGTGTTGACATTTCTGGCTTCATCACTGAGGGGATTATAATCAGAGGAAGGTTAAGTTTAAAATAAAAATGTTTAAATGTAATATATTTTTCTCCTGGTCCTCATTTTAAATAGGTTATAAAAAAATATCAATAATTATCGATATTGACCAATATGAAACATTTATATTGTGATAGTTTTCAGCCATATCGCCCAGCCCTAAATTGGATAGCCCTTCAACCAATCAGACCAACATTCTGGGTGACATACTTTGCAGAGCGGTCGGTAGTAAGGCAAACACATCCTTCTTTTGTAGGAATTGTTCCAGGGCAAGTTTCTGTGCCATTTTCAAAGAAAACTTTCCTTTAAAGTCTTTTAAAACGGCAACAGTGGCATCAATGGGTTGCTGCGCTTCGTTGGCCGCCATGTTGAATGTAAACAAAAAGCTGCTTGCCGTCGCTTCTCTATCGTCATCGTGTTAAACCCGCCAATAGTGCGCCAGGTGGATAAGCCAGTTTGTCATTGATCCCCGCAGATTTGTAACGGAAGCAGGATAGACAAATCTACAGGTTTCCAGCCTGAGCTGAAGGGCGAAATCAAATCGCCGGCAGATCGGTGTGGGTTTACCCAGTCTAACATGTTGTGGCACTAAAATAAAATTTTGAAAACAATTATTCTTGCCAGTTTAAGAAGAGTCCTCCTCTCTGTGTCCAAGGAGCGAACTCTATCCCTCAGCACACGAATCTCCCCATCCAGTCGTTCATTACGTTCCTTGGCCTTCTGCAGCTCCACCATATCTGTCAAACATAGAGTTCACAACCAGGAGACATCCTTTGAAATTTTTTCATGATTTGTTATATCTTAATTTACAGTATTTTGGTGTACACTGTAGTTTTTTTTCTTTAGAGATAAACTTGCAAATATGTGATGTGATATCTTGCTGCAGAATCTCACCACACTGTTTAAGCTTGTCCACTTCCTGTTTTAACTGCTCCACTTCCTCCCCAGTTTTCTGCAGGTCAGGTACTGAAATTAAAAAGACAAAATAGTTAGACAAACTGTATTCTAAAGACAACATGAATGATGCTTGGTCACTACAACCATTACCAGGGTATTCTGGGTGGTTTTGTCTGTTTTATCATTCACCAGGGGAAATATTTAGTTTAATTGCATAACAATATTTGTTGATATTTAAAGAGTTCATCAGTCAATCGGCTTCAGTTAATATTGGATATTTAATTGTTTGTACTGAATTGAATCTGACTAGTGCTAAAAAAATTCATAATCAAATTACTAAGCAACCACTGAATGTAATAACACAAAATAGGTATCATTTTAAAGCTTAGAATTTTAATGCATCAAGCGCTGAGTTATTCCTCTAAAACGGAGTGTACCACCAGCGGGCGCCACCTAGCTGTGAAAAAATTAATTGTCATATTTTTTCAACTACTGCATTGATCAACACAAAATGTCATTTTAGGTGTCATTTGAAAGCTTTTATGAGTATAAAAGCCATTATGAGTATCTCCAAAGTAGTGATGAGTTATTTGCTGATAAAATGAAGGAATTATTATTATTGTAATAATATAATGTAATATAATATAATTTCTCAGCATTACATTGTCCAAATATAATTTAAAAAAATCTAAAAATCTAAAAAGTTTGCTAACAAATGATACCTACTTTCCTTTTGACTGTCCTTGCTATAGTTTTGGAGTTATGAGTATTTATAGTTGTGTATGTCACTCAGACAAAAACAAAAAAACTCTAAAAATACCTTCAGGGCTTAAGGGGTTAACTAAAAAAATTTTTTTCGTTAACTGAAATAAAGATAAAATAAAATATAAATATTAGATGAAAAACTAAAAGTTAAATGAAAATGAGATGTTGCCATAATTCACAGGGAAAAAAAAAGTTAAAGTGCTAAAATTACTAAAACTGAAATGAAAATTAAATCTAAATAAAAATATAAAAACATATATTAGCAATGAAAAACACATTAAAATTATGAGAATTAAGTAAATCAAATTAAAAACAAGAGCTTATTAAAAATGTTAGTATATTAATAGTAATTAAAATAACTGCATCTAATGCTCACCTGAAGTCTTTCAAATCACTTAATAATGTATAACACTGTTAAATGTAATTTTTTTTTTCATACTGTACATTATAATGGTGTGATGCCTAAATTCATTTGTAGCATTTAAAAATGATTGATTTTAATATTTAGTGTTTTATTTTTAATTTATGTATGTACAAACCCGATTCCAAAAAAGTTGGGAAACTGTACAAATTGTGAATAAAAAGGAATGCAGTCCTGATCTTTCACCCATAGAAAACATTTGGCGCATCATAAAGAGGAAGATGCGACAAAGAAGACCTAAGACAGTTGAGCAACTAGAAGCCTGTATTAGACAAGAATGGGACAACATTCCTATTCCTAAACTTGAGCAACTTGTCTCCTCAGTCCCCAGACGTTTGCAGACTGTTATAAAAAGAAGAGGGGATGCCACACAGTGGGAAACATGGCCTTGTCCCAACTTTTTTGAGATGTGTTGATGCCATGAAATTTAAAATCAACTTATTTTCCCCTTAAAATTATACATTTTCTCAGTTTAAACATTTGATATGTCATCTATGTTGTATTCTGAATAAAATATTGAAATTTGAAACTTCCACATCATTGCATTCTGATTTTATTCACAATTTGTACAGTGTCCCAACTTTTTTGGAATCGGGTTTATATGTAAATGTATACTGACATTGCCACTTATCTGTAATCAGGCATAATATTAAAATAATTATCAGTTTATCGATATCGAGATCTGAATTGTTATTACCAGACTTACCAGACAAGTTTTGGACCTTACGAACGAGATCCAGTTCATCTGTCAGGTGGCGAATCTCTTTATGTGCCATAGCAAGACGACTCGATGCCTCTTCCAGATCCCTCTCCAGCTTCTGCCGCTCTGTGCACTCTCTACTGAGTTCTTCACTGTGGGCCTACAGGACACAGAGCTTTCTGTGAAACATAAACCTGGCTGCACTGGGTGGACAAGCAAGAAGCATGTCGGCCTCCATGCGTTTTTAACATGCATGAGCCACACAACACAGGTGAAGCTGAATGTGGATCATGTTCCAGTGTGAACAGAGTTTAATATGCGCCTGCTCTCCCTTATAACCATCAGAGACAATGGTAACACTGGGACAAACAGCCTTTGGTTAGTAACCACCCTGAAAGAAAAGCGCTCCATAGTGCTGTTAGGGTCCAGAGTGAAAATAAGAAGTGTTAATATGATCATGCTAGGCTCAGCATGTTGTTATTCTCTGCTTTGAGTTCAACCAAGGCATGCATTATTTCATGGAGCTGCCCTAATCTGCTTTAAGTGGATCATCCTGTCAAGGACAATACGGAAGGTTCCACCTCTCGTGATTTACACTTCATTGGATGCCTTTTTTTTTATCGAGTTATGAAAGGTACAGGAACGTACAAGAAGGTTCTGTGCTCTTAGTGTCGCCTTGCGCACACCAAAGAACTTCCTCCAAGGACTTTGAACTGATGATTCCTGTCCATTTAGGGAGGGACAAAGAATCAGGAGAAATTATGATGCACAACATACAGAGAGATGGACAATGAAACACTTAAACATAGATGAGACACTGTTGATATGTGCTGCTTTTGAAATTTCTGCCTGCTAATGGGACACTCTGAGATCTTCTCACCTTATTCATGTTTTCCTTTTGCTGTCTGAGCTCCTCTTCTAATACGTGACGGATATGATCCAGCTCCTCCTGATTTACATAAAAGAGGAGATATTAAAATGGCCATAAAACTAACAAGCCACAAGTGATGTATTACTATCACCCCATTTTTTAACACATACAGTATATTGCCATTATTACCATATAAATATTTACATTTTATAAATTCATATTTATAAAGTTGTATAAAGTTATAAGTGCATTCAAGGTATACACTCACCTAAAGGATTATTAGGAACACCATACTAATACTGTGTTTGACCCCCTTTCACCTTCAGAACGGCCTTAATTCTACGTGGCATTGATTCAACAAGGTGCTGAAAGCATTCTTTAGAAATGTTGGCCCATATTGATAGGATAGCATCTTGTAGTTGATGGAGATTTGTGGGATGCACATCCAGGGCACGAAGCTCCCGTTCCACCACATCCCAAAGATGCTCTATTGGGTTGAGATCTGGTGACTGTGGGGGCCATTTTAGTACAGTGAACTCATTGTCATGTTCAAGAAACCAATTTGAAATAATTCAAACTTTGTGAGTTTGGTGCATTATCCTGCTGGAAGTAGCCACCAGAGAATGGGTACATGGTGGTCATAAAGGGATGGACATGGTCAGAAACAATGCTCAGGTGGGCCGTGGCATTTAAACGATGCCCAATTGGCACTAAGGGGCCTAAAGTGTGCCAAGAAAACATCCCCCACACCATTACACCACCAACACCAGCCTGCACAGTGGTAACAAGGCATGATGGATCCATGTTCTCATTCTGTTTACGCCAAATTCTGACTCTACCATCTGAATGTCTCAACAGAAATCGAGACTCATCAGACCAGGCAACATTTTTCCAGTCTTCAACTGTCCAATTTTGGTGAGCTCGTGCAAATTGTAGCCTCTTTTTCCTATTTGTAGTGGAGATGAGTGGTACCCGGTGGGGTCTTCTGCTGTTGTAGCCCATCCGCCTCAAGGTTGTGCGTGTTGTGGTTTCACAAATGCTTTGCTGCATACCTCGGTTGTAACGAGTGGTTATTTCAGTCAAAGTTGCTCTTCTATCAGCTTGAATCAGTCGGTCCATTCTCCTCTGAACAAGACATTTTCGCCCACAGGACTGCCGCATACTGGATGTTTTTCCCTTTTCACACCATTCTTTGTAAACCCTAGAAATGGTTGTGCTGGCCCGTCTGGCACCAACAACCATGTCACACTCAAAATTTCTTAAATCACCTTTCTTTCCCATTCTGACATTCAGTTTGGAGTTCAGGAGATTGTCTTGACCAGGACCACACCCCTAAATGCATTGAAGCAACTGCAACTTGATTAGATAATTGCATTAATGAGAAATTGAACAGGTGTTCCTAATAATCCTTTAGGTGAGTGTATGTTGCTATGTGCTTTTCAAGCACTTTCTGTATCCTAAATACACACAATTAAATATGAAATATGAAATATAATTTTACAAATAAATATAGTTTTTGCATAACGGTCTAGCTGTTGACTTTACACTTTTAAAGGACACCATTACTGAAGTTAGGCTTTTTTTTGCTCATAGCACCTGTAGATGCACCTCTCTGAGGTTGCCGGTGAGGGTCTGGGTATCCAGCTTTCTTTCAGCAGCCTCCAGTCTCTCCAGCAGTGTAACTCTCTCCACCAGCAGATAGGCCACTTGCTCACTCGCACTGCTCTGGCTGATCTCTGCTAGACCCTCCTGCTCCAGCATCTCCACCACCTCCTTACACTGGGAGTCTGACAAACACAACGTACTTAAAGAGCACTTACTGGACTCAAAGTAGGTTTAAGTTGGCCACTGTGCAGAACGCAAGAGCTATGTTGCGAATGGAATACTAGCATACTACTTAGTGCTATATGCACTAAAAATTGCATACTATTTTTTCACCTCTGCAATATGAACTAACCTTGTTTTTTACTATTTTTTCACCTCTGCAATATGAATTAACCTTGCATTTTTAATCAGATTTATGTATAAAAAAAAAAAAAACAACAGTGTTGTTATTGTTAATTAAAACTTAATAATTTTTGTTAATTGAGATAAATCTAAAATAAAATACAAACTAAAAATAATAAATATATTTAACTTGAAGTAAAAATAAAAATAAATTAAAGCTAAATAGAAATTTAAATAAATTAATAAAAATGACAAAAAGCACATAAAATTACTAATGCTAAAATAAAAAAACTAACAATATATAAGCTAATACTAAAATAAAAGCTAAAATTATTTATTAATATCAAAATGTATTAATATCAAAATATTAATAAATACTATAATAATATATAAATTATACTAAGGGTACATTTACACAACAACATCCTAAAAACAAAGGTTGTCAAAAACAGTCGTTCACACAGCTCCGCGAAAAAGAATAAAAATGCTGTACTGTACAAGCAGTATCGCCAGTAGGTGGCGATGTCACAAAGATAAAAAAGAAAAATGAAAAATACGCCCCTATAGTAGGAGGTGCTATGATGATCTGGATTTAAACCGGTACATGACAAATCAAACGCAATTTCCATGTAAAAGCCGTGTATCCTGGCACCGGGATTGGCCTATAGACTGGCCACGTAATATGACGTCACCATTTCCATAAATTCACATTTTTATAGTTAACACAAAACTTGAACTTTGAAATAGTTTATGAAAGTTTGTGTTTTCAGACCCCTAAAACGCAGTTGTCGTGTAAATGAACGGCTAAAATGCATAAAACCTTTTCTGTTTATAGTTGAAAACAGTGTCGTGTAAATGGCCCCTAAAATAACACTGGTAAAAACATTTTGACTCTTGGTTGTCAGATCAAATGAGTTCAAATGAGGCAGATATTACTTCTGGACCATGGAAGGACCAATCAAGCACACTGCAATGTGGGATACAGCATTCTACACAGTATGCTCTGTCATATACCGCACATCTGAGAAATGTGGTAGCTGATCTATGTGTTCTAAGACTACAGAAAACTATTCTAAGGAGGATACAGAAAAGTATGTATAACACAGAAATAGTATGAGAGTAGTATGCTATTCGAAACACAGGCAAGGACAAAACTGCGAACACAATCTTAAGTGTGATAAAATAAATATAAAACCCTCACCCTGTTGGTGTTTCATTAGAGCGAGTTCAGCACGGAGCTGCTCGTTGTCACGTTCGTACTCCGCTGTAATAGATTCCCGCTCCTCCAGCATGTTTCGAATATGCTCCACGTAATTTTCCACCTTGAAAAAAACCCATCAAACAACCAGTCAGCACAGCAAAGGCATAAGCTACAGAAGGAGTTTGTTTTGGTCAGGAAACAGTGTCGTCATGTTACAATGTTGATGAGGGAGACCATGATTAGCTATTCTTTTGGGTGGAGACCCGGCCTGCCATCTGCTGGCTCACCTCTCTCATCTCGCTGGCCTGCTGTGTGCGCAAAGTCTGCAGGTCTTCAGTGGCTGAAGTCAGGCTGCTCTCACTGCTCTGAAGCAAATGCCACAGGTGCCGCTCACGCTCCTCTGCTGAAGCCTCAGGGGACACACCGCCCCTGTGCAAGCGCAGGGTGATCTCGTCCAGCTCCTTTTCCTTAGGAGGAAACAAAACAACGAGCCACCTTCTTTTTTCTTTCTTGAACACTGTAAATGATGCCTGGGTTACCTGACACCATCGAGAACACTGTCATCCTGTCAACAGTGCGTCTAATTGTTCTGTATGAAGCATGTCTCAGAAGGTGCCTAATATCTTTATGATTAAGCAGTTTTTTAATGGGGGGCCGGGGCCCACTAGGGGGAGTCAAAACTTCTAAAGGGGCTGCAAAATGTTTTTAAATGCTTCAAAATAAATTCACTTTAAATATTTTTTGTATCTGCGTATAGATAAGTGATTATCAACCAGGGGGCCAGAAAGGGGACCACAAGATTGCTTAAAATTACTTAAAATAAGACAAAACAAACTTTTAAATAAGATTTAAAAACACAGCTAAAAATCAAGAGGATAACTGACATCATATTTATATTTTAATTATTTTACTCAACTGTCTTTACAGAACTGGTCTTGGAAAAGTTTGGATGCGAGATGTTTGGATGTTACTTTTTGTAACAATTTAAGCAGACGTACATGAGGAACATGTTGTGTGTAGGGACCTTTGTAACTTGGTGTTTAGAGAAACACTGCCATACAGTCAATGGCCAATGTAAGCATATTACATGGTCTCAATTTACTAACTTTTCCTGCTTATATCATATTTATAAATATAAAAACGACGACACCATACCTCTCTTTTTTCCATGGCCGAGTACAGCTGAACTGGAGTCCGTGCATCACTTGCAAATTAGCCAAGAGTGTTTATGGGAACAAAGTTTAGATTGTGGTTTCCAGCATTTGAGTCCGCCCATGGCAGTCTCTGACCTAACCATCACTTCTTAATAAAAATAAAGAAAAGCATAAAACATAACGTGTTACTGTAGTTGCCTTTAAGCAGCTTTAAGCAACAACTAACTTTAATATATTAATAACAATGAAATTATATAACAAATGAATACACTGCATAATCCAAAATCCATTATCATCCGTCATCAAAACTTTCTCTCTCATATTCACAATATATCTGCAGTCACGGGTGTATTCAACAGGAATAATGTTGCTTCGGGTTTTTACTGCAATATAAAAAGTTTTCTAACCCTATCAGAGTCCCAGTTCGCTAACTTTGGCTAGCGGGCTAGTTCGCAGGGATTACGCACGAGCCTCTTTTCATATCCTCCAGGCGGCTGTTAAAAATAAAACAAATTAAGATTGTCGTTATCCTTCAACATCTATTTGACACCGTTAATGATGTCTGTCTGTTTGCAAATACTGATGCAACACTAGAGTGTCGTATGGTATCTCATGAGGCCTACCAAGTGTTTTGGTGCAGCTGCTCTCAATAGCTTGGACCGAGTGCCTAGGCAACGGGCTAAACCATTATGGACAGAGAGAGGGGAGAGAGAGGAGTCTGCGTTGAGAAGTGTCATATTATCCCAGCAGATGGCGGTGTTTCTTCTATAAATCAATAAGCAACCAAAAAGTATTAAGTCTAGAATAGAGCAGTGAATGACTGATCTGAACTTTCAATTAATATATTATTTTTAAAGTAATGCATTCATTGTGTATATGAAACAGTAATATTGTGAAATATTTAAAATATATTTAAAATGTATAAAATATATTTAAAATAACTGTTTTCAATTTGAATACATTTTAAAATGTAATTTATTCCTGTGAATTTGAAGCATCGTTACCTTCAGAAATCATTCTGATATACTGATTTGACGCTCAATTATTATCATTGGTAGTGCTATTTGATAATGGTTATTATTAATATCAATGTCAAAACAGTCTTTGCTACTTAATATTTTGTGGAAATCACGATAGTTCTTTTTTTTCAGGATTCTTAAAGAATCTATCATCTATCATCAACTATCATGAATAGAAAGTTCAAAAGAGCGACAATTATTTGAAAAAATAAATAAAAATTTTGACCAATTTAAGTCCCTGATAAATAAAAGTATTTATGTATTTTTTAAATTTTCCACAAAAATATTGTAAGCCAAAAATACTGTTTTTAACATTGATAGCACGTGTAAACGCTGGTAAACGCTGTGTTGTGGGGACAAAATGTCCCTAGAAAGACAGTATTTTTGACCTTGTGGGGACATTTTTTGGCCCCCATGAGGAAAACGGCATATAAATCATACAAAATTATGTTTTTGAAAATGTAAAAATAGAGAAAGTTTCCTGTGATGGGTAGAGAGGCTGAGGATAGAAGTTTGTACAGTATAAAAATCAGTATGTCTATGGAAAGTCCCCACATGAAAACCCAATATGTGTGTGTATAAATAACTAAGATTAATGCAGTACCACAGTGAATGGTAAGTGAACTGAGACAAATATCTTAAATATTAATTTATTAAATTATAACTCCCTATAGTAATTCTTCTACATTTAAACTAAAACAAACATTAAAGGTTTTTACACAAATACAGTGAATTCATTATATATATATATATATATATATATATATATATATATATATATATATATATATATATATATATATATATATATATATATATATATATATATATATATATATTCAACATTAATTTATGGCACAATATTTTACATGTCATTCCATGACAGAAGCATAAAAGCTTTTATATGATGGAAGTCTTATATGCAAAGCCAGACATAAAGTAAAGTCATGTGCTCACTCAGTCAGACAAAGATGTTATATTATCCACCACTATTTGCTTTAACATTCTTAATTAAACAACATTACAACAAAATTCTGATTTTAATTGCAGAATAAGAACATGCAAGAAAATGAAAACAAAAACAATTTTACAAACAAGTCCTTACAGTTTTTATAACATACATTTTTGTCTAAAGAATGTGAATTAAGTTAATAAGTAAATACAAACATTATTTACAGTAGTAAAAAAATACCTCAATAACATGGCTTTAATAATGTCATTTAACAATGAAGTAAAATGACCAGACTTGCTCATTAGCTTTCGACCCGTATCACAGTGCAACTTTTATTCCAGTGGAAGTTAGCCAAATAATCATTGAAGTCTCTCAAATCAACATACATTTTCTGTCCTCATTTTCTGGCGATATTGCAGCTTTTGAGCTCATAAAGAGAACATATGCCTGATTAGACTGAAGCTTCTCCTCTGATATTGCATCAACACTGTGAAAGGAACAGAGCATTAATGTTTAATGTCTTCTGCTCTATGAATCAAATGAACTATTAATTCTTTATTACGATAAAAATCCTAATGTCATCAAACAAAGAAATAAATTTTTTTCTATATCATCTCTAATAGGAACAAATTACTATTCTTGTATATTGTGAGAGGATTTCTCTGTGAGTTGCCCTTTAAATACCATTGTTTTATTGTGTAGAAAAGGTCAGAGCAAAAACTGCACCCACCATGAGTCATTATAGTAACACCAGCCTTCCTCCTCTCGGCATGCGGCTGTGTAGTGACCCATATTTACTGTGCCCGAATGATTACACACCGCATACAGATCATACAGCACTGGACCTGAAAGCAAACATTCAGCCATATTGCATACACCACTAAACATAACAATATTCATACTTTATCATGTAAAAAGTTTGTACATTATACTCATTCTTGTTCTCACCACAGTCAACAGGTCCAAATGGCCCCAAATCCAGCTCGGTCAGGGGGAAGGAAATGGACACTGTGCTTTTAGAGATTGAGTACCTTGACATGGTAAATCGATTCAAGTCTGAGGTGGCAAGTTAAGTCAATGTCGAATAAGCATGTACCTTTAGTAAAGGGATAGTTCACCCAAAAATGAAAATTCTCTCATTCACTCAACCTCATGCCATCCCCGATGTATATGTCTTTCTTTCCTTCGATAAAACACAACGATTTTTAGGAAAATAATTCATCTCTGTAAGTCCATATATAATGCCATTGAATGGGTGTTGCTCGGTTGACGCTTGAAAAACCATACATGGTGATCGTGACGATAATCCATACAATCCCAGTGAATGAATCAATGTCTTCTCAAGTGGCGGGTGAGTAAATGACAAGAGAATTTTCATTTTTATGTTAACTGTCCCTTTAAATCAGCATTGACTAGCTGAAAAGGATACGTATTACCAGGATTCTAGGAAACCTTTGGATGGTCAGTCTTTTTGTGCTCTCAGTGCGCCGGTTACACCGCTCACACATCTAAGACACATACAAATCCACAGGTATCAGCATAAAAGTCCATTTATTAGCATTTATCAGAGGTATCAGCATTTAGCCCAATATATGCAAGCAAACTGGCCATGCTTTTCACTTACCGGTGAGTTTTCTTTATCAAGTTTTTCCTCTTGTGAAAAGAGGTCTAGACACTCTCTCAGAGTGACAGTTCGGCCATAATCACTCTTCTGCAAACACACACACACACACACACACACACACACACAAAAAAAAGAATGACACATCAACCACACAACACCAGAGGGTGAGGACAGGGCCTGAGAGTGTTACCTTTGGGATGGGGAGTGACAGGTCACAAAACACGTCAAAGGTGTTGGAGTAATGGGAGCAGACTGAACAGTGCAAGGAACTGCGCAGCTGGCCAGAGAACAAATCTGTGGCAAGGGAAAAATATTTGGGCACCAGGTGATCAGGGTTTAAGATGGATAGAAACGAAAAAAAGATACAAACATGCAAACATAGCACAACATAGCAATATTTGTATTTTAACAGCAGCTACCACACTATAAAAGACTTTCGCAACTTCCATTTCATGCAGACTTTAACCAATTAATCATTAAACATTAAAAACAATAAAAAAATATACATAATGATGATGATAATAATAATAATATATGTGACTGAGGTGCCCAAAGTTGAATAATGCATGTAGTAAATGACTGTCTAATTGTGAAGTAATAGTGAAGTAAAAGGTGAATAATTCATGCAACCAAAACATTTAAATATGAAGTAAATTATACTGTTCAATGCACAGTGATGTGAATGCCCTCCAGATGCCGCTTAAAATTAAAATGATTAAAGAACTGCTACTTACCAACAATTTTACTGTCATCCCTGTCAAGATGCCTCTGCCACATTGCAAAGGCCTCCTCTGAAATCCTGCAGGAGAAAATGAGTGATTTAGAGGATCTGAATGCCTCCAGCTCAATTTGTTCCTCACAGGATCTGTCTCTTCATGGAATACCTGAATCGTGTGTATGTTGGTTCCTTCATTTCAATAATGGCAGGACGTTTAGATGGACGACGATTAATTTCTGTATGTAGCCTGTCCAGGAGGAACCGCAAGAACTCCTGAGCATCTTGCTGACTGTGTGAGAGAAGGAAATGGGATGATTATTTGATTGCAACATATTATATTCAGTACATAACAATTGCTGATAATATCGACAAATGTAAATGCACTAACACATAATTTAAATATTGTTATTCAGAGTATAAGAGGTTTTGAACATACCTATATCCACTGAAGTAAGGCACAGACTCTTTAAAGATCCGATAAAACTTCCCAGGATTCACTGTGGTTTCCCCACCATCACATTCCCACAGGCCAGCCAAAACTTTAGAGAATTCTATGAGAAAGAATGTCTGATTTTAAAATCTTTAAATTGATACAAAAATGTACTAAATATTTACCTAAATAAAATGTAATAAAAATTTTTTTTTTTTTTTAAATGTTTTTTGTTTTTTTAATAATCATGCTGCCTCAAATTCAAACCATGCAACTCAAATTTAGATTTTCTTCACTAAACCCAAAAAATAATGTTTAATTGACGCACAGTACCATTCATAAGCACAGGTTCTTGGTTGGAGTGCTTGTCCTGAAGGAAGGCTCTCATCAGACAGTAGTCCCGAAGACTACGAGTGTGGGAGAGACACTGCACGATGGCATTGAGGAAACACTAAAAACAAAAGATATTGTGTGAATACATATAAAAGGCAATACCATATTTTTTTTCTTTGAAACATAGGCATTACATCATATTTGTTCATTAGAACATACAGTATTTCCAACGTTACGCAGTCCAACTTGTCCATTTCCCAGTTGCAGCTCTCTCTGTAGGATAAAAAAAAGTGACAGCAAATGACAGTCAGTGTGACTTCCTCAGTTACATCACAAGCATTGACAGGTTTGCCATTAACCGTCCCTCCTGCAGTGATTGAGTGTCCATTTATAGATCTCTGATCCAATTATAACAGGGAGGGAAGACACTATCACATATGACACTGAGGTTAAGACCAGATATACTTAACTCACTGGAGAAACGGCGGTGAACACCTATACAGGTGCCAAAACACATCTTTTTTATATTAATTATTAACTTGGTTTGCAGACAAGCTAAGCCTTTGGTTTCCAACATAGAAGTGTTGACAGGATAAGCCTGTATATAATATATGTCATGTGTCAAACATATTAATAAGACAGATTTTGTCAATGGCACAGCACTGTCTCACCTCTTTGTCCGTCACCAGCAGGAGTCCCATGATGGATGTGTATAGTACAGACTGTGAAATGTCCACGTTCTCTGGCTGAAGGCCGTTTTGAGAGACTAAGGTGCGGCACAAGGCCTGACACGAGTTGTCCATTGCAGTGGATTCAGCTCTTGGCATTACGTCTTCATGCCACGCAACCTCACCAATGAACCTGTGAATGAAATCACGAATAATGAAAACTCTTTTGAATACATTGTTTACTAAGTATGTTAAGCAGCTATACGGATTGTCTCAGTGTGCTATGTGTTAAATTGAAGTGGAAAGAGTCTACATCATAAAACAAATCATTCTTAGATAGTAAATAATGCTGAAAACACTGGCTTTTGATTCAGTCCTCTTCCCAGCATGCACTGGAACATGAATATTTAATATGGTCACATTGTTTGACAGCGTGTCAGTTTTGCAGTGATAGGAACTTGACAACTCAAAAATATGCATGCTATTGCTACATCATCTATTCTGACTGATTCATAAATAACTGATAAAAATATTTTCAATTTAAAGTGAATATAAAGAGGTGATAATTCACTTGGCTATAGAGAATGCAGCATTGTTTCAATGCTTGGCTATAAGGTATATTTCTCATTAAATGTTTTTGCATTAATTACATAAAATGATCATACAAACATTTTGTGTACTTACCCTTAGAAACCCAGTATCGTCTCCACAATTTTTTTGATTGATGGTCAGTGAGCACCAGTGTTTCTGTCCTCTCATTACACCCGCTGTTCACCTGTCTGTCCTGTCGCTGTGTTTGTGAACACACTTTAATCATGGCTAATCTTTCCTCTCTCTCTGTAGGACCTTCTATAATTAGCCCAGGTCTTCTCCTTTGCTTAAGACAGCTTTGATACTGTGTAGTGTCTACACGCTACTCACAGCCAGCCACTATATTAAACTGCAGCACATCTTAAGAAAAAATACTGGAAAGCATGCCAGTTTCAATGTTTACAAAGAGTAGGGGGAGACCAGGTATGGTTGTAACACTTTTTGCTTCAGCCTCTGTAACTTGATTTTTGAGCTAGAGTTCTCAAACTTAAAAAAAGTACCCACATTTCTTTACTATAAAAGGCACCCATTCAAACCTCTGTAAGAATAGCAGAACCTTATGAGTTCATGTCAAATACATGGCGTGCCTTTGTCATAACCTACCCCACTACCAGGTTTGTGTCAATGTGTGAATATTCTCATTCAGAGTCACAATGGTGATCAACAAATTTTGTTAAAGGCACACTATGTAGCTTTTTGCTGCTAATGGTCGCCTATTCAAAACAAAGGCGTAGCTTGACTACGCTGAGATTGAGTGCGGAATCTTGGGAGTTGTAGTCTTCACCTCACAGTGGACAGAAATCATGTTTATGGATGAGATTATTAACGTTACTGTAGTATGAAGCAGAGCAGAGCCGAGTGTTGTAGGAGCTGAATGAGGCCGCTGAAGCGATTGCTAATGAGAGACGAGTGTGAAACACAAGCTTTTATTATGCCACATTCGCTGCTTGCATATTGTGCTGTAAAAATGCTGTATTACTGTACAATAGACACTATACTACAGTTTTCTGTCTATAAATGTCTCCAAACAGTTGTTCCCTTGTCTAATAAAACATATATTATATTAAAACATCTTTGGTGTTTCCATGGTTTCTACAAAATAAAACAGGAAACTGAGGGTAACGTGGGTATGATGTCATTGATAAGCAACGCACGGAAACGCTCCATGTCCTGGTTAAAATTGCTTATTTCTCAGGATTTACACATTCTTGGAAACATTTGGGACAATGTAAGTACACAAATCATCAAAATATATAACATTGTTCTAGTGTTTTGTGTGTGTGTGTGGATATTTGAATCCAAAAATCTTACATATTGTGCCTTTAAAGGGATAGTTCACCCAAAAATAAAAAATAAATTGTCATCATTACTCATCCTCATGTTGTTCCAAAACTGTACATTTCTTCTGTTGAACACAAACGAAGATATTTTAATGAATGTTGGTAATGAAACAGTTGATGGTATAGCCATTGACTTCCATAGTAATTTTTCCCTACTATGAAAGTCAATGGCTACCGTCAACAACTGTTTCATTTCATGTTTCAAGGTCTCATAATCCTCACCACTGGCTTTCAACATTGTCTTCAAAACATATTTTGACAGACCTATTCTTCTTTGAAACCTCATCAGTTCTTTAAAAAAAAAAAAAAAAAAAAATGTTAGGCATAGCTCTATCTGTCTTTCTTTTTCATTTTCTAGGCATTCTGTAATATTATTAAAAAGAAAATGTATGTAAGGGGATGGTTGTAATACTTTTTAAAAGATGTGTTACTACCCCTGTCAGCCACTGTTTAGCTAGCCATATTAGCATAATGGTTTGAAATTAGCTGGTTAAAAATGGATCATCATTTTACCTGAGAAACTACAATTAAATCTAATATAAATTAAATGATTTTATCTGACAAAGTTTAAACACAAAACAAAAGATTGTTTTGGACAAAAATTAAATTTTTACCAAAATTTGTACACTAAACATTAGCTTGTTTAATAGCTATTCTTAATAGCTTAAAACATTCTCCTCATTAAAAAAAAAAACGCATTTATTTAAATTGCCCCTTGTAATGAAGTTCGTATGTTCAGGGAAGAAGGAGGCGGGAACCGGCGAACATTTAAAAACTTGAATCAAAAATTAACAACCAAAATACAATAACGGCGGCAGCCGCTCATGGACGACTGCTGCCTACATACAAAACAAAAACACAACATAAAATCCAGGCCTGGTCCTCTCTCGTTTTGCACTGTCGTCGCTCCTCCTTTTATGCTCCCGTCACTCCTCCGTGAGACGAGACGGGTGTGGCGCACAGCTGACGCTCATCAGCATTCGCCACCGGCCCGCTCTCACGGTCCCTGGCCTCGCTGCTCGCCACACCCCTATTATGCTTTTTTAAAGGTTCCTAATTTTGTTTTGGAGGTCTTCTACACCATATTTTTCAACTCGTTCGGTGAAGTCTGTCTAAATCCCTCCTTTCTCTGAGCCTATTCTGCTTTGATTTGCCAGTAGGCCCAGTCCGTTGTGATTGGTCTACCGCTAACAGTGCTTGTCGGAAACTAAACGCCACCATAAACTGAACTTCAGCTTCCTCAGCCCTCAGCGATTGTACACACTATAAAGGCCGCAAAGATGACGTTGATTTTACCATATCAGTCCGAGCACGAGCCCGATGATGAAACATTGGAAGAACTAACCTTATGAAAATGAACCATGGTTTCACTACAAATAAAAACAAAAAAACAAAATTATTATAGTTAAACCATGGTAACCACAAATTAACCATAGCTTTGCTACTCTAACCATAGTTTAACCATGGTATTTGTGGTAAAACTGTGGTTGTATAAATGGTAATCAATTAGCCAAAAAAACATGGTTACTACACTTCTACTATAATAAAACCATGGTTAATTTTCATTATTTAACCCGAACCTCCATCACATGGACAACTTGCAGGTTGTTTCTCAGTGATACGCTACTCAGTTTGAAGTACATTATGAGATGTTGCAACTGTAATTCCTCACATCAGCATTAACAAGTGTATGGCCATCAACAAACCCATGTGTATATTTCTAATTTATTGTGGTGCACATGAAGGAACTGTATTAACTGTATCAATAACAGTGCGTAACAGTAGCCGAGCACTAATGTGAATGACTGAAGTAACATTAAAGTTGGTAAAACAAATATTGCTTCATCCTTTATCTTTACTCAAAGTAGTAAAGTAGTAAGAACGACAGATAATCTGGATTCATAGACACAGTTTTTTTGGTAATAGTGGCCCACAGCTGGTTAGCAGAAATATTTCAGTAAGACAGTAATAAACTTTTTTTTTTTTTTTTTTTTTTTTTTTTTGGAACACCTGATAGAAAATATATACATAAAAAATTATTCATTCTTACAGGTTGTGATTCTGAGGAGCAACTTGGTCCAAATAAACCTGACCAATCTTTCAAGAGCAAGTGTTTTGCGAATCCGCGTTGAACTCCGAAATTTGAGAAGCAATCGTCAGTAAAATGCTGTGTTTGTGGGCGTGTCAAGTTGTTCGCGGGCGCGGCATTATGCAAATGTGTTATCTAGTGGCGCAGTGGGATTCGAATTACAGACGACTCATTTAGGTGGTTCGATTCTTTCTTTTGGGAGACAGTAGCTTTATTTATCGTGCAGTTTCGACTTTACAACTTTGCTGAACGTTTACATTCACAAACTTCTATATTACACTGCATGAAATTTTCGGAAAAAATAAAGAAAAGAAGAAGAAAAAAAAACATAATAGGGGCATAATAAAGCTCTGAAAATGACTCGTTTGGATATTGTGGGACTTGTGATATCACATGGGCAAATACATTTGCCTATGCCTGTCTCCAGAGTAAGACATCGACGAATAGTTTTACATAGCACCCACTGGCATTCAGTCGCTAACGGGGCTTGAAATTTTCATACACTGGATGCGGCCGTTGCGAAAGCAAATAGAATCCATTATAATCACTGAGAAGGATAGCTACAGGTCGGAGTATGTGAAAATGGTTTCAGAACACTTACTCACATACAATAGCGAGCTGCTGTTGAGACTTTTTCCTATGACTAATAGTCAATCATAGTGTCCATTTACTGACAAGCCTTAAAGGAGCCTCCCACTTAAAACAGATCATTCCAGACAGAGGGTAAGAATGAGGGTTGAAAATAAACAAAAATATTACAAAGAGAGTACCTGAGAAGGAATGTCTGATTTTAAAATGTTTAAATTGATAAAAATAAAAATAAAAATCGAGTAAAATAAAATAATTAAATTTGTCCACATATAATAACAGAGACAGAGCTTTTTAAAAAAAAAGTTTTATTCTAGCTTCATGCATTCTTTTTTATTAACACTTGAATGCAGGTAAGTTTTATGTAAAAAGCAACAGTTTTTTTTTAGGGGACCTAAAGACTATAACGTGCATAAGCAATGCTTTTATTGCTTTTCTTTTCTTTTTTCTTCTTTTTTCTGTTTTTGAAACTGCATTTCTGTACTCTTTCAGAAAATGCGTAATAGCGCCCTCTACCATATAACAGTGAAAACACAGTGAAACAACGGAACAAATTCAGTCAGTGGCGGGGACAGAGTTAAGGTCAAACAATAATTGACAGGCCAACTGTATTACCACCACAGATCACCAAGTGGGTCGCCCTCCTGCTTTAAATTTAACCAAAAAAGCCTATAATAATTTATAGATTTATAGCAGATTCAAATGTGACAACTTATCCCATACAGTAGGACAGCATGCCCCACTATTAAAAAAATAACAGTGAAATATAGAAAAGACTTTTACGGTATGTACCTATATAGTAATTGACTGTAAAATATAAACCTACAATGAGAAATATACTTTGTGGAAGCACTAGTATACTAGCACTAGTCTATGCTGTTACAATGCATTCAGATAATAATCTTAACTGTTTTGTTAAAAACTAAATAGGTCCACATTTATGCAAGTTGTCAGTTTATTGAAAACAAACAGTAACCATTATGCACTGAAAGAAAATGGGAACAAATACTTTTTATAATGGCTCAGAGTACCTTTAAATAAGCATTTAGGATACATTCAGGTTATATCAATAAAGGATTTGCAGTACTATTAGCCCTAATGCTGCCATAGTGCAATAACAAAAAGCCTGGCGCACATATGATTAGTTACTGTTCAGATTGCACTAATGTTGTTGTTTATTAACCAGACAAGATGGAAAGTAATGATACACAATTTAAACACAATTTAAAGGAATAAGGAACTGAGATATGGTTCATGTGTCTCATTATATATTCAACAAATATCACACAAAATTCTTAATGTAAAAGAAATGAACAGGCTAAGCAAGAAGCACAAATCTAATACAAAATATAGCTGCAAGCAGCCATTATCGGGGCCAAGCGCAAAGAAGAAGACAAGACATGCCAAAATGGCTGGGAGTGTCAGACCAATTGTAGCAAAGAGCCACTGAAGACCTATTAAGATCATTTTAGGCAAAATAGCTGTAAAATAATAAATACTTCATTTATAATGATTTAATGGTTTATCACTTTTCACCAATAGGTGGCACAGTTACGAAATGAATGTGGTGTGGTCAGAGTAAGAAAAAAATGACACATACAAAGTTTGGTGTCAATATGTCAAAATAT
The DNA here is from genome assembly GCA_018749465.1 of Paracanthobrama guichenoti. Lineage (NCBI taxonomy): Eukaryota > Metazoa > Chordata > Actinopteri > Cypriniformes > Gobionidae > Paracanthobrama > Paracanthobrama guichenoti. Next base: position 25,711,493 of record CM031965.1, on the reverse strand, counting down.
TGCAGAGATACAGCCTCTAGAGTCATTTTGGCATCATGCCTCAACTTCGTCGCAGCGATATATGAAAACGGTTTTGCCTATCAATGTGAAATCCATAATATTTTGTCAGCACGGTCTGAAGATGATACGATTCAATTTTGGTGAAAAAAAGTAGGTTTTTAACAAATAACAAGATGGAGGATGGATGGATGGATGGATGGATGAAGATGGATGCTGTTTCGAAACTTCTCAGGCTCCTTCAGGGCATTGTGGTGATGACCCATACAGAGTTTTGTAACAATCCGTTCATGCGTTCTTAAAATACAGCATTTTATCACATAATTCAAAATGACTGATATGGTAAAATCAGATATCAGTCGACTCGGCATGATGTCACGAATTTAACAAGATTTTTTTACAAACGGTTCAGAAGTTATAAGCAAAAATAGCCATGTTTTTGGACCAGTAGGTGGTGCTGCGCCGAAACACTGCATGTTGCCTCATGTCATGCTTATGATGACATGTACCAAGTTTGGTTTGAATATGATAAAGCGTTGCGGAGATATAGCCTTATTTGTATTTTCGCAACCACTATGTAAAATTTGTTCACGCGTTTATCGAAAACTATTTGACGAATCAACTTGCCTGAAGATGATCTGGTTAAATGTTCGTGCAAATCGGACAAACCGCCTATGAGGAGTTCGAAAAAGTAGGTTTTTCAGGGAAATTCAAAATGGCAGGAACATTTACATAACGGAAAATGATGTCTTAGGGTGCAATCAAATCGGCTTGAGCAGGCAAAAATAATTAGCATAAATATGAGGGAAATTTTGGACAGGTGGTGGCGCTAGAGGGAATGAGTTAGAGACTCCAAATTTGGTGTGGTTACTATTGGTACTGACCTCTATCAGTGTACCAAATTTCACATCTTCACTCCCATGGCGGAAGAAGAAGAAGAAGAAGAAGAAGGAAGAATAATAATAAGAACGCCAACGATTTCAATAGGTGCCTTCACACCTTCGGTGCTTGGCCCCTAATAATAGGAACGCTAACGATTTCAATAGGTGCCTTCGCACCTTCGGTGCTTGGCCCCTAAATATTCCCTCCATTAGACACTATCTGGCACCAACAAACATCCACATATGAAGTATGCAAATAGCTACATGACGTTATTCTCACAGTTTCCAGACAGGGTGTGAAACAGCAACTGCGTGATTTCATTTGTCCCGAGAAAGTCGGCTGTCGTGGTCACAATCACATCACAAGTGAAATCCTGAGTTTGTGAATGAAGAATGAACCATTGACCTGGAGAGCAGTGGTAGCCCTGGCCTATGTGTCTGGCATCTCCACATCAGAGTTAAGGTTCAGTTCAGCGATGTTGTTATAGAGCGCCGGGTCAGGGCTTAAACGCTCGGAGGTTTTGCAGTGGCTGGTTTGAGCCTGTCTGTCCCGTGACTGGACCATTGCTTGGCGTAGACAAGAAATCCATTGCTGCTTATTGAAGGAGTCATTAGCCTGCAGGCTGTGGGATTGAGACTTGGAGCGGCCTGTGGTGCTCACACGGAAACAGTTCTTCACTGGGAATGGCAGAAAATATGGAATTAGAATGAGATGAAAAAGCAATTAGAAAGTCTCCAATCTCAAATAAAAAAGGATAAAAGCGTCAAATAAACAATTCAAAACACTTTTTTTTTAAAAGACATTTCATAGTACTAAACAATATAGCTATATTATGCCATATTTATTTCATAAAAAATTTATTTCCATTATCATTTTCAGATTTTTTTAAATTTAAGTTAGAGCAAATATATTTAAAATCCAATGAATAGAGGTGCACACTGGTGGGAACAATAATAAATATTATATGTAATATCATGTTGTGTGACCACTAAATGCCTATATATAAATATAGGGCTGTGTAGTTGCTTTTAAGAATTTGAATTTGCATTTGTAGATATTATCAAAGGCCTCTTTTTGTCAAAGTTTAGTGTAGTTTTTTTAAATGTTGAATTTAAGTGTTTTTGCATTATGATTACAGTCAAACCTGAACATTGTGTATTCTGGATCTGTTACAATGTCACCCCTTCATTATTGTATTTGTGTTCTGTATTTTAGATGAATTGTTGATTTTATTTCACAAATTCTCATTCTCAAATTTGCATTGTTGCATTGTCCATTTCTGTGTGTATACGTGTGTGGTGTGTGTCTATTTTATACTGTTTTACATCATTTATCCTGCATTGTGGCTGTGATATTATTTCACAAATAAGCAAACATGTGCTCTGTTCCAGTCACATCAGTTAATATGTGTGTGTGTGTGTATGTATAAGTGTGTGTGAATGGGTGCGTCCTTTTGCATGGGTGTGTCCTTTTGCACTCTTAGAGTTTAACTCCTTCATTGCTGTTTTTTTTGTTGTTGTTTTGTTTGCACCATGGCAGATTTGTAGATTGTGACAAGCAAACGCTCTGTTTTCATATTTTTTCACCAAGTTTCATACCATTCTGATGGAGTAAAAAAATAAATAAAAAATTAAAGGGGTGATGAATTGAGAAATCAATTTTCCCTTGAGCTTTTGATATATAAAAGGTCATGGTAATATAAGAATATTAGGCCCAGCAAACGATCAATCTCAGAATGTGTCAGGCTGTGATGTCAGAGTGTGTTGAAACACCGCCTCAAACAGAATAAGAACAACGCCTGATTCTGTAGTCCCGCCCACCGACCGGCCTACATGGAGCTAAACCGGATAGAATTTCTAAACATGCCGCATAAGCTTCATTCAGATTCCAATATTATGAATGCATGGATGAACTTTATTTTTAATGAATATCCAGCTCATGTGGGGAAGACATTGCGCATCTGTTCCTTCATTTCTGATCATGGATTCGTTTGTAAACAAGAGACTGGATTTGCAGACAGGATGAGATTACATGAATGAATGAAGCAACACACTAATGTGAGTAAAGATGTTTTTTATATGTGATAGTATTGCATTGTTACAGATCGTTTTGATTATGTGTACGTGTCTAACAGAACATAACTTAGCACGCTGTCACAGGCTGGAGAATCCTTTATTTGTGGTGTTGTTGGTTCATTGCGCTGCGATTTGGTATCAGACTAACATGTATGGGCCAGGGCTTGCAAAGCCCAACGTCCTGGGGCTATGTGTTTTCCAGACGGGCTACCAAAACATTGGTTATCTTAAATAGTGAAATAACATTCCTTTCTCGATGTGCGTGGTTCACTCTCTTGACTTATATTTGAAGGAAAAATACAATCGCGGAAGTTTTGATCATGCAGTCTACAACGTACTTAGCGTGTTGTATGTGTGTGTGTGATGCACGGTTTCACGCTTATATCCACCGATCGGGCAGGCCAAGTAATAAAAAAATTACATTCCAATCAGTCACGGGTGGATGAGAGATAAATCATTGTGTTTGTTTGATAAAGACGTTTTGTAAGCCCTGTGGGAAGAATCATTTTGGTTGCCTTTCTCCACACACTTTTAAAACAATCCCTCATGTGTGCTCGCAGGGGAGACGAAGCTCATTAAATATGCAAATCTTATCCAATCCTAGCCGTGGGCATTTTACTTCCAAGTCTTCAGTGCCATCAAAACCGAGTGTTTCTTGAGAGAGACTCAAAACCAGGGTAGAAAATATTAATTATGATGTTTTTGAATGTAAAAACCATGTGAACGTTATAAGTTGACCTCAGACAACAGTATATTTTTTTTTTTTAAAAAGCCAGTTCATGACACTTTTAAAAACCGTAAAACTTTTCGGCAAAAAAATAAGGGTTACAAGATATATAATATTTAAATTATTCTTAAAAAAGCCAAAAAAAAAAAAAAAAAAACAATAATGTAATATATATTATTTAATAATATATCAATATAGAAAAATATAATAATTTAGGTACGTTGGCTAAAAATAAATTAATTTGACACTTTACTGATGTCAACTCAATAACTGATATATCTCTGTATGACAGTAACTGTTTAAAATAATGTTTACTCATTTGAATCATATTCTTGATTGCAAGCAAATTGGTTTATTCAAATATTTCCAATATTAACCATATTGCCATCCTGTATGTGTCATATGCTTGCAAACAGATCCTGTTACCTTTATCATTGCCTGTAAAGGCCCCACGAAAGGATCCAGAACTGCTTGGCTCTCCATCAGGAAGGTCCTCCAGATGGAGATGAGCAGCTGGGAGGGGCTGACGATACACCTGGAACTGGAGCGGTCCTTCCCTGTCCTGTGCCACTGGTCGAGTCAAAACCAAAACCAGCTCAAAGAGGAACACATGCATCTTCTACAGAGGATAAAGGAGGAGCATATAAGTGTGAACTGCGTTTAGTTATAAGACTTGCTGTGTTAATTCAAAAGTTCTTTTGTAAACAGATTACAATGTATGAGTTACCTGCCCTTTAGTACTCTTCAGTTCACCATGACAGTACAAAAAACGAGAGGCCTGTATTTCTGGAACCCTCTGGCTGTCTTCTGAGTAGCACAGGCCCCGTCTGTAAAACTGACACTCAGCCTCCCCAGTTTTAAGATTGACTTCTGTTATAATCCTTTGGATTAGTTCCATCTGAGGTAACAAAAAAAAAAGATAATTTCTTTTATAAATTACATTATACAACAGTTAGTTCTAGTCTTTGAATTTGATTGGCATTCCAAGAGTACTAATATAAAGTCCAACAACTCTTTTCAACAGAACTTTTCACACTTTGTATCACTCCGCTTGTCTGTTTTGCACATTGCTGAAAGACTGTCAGTAAGCGCATTAGCGACTTTTTAGTTTAGCTGACTCTTTCAGCTGGTTTCATTGTGACATGTCATTGAATACTTGAAAGTCAACCAATTCATTTAAAGCTGCAGTAAGCGATTTCTGAGAAACACTGTTGAAAATTTAAATCAACACCTAAACAAACGATATTGTGAATATTTGCTAGATGTCTGTTCTGTGTGTGTGCTGAAGAAAAAAAAATGTGTCTGTTTTGTACAAGAAAAAATTTGGTGGATTGTACCGATCATCCACGGAGCACAAAAACACTTGTCAATCAGCAATAGGGGGTGTATACTCTCGTGATGGGGGAGGATAGAGAGTGAGGGCCCTATCATACACCTGGCGCAATGCGACAAGAGTTTTTTGCTAGTTTCAGCCTGGCGCAGTTATCGTTTTCATGTCCACAAAAACCTGCTCTAAAGTCAATAGCGCAGTATTGAAAGGGTACGTTAGTAATATGTGCATATAGACAGTGCACAACGCACCTACACTCTGCTTATTACACACATAAATTTTTTTAATATTAAAAATAAAATAATTCCTGTCCTGTCTGAAGTGTTCAGTCTTTCCGCTCACAAATTCCGCAATGTAAATAGCAAATCTGCCATGGTGCAAGCACAACTGGCTTTTAAAGGGAATGGGAGATGAGACTCTGATTGGTTTATAGCACATTATGCCCAAAACACACCTCATTAAGAGATTAGATACAACCCTTTTGGACCATGCGCCTGGCGCGCCAACTGTTTTTTTCCTTCGTTAAACTAGCAAAAGTGGATTTGGACATGCCTTAAGTGCACGTGCTTCAGACCATGCACTCAGATTTTTCTTTTGTAGAAGGAGCCCGGGCTGAAATACTACCAAAGCGGAAAAGATCTGAGGAATATAATTGGAAGAAGAATGAGGCAAGAGCCAGGATCCGCATTAATATTGGAAAAGCTTTCCAGCACTGGAGAGACGTTAGAGTGCGTGAGGTCCTGAAAATGGACGCCAAGGTTGCTTTGTTTCTGCTTGATATGTGAGTAACTTTGGTTTTTGCTATGTTTTTCACAGAACCAAGATACACTGTTGTATTCTGCTGTTTTTGTTGAATCACATCTGATTCATCCAGAATTGCTCAAGCTGTCTGATGCGGCAGCTATCATTGCCTGTGTTGCATATTGCATTGAAGGGAGGGGTGTGTTTGTTTGGGTGTCGATTTCAAAAATTAATTAATGCACCATAAAAACACTGATTAATTTAGAAATGAAACTAGTGCAATTTTAGTATTATTTATATACTGTTATAGTAGGTATTAATATTTTTAATTAGCCTTTATTTTTTATATTTTTCAGTATTTGTTTTAATTTTAGTATCTTTGTCATGTGCTTTTGTCATTTTTATTAATATTAGTTTTTTTAAAATATATATTTCTATTTAGCTTTAATTTATTTATTATTCCCATTTTAATAGTTTTAGTTAACAATAACAACTGTGAACTAAACAAGTGACTGGCTAAATAGTAGCATACTAGCATACTACTCTACATTTACATACTACATTTATTTTTATCCCATATATTTATATGGTGTAAATAGTAAGAATATGCTGGTGTGCTATTCTGAATTCAGCCACTGGCTTTAAGTGTGAATCATTCAATCAATCACTCTGATTTGTTCAAAACACTGATTCATTCAGGAACGAAACAAGTTGTATACATATCCAATGTTAGTTTGTATGTGGAAGCATCTAAACTCACAGCCTGTGGCAACGCTTCCTCGTCCGGATGTTCAGGCGGAGTGCTCTTCTGGATCTCCTTTAACAGCAGAGGATATTTCACCAGTCTGCTGCGGGGCAAGTCAAGAAAGTTCCACAGGTCCAGCTTTCTGCTGAAGGATGACTCCTGGCACAGCCTCAAGAAATGCTCGACCCGCCGGTCCTGCTTCTTTTGATCGAGCAGAGCTTTTGCCCCAACCTGGTTACAGCAGTATGTGATGTACGCCTCCAGACAGGGAAACTATGAAAGGAGAGCAAAGAGTTTATAACACCTCAGATGTTCTCATGGAGTTATGTGAGTGAATTTGAAGCTGCGTCAATAATAATAGAGGAAATGTTTTAAGAATGAAAAATGGACTATAAAAACAGTTTGTTATTATCTAGGCTATCTAATGTAAGACTGACCCAATCCATCATGGTTGGGCCGACCTCTTGCACAGTCTTCTCTGCTCCACGAAGACCTTCAAGACGAGCTAAAAGATCTGAACGCACAGGCAAATAGTAGTGAATACATCATTACACTTCAAAGAAACACCTACAAAGAGTCAGACATTTACCTTCATGAAGGGGTATTAAAGAATCAAGGGTTCCAAATATCTGCCCCAGCTCACTTTCTGTCAAGATGTCTAATTTCAGCATTGGTTCATAGTACACCTGTGAGGACAGTTGAAATTAAAACCTATCCTATAAAGACAGTAAAAACAAACATGTTGAATTATGGACAAACCTTTTTCACTAGACTTAAATCCTCAATGAGTTGTTTTTCTCCTGGGTTAACTCATATATTACCTGCAGGTGAAGAAAATAAAGAGGTAAATGATACATAAAAATGAAGGGGGGAAAGTGTACAGGTAGTTTTCATGAGGCCTTGTAGAAGACACCGCAAACACACACATTTTAACTGCAGCAGTCAGTTTTGGCAGTGCTCATTGCTACTGTGTGGTAGAGCTCTAGTGTCTTTTAGAGGAAATTCTGACACTGAAATAGAGAACATGGCCTCATATACCAGCTCACATCCTGTTTCACAACTAAGGTAGTGCAGTTGTTGGGCATCTGAAAGCTCTTTAAAAAGGTATTAAGGTAC